>CM057848.1:64149239-64161280 GCA_030068395.1 Apalone spinifera | reverse complement strand
GACAGAGGTTGGGTGCAGAAGGGAGCTTGGGGTAGGAGACTGGGGTGCAGGAGGAGGTGTGGAATGAGAGGGAGTTTGGGTAAAGGAGGGGGTTATGATCTAGGGCAGAGGCTTGGGGTGCAGAGTTCAGGAGGAAGTATGGGTGCAGGAGAGGATTCTGGCCTGAGGGAGAGGCTCTAGGAAGGGCTGCAGGGTCTGGGAAGGAGTTGTGACCTGGGGAAAGGGGTACAGAGAGTTTGGGTGGTGGCCTGGGGCAGGTAGTTGGAGTGCATGTGTGCCAGAGGCAGGTTCTGCCTGGGAGGCACTTACCTAAGCAGCTCCCAATCAGCAGCTCTGCAGGAACCTGAAGTCAGTTATCACAAGCTGCTCCACGTGGCTCTGCTCTGGCAGGATGATGGGTTGGGAGGAGGCTTCATTGGCTGCCCCTGCTGCCAGCAAAATCGCAGCTGCTATTGGTCAGAAACTGGCCAATGAGAGCTGAGAGATTTTGCTGAGGGGCGGGACAGTACAAAGCCTCCCTCCTTGCTCCCAAAATAGAGCTATTACATTTAAAGCAGTTGCCGCTGCGCTATGCTTAAGGTCCCAGCAAGGCACTCATGGGCTGGATCTGACCTGCTGGCAGCTTCTTACCCAACCCTGATCATGCACATTTATTCAAGGTGGTTTCTGCTGCCTTAATGACAATAATTTTTGCTACTTTCTCGTCATGCTAGCCCAGCACATCCCATCCATCCATTTGGGAGAGCACATTTCACTCTATTCTGGCTAGATATTTGGCATGTAACAGATGACATAACAAGGCAATCAGTCAATGATGGACTCTCACAGATCTTCCAAGTGAGAGCTCCATAGCTGGAAAAGTCCCAATCAAATCTAGGTCACGGACGCACGCAAGCACGCATACGCATGCCCATCATTTGTCATCATACAATGGATGTCTTAACAGGCTTAAATTAGTTTTCTAAGAGGCAGTCCTAATCTAACTCCATTAGATGAAGATTGGTCTACCCTATCAGTGGACAACAAATACAAGTGTGCAGTTGTCAGTGGAAAATTGTAAATCTGGGGTTATAGACACTAAGTCACAGTATGTTCATGGTCTTGGAATTCTCTTTATTTATCTGCATGTGCCAATTTTCCTTACTCTTACTCATGATATTTGCATATTTCCAAATACAAAACAGGAAAAAAAACAAAGGGAAATTTTGTATGTTTACTTGAACTGCTCAAAAGAATTCTCATGTTATGCTGATCAAGAAAAAAAAGTTACATTTTTTTTAAACAAAAAAGGCAGCTCTAGCAGAAAAAGTCAAACTACATATACCACACTCAGATGCTGTGTATTAGGGATATCCTTTAGTTTATTTTTAAATTGTACTTTTTTTGCCAGAAGTATAAAATAAAGGTGAATTAGACAGAATTACACAATAGAAGAATTCTCTGTAACCATAGAACTTTGGCTAAATGGGAGTTGCTGCTGGGTCAGCACACCCAAACCAGATACTTTGAAGACTGATGGCTTTTCCTCCAGTTAATCAAAAAACTAGCTTCCACTGAGGCTGCCCATTCTACCAGTATATCAGTGCATCAAAGTTAAGATGCCATCATAAAATCTTGGTGAGCCCTGGAAGCTTTCCAAAACTCCTGGCAAGACGGAGCCCTGTAAAGGCGTTATAATATGTGCGCTAAAATAGGGGTCGGCAACTTTTTCAAACCAAAGAGCCAAACTACATCAAAATTCAGAGCAAGTGGTCAACAAAGAGCCAGTATAAGAATGCCCATTTGCATGACTGAAAATATACAACTTAATATTACTAATAATTTACATGATTATTAATAGCAGCATAAATGAAACATTGTACTCATGGACATTATTTAATGGGACTTCTGCTGCTGCATTCCCCCTCCACCCCACCACCACATTTCTTTGAAGTTTACATCATAACTGATCAAATTCAGCTTCATGCATGCATTCAGGCTGTCTTCTGTCAGTCGTGAGTGCAATTTACCTTTGATGGGATTCAAATGAGAGAAAGCCTGCTCACACATAGGTGGAGCCAAACATTCCAAGTAAGGCCACACTGACATTCTGCATGGTGTTGTATGTGACAGGAAATTCTTTCCAAGTTTGCAGAATCAGATCATCATTGTGCTTCATTTTCTTCTGTCAGACCATTTGTGCAGTTTTGCCAGTTCTGCACGTTCTCAAGCAAGGCATTCCAAAACAGACTTCAGCTTGATTAATTTTTCCACCCAGATATCCGACTCCTTGAAATCTATTTCCATTTGCATATTGCAGACAGATGCCTGGAATGACTGTCAAATCCAGTTCACTGGACGCTTTATGTGGACAAATCGTAAACTTAAATGGAACACTGTGTTTGTAAGTCAAAAAAACAAGACTAGAATGCCATCAGGAGATCAGAAATAAACCTGGCAAGCTGCTGCAAATTACAGCTGTTATTTGGACTCTGATATGCATCATAAAACTTTTATACTCTCAATATATCTTTGATAAAGACAGTCATTTTGACTCAAATCGAAACACTGCCTGCTGCAGAGTCAGGACTGTATTTCCTTACCCTTGTAGCTTAAGGTTTCTCTCAGTCAAATGACTGGTAATGTTGATGACACAGTAAAACTTGAGCAACCAGTCAAAAAGTCTAAAAGCTTGACGTGTTTGACACCCTTTATATCCAAAAATGACTTATTCTCATTAATGCAGATGGCAAAGCAAGACAAAACCTTGCCATGAGATAATCAACGAACATTGTGCATTAGTAGATCAGGGTATTTGGAATATTCTTCCTCAAGCAGTGACTGAAATCGATGGTCAATCAGGGCTTGGGCAAGAATTCAATTCACAATGTGAATGACCAGTCCCATTACATTTCCAAGTTTCGTTTCACAAGACTGCACACAAAGTGCCTCCTGATGTACAATGCAATGAAAGTTCAGAAGTGGGCAGTTCAGCTGTTCTGACAAGAGTAAAGAATCCCCTGTATGTGTTGCCCATGCTAGGTGCACTGTCCATACACACAGACACAAGATTATCCAATTGTATTTCTTTCTTGTTTACAAAGTTCATCTTAGTTCTAAGACAGTCTTTGCCCCTTCTTTGATTTTTTTTAATTGGTAATATCTCAATCATTTCCTTGCGCACAGTACTTCCATAAACACATCATCCCAGAATACACAACTGATTAACATCACATGTTGTTTGTCTTGTCCAAAGCAAATGAAAAATAAGTAGCTATACTCAAATTTTGCATTTGTTCCTTGTCAATTTGATGGGCCATTTTCACATGAACGGTCATGAACTGTTTTCGTCAATGGCATGTCTTAAATTTTCTGTAAGATTTTTGTCCTTGTGAAATTAATCAAAAGTTCATGATCAATTTTTAGTATTCATCTCTTCACATAAACCCTGCCAGTGAAAGGCTTCTTCAAATAACGCTGTATGAGTCTGCAAAACTTGCAGAGCTTAAGCTCCCACCTTCTTTTGACCATGCCAGCAGGTTGTCATTTTTCACTGCAGCTCCTTGCAGGCTTTTTTTCGGGCTTCATCCTCGGGGTATTTTGTAGCAAATGCTCCTGGTTTTGTCATGAAATTCTTGGTTGGTTTGTTTACTGTCTCTCACTACAAATGAGAAACTGCAGAGATCCAGACCTAACCACAAATGCATACAAGTCTGTATGCTCCTTTTGAAAATTTCAGTACTCGTCATCTTTCTCTTCCCCATTTTTACCGTTAGGGGGTTTGAGCTCACCATCATGTATGATGGAAAGATTTATTGACCAAATAAAAAGAGAATATGCATGACCCCTAATGAGTGGGCAGGATGGATGGTTGTTAAAATGAACAGTTAAAGGTGAAATAGACCAGAAAAAACACCAGCTCGACATGAGTAATTATGTGTTTTTAAAATTTTGAATTAAAATGAAAAGTTAATTTAAAAGTTGCATATATTTTGGGTATGACAAAAGAGCCATATTTGGTTCCATACTGAGCCATATTTGGCTCTAGTGCTATAGGTTATAAACCTGTGTGCCAAAAAATTATTCTTCATTATTGCTAAACTTAATGTCCTACAATGTTTGTCTCATTCAGGTCCTCTCCCACCACCCCACAAGTGGGCCACAGCTAGCTGAATGGCGTGGCAGCACCCAGGAAAAGAGGATCATAAAAAGGGGGACAGCATAATATACTACAAGAATAAAAGCAGCTCTTACCTCTGTGGTTTGCGAATGTCCCAAAGTCCCACACCCTCTTTAGAGTTGGCAGTAGCCAGTAATCTGGGTTCTACTGGATTAAACATCACACTATGAAAGGCTGATGGATAGTTTGCCAAGCAGAAGGGCTCTAATGGGGGAAAAAAATGAAGTTTTCAAACATAAGAACACACACCACATAACTGTTCTGTTGCAATGATTTTACAACTCACTATACTGTATTTTCAGATCACTATTTGGAAATAGAAACATTTCCCTGCAGATTCTGAAGCTAAACACAGTAAATGATATTTTAAAATCCTCCCACATATGTCATTTTTGCCCAATGTTGAAAAGAATCCCTTATGGGACTTTAGGAGAATTTTCCACAGAATCCTGCACAGAGAATTTTAACAGAAACATTTAAGGCCATAATACTGTACAGATCTAAAATTTCAAATCTCATTAAGATGGAAGGCACAAGCTTATCAGATAAATGAATTCCTAAGTCAGGGGCTTCTTCTTAAATTAGCAGTTCCTAAAAGTTTCACAGTGCAAACCACATATTTACATAAAGGAATAAGATTTCCTTGAGACCTCCCCATTCACAGAAAGCAGATGTAGTAGTTGCTCACATAGAAAAAGTAACATTATTTAATTAAATTTAGCAGCTAGAAACATACAGGAAGAGTAAGAACCATGTGAGCAGCCATCTCTCCACAAGTCACTAGCTCATATTCTGAACATCAGAAATTCTCTAAAGATCAGTGTTAGGGTTACCAGATTTAAAAAAATATATATATATATGTATATAGCAAAATATCAAACTGTCCGGGCAAAAAATCGGACACCTGGCAACCCAATTTGGCCGCTGTGGGTAGACAGGACACTCTACAACCAGTCTGGCCATTCTTATACCCATCTCCTCAGTCAAAGGCTGGGCTAGCACACAGCTCCTAACACAGGGACAGTAGCATTGGCTCCCAGGCGAGATTGGTGGGAGGCACATTTGACAGGGATTCCCTGGGACAAGGGATGGGTCCTGAGCCAGAGACTCTCTTGCCCTGCGGGACAATCACTCCCCCAGGTTCCGGACACATGTGTTTGATCAGGCATTTGTGGCCCAAACTATGGACCCAGCCAAATGACTGGACTCACCGCTCCCCCCCCCCAATCTTCCTGCTGGGCCAAGTAAACCAGGACCTGGTCAGGCCGCTCCTGGATCTCGCACTCACTCCCCTCCTTCCCCCGGATCGCTTTGCACAGGAGTTTCTTCCGCAGGCTCTTGGGGAGCCCAGGATCCCCCAGTCCACCTCCACCTGCCCCGGGAAGGGCATGATGCCTCCCTGGCCATGGCCGGCGAGTTCCAAGCAGCCGGGCTGGTCACAGTCTTGCAGAGCCAATTTGACTTTCATTTCAGGAGAGTCTCCTCCCCCCTCCACGAGTTTCTTTTCCCTTCGTAACTCGGTGCAGGGCTGTGGGGAAGGCGGAAGACAGAGCCGGGGAGCCCTGCCCCCAGGGAAGCCAAATCTCCCTCGGCTTCTGCTCTCACATCCATCCCCTGGCAGGCAAGCCCCATCTTTTTCAGCCGCTGTGCCCTTAAATTGCCACGCTCCCCCTACCCTCGCAGATGCCGCTGGCCTTTTCGTCTGAGAAAAACAGAAAATACCAGACATATTACATGTCCAGTATTCTGGGTTTTTTTTAAACCAGATGGAAGGCCAAAATACCAAACTGTCTGGGTGAAAACCGGACACCTGGCAACCCCACTGGGGAGGTGCACACAACCCTCTAGTGACTGCAGGCCTACGAGCTTCTAAAGCATAGATCTAGAGAATGGTTCTTAAGTGTTTTTTGTTTTTTTTTAAATCTGGTGACAGCTAAGCACAGCCCACAATTTAAGCTACAGGCCTAAATTTCTCCCTCCCATTTTTCTAGAATATCGGTTATATTTGGAGCACTCTGGCCAAGACTATCCTGTGCTTAGTGGAACAATCAGGATTATGTTGAGGAAGAGAAGAGGGGGAAACATTTGTTTTGCAAGCCCATCCAAAAGCATTAAGGCTAGCTCTAGTCCACAGACACTTTGAAAAGCAGACCAAATTGTAAAGCTGATCCTTTCAGTTAATATCATCAAATCTGGTTCCTGCTGGCACTTACATGCTGTATCATTAAAACAGCAGCCCTCGCTGAGACACACAGACCCCATTCACAGAATAGAGATACTAGAACAGTGACAGACTACTAAATTTAAAACGAAACAAAAAAATCCCCGTCATTTGGCAAATATACACTTGGACAAATTACTGTAACTAATCACTGGAGTTTCACCTGCATTAAAGACAAACTACTGTACTTCGAAAGGTAATTACTCTCCTAATTTACAGAAAACAGATTATACCATCCAAATTAAACCTTTATTCATTTAAATTGACTAATTTGGTTATTGTTCTCTTCTGCTTTATTTCACACTTGCAGCTGTCACACATAGCAATATGAAAAGGTTTGTTCCTTTCATGAGAAGTTTAATACCATCTCTTCTAAAGCATGAGGAAACAAGTTTTTAAAGGGAAAAGGTGTGCAAGAGATTTGGTGGGGGAGGGTAAGAATTCAACTCCACTCTATGGTTGTTGGCTAAAACAGAATATTTAATAGCAGCTTATATATGATGGTATTTTAAAGGAGTTTTCCAGACATTAAGCATTTTGACTCTGCATACATTTATTGGCAGGCATAATGCTCACTACCATAGGTAGTCCCATTGAAGTCAGTGAGATTACTTATAGTGGTGAGCACTACATCTTGTAGCAAATGATTGCAGGCTCAGGACTTAAATATGTATGGAGGCTCCTGTTCACCATTTGTTTCTATTTTAACCACTAGAAAACATGCAGACTTTATACCGATACTCAACCTCTGAACAAAAGACCACTCTTATCAATCAGTCTCTTAAGACGTGAGTCCAGAATAGTTTCAAATGATTCCAATGCAATCATGCTCCAGGTTGGTTAAAAGGCCATCTCTTAAATGAGTGTCAGTGACAGGTACTGCTGAAGTTTAATGGTTTAATTGCAAGCACATGCAGGTACAAATGATTTCAAAAGCCTTTGTTAAAACTGAGCTGAGCCACATGCTAAATACAGTTTCATCTTTTAACACTTACTGGCAGCAACAGGTAGTTTTCCCAGTTCAGACAAGACTTAACAGTCTGAGAGGTTGCCTTCACTTACCCTGAGAACGATGCTCAGAAAATTGATCTTCAGAGTTTTGATTTAGCGGGTCTAGCAAGGACCCACTAAATCAACTGCTGATGGCACCACTGTCAACCCCAGTACTTCATAGGGTTGCAAGGAGTCCGTTGACCTCTCACAGTGGGGCACCACAAACTTTCAACTTCAGGTACGTCAACACCAGCTACAAGAATTGTATAGCTGGAGTTGAGTATTTTAGGTCAACTTTCTTGCATAATGTAGACCTGGCTTAACTGCTCAGAAACAGACATTAAATGAGGATGGGTTCTGTTTGTTTGTTTAGTTAACCTACCTGTTTAGTTAGGGATTAAGAGGTACACTCAATATAATGTACTTTAATAAGCCTAATTGTGTCCTTACACTATCAAGTAGTTTAGTTCCAAAATTGAAGATTTAAAAATAAAATAAAATAAAGTTTTACAAAACCCCACACGCAGTAGAAGTGTCTTAATCAAACTTCACTACTTTTTGCAGGTCCTCTAAGGGAGAGGAAAACTGAATCAAGCCTAGAACAAAATGTTAGATGTCTTCACTAAACCAAGCTGTAGAGAGCACTCAGCGCACATACCACAGAATATTTTTACATTTTTGTGGGGTTCAGAAAAGTTGTGGATTTTAATTTGAGCATGGTTTATAGCTCAGTGGTTTGAGCATTGGCCTGCTAAATCTAGGATTGGGAGTTCAATCTTTGAGGGGGCCATTTAGGGATCTGGGGCAAATTTGTCAGGGATGGTACCTGGTCCTGCTGTGAAGGCAGGGGGACTGGACTTGATGAACTTTCAAGGTCCCTTCCAGTTCTACAAGATAAGGTATTATCTCCATATATATATATATATATATATATATATATAGAGAGAGAGAGAGAGAGAGAGAGAGATACCACCTTTTTTTGGGTTTAGCAGAGATTTAAAAGCGAGAACCCCTGTTAAAAGTACTACATTAAGGTATTTTTATATATAATAAAAGCAAAATTTCCCAGGGAACTACTTGTTCTGTCACATTCATTTGACTATATGAAAGAACCTGAACACAAAATAAGCACACATACACAGACAACACCTTTTCAAAGAAGAAACTGTAAATACAGAAGCAGAAAAATTTGAGAGTCAACTTGACCCAGTAACCTCAAAAGGAAAATTTTTAGTTTAGGTTGCATACAGAAACTGGATTTAGTATAGATAATTTTGATGGTCTCTCTTATCTAGTGCAACAACTCAATTTAAACTAGAGCCCGAGAATGCAGACCAGAGGGGTTTGCCTGCAACCCTGATAGTCACTGGCAGCTGCATTAAATCCAGAAGTGGGGGGCACTGACATTTTAGTGGGCAGGATCACCAGCAGATGAACTAGTTCAGTGTACTCCCTCTGGAACCAAATTACTTTCGTATCTGCTCCAAAGTTTCAGTGGTCACACAGATACACACAGGGTGGCAGTTGGCTCCCTGGGAACCAGTGCCAGCTCCTGTCTGCCCTCCTGCCCATGTTGCTGCCTCTGAAACAGAGGCAGCAGTGGGGGAGGAAGGGAGGCAGCTCCTGGGGAGACAGTGCACGCTAGGAACCTGAGTATAACAATGAATGTTAACTAATAAATACAGGCTCATCGATTAACCATCTACATAGTTACACTTTCACATCCCTACTTTAGGCTAAAATAAGTTATATTAGAGGGCAATAAGAGGAAATTGATGTGAAGTCAGGGAGGAGACAAAGGAAATAATTACTGCAGTGGCCGGTAGAACATTCTGAATTAAATTTCCAGACAAACAAACAAACTATTTTAAAATGGAGTTAAGGATGAGACTATATAATGGTCATTTAGAGTGATATACCACAGGATATTGTAATTATCTCCCAAATGATCTTTATATCACCAAGAAATTCAGATTTAAATGAAATTTAAAGAGACCTAAGGTTGCCAATTTCTTATCTGCAGAAAACAGAACCCTCTTGCCCTGTACCCTGCCCCATTCTTTCCTACCCCCTGCCTCCCTCTGAGTTAGGGTGGGGGAAAGCAAGTAACACTAATTTTCAACAGGTTGGGGTAAGATGGGCTGTGGGTGTGGCTTCTGAGTGAGGCCAGAAATAAGGGAGGAGGTTCCAGACTAAGGTGGTGGGTTGGGGTATGGGCGGGTATGAGGGCTCTGGCTACGGGTGTAGGAGGGGGCTCTGGACAGGGGTAAAGGACTTAGGGTTTAGGTTCCAAGAAGGAGTTTGGGTGCAGGAAGTGGTGTAGGCTTCAGGCAGTGCTTACCTCACTCACCTCCTGGGAAATTATTACAAGCCCTGAGGCTCCTAGGAGCAGGGGCAGCCAGGGAAGCTCCAAGCACTGCCACTGAGTGCCAGTTCCACCTTCCCACTGGCTGGGAATCATGGCCAATGGGAGCTGTGGGGGCAGAGCCAGCACTCAGAAGCAACATGTGCAGCCTCCCTGGCTACATCTGCCACAGGGACATGTCACCACTTCTTATGAGGTGCTGGAGGTAAACGCTGCCCAGCACCCACACTCTGAACTCCCTCCCATACCCAGCCTGTCTGGGACCAGCTGCACTTTTAACAGCCCAGACAGTGGTGCTGATCAGACCCACCAGGGTCCCTTTTTGACTGAGCATTGTGCTTTAAAACAATGCCTAGCAACCCTAGGAACACGTTAAGATACGGAAGCGCAGAGTTTGGGCACCTACACAATCTTACTCAGCTGTGTAGTAACACCATGCAATAACCATATGATTATAATTAAGGCATTTTAATCTCAGACTGGAATAAACTGATTTTTAGAAGACACTTCTTTTTTCTAACATGCCTTTAAAAACGGACAAAAGGAGAGGGAAGAGAAACAAGAGCGTTCACGTGCTCCAATTGTTAGGAGATGGGATGGGCTCCTTGAATGCATACACATAGAAAAAAGTTATATTTTAAATTAAACATGATCTTTGTGGTCAGATATTTGAAACCATGAAGGCTAGCAATTCTGTGCTATTATTAGCGTTGCCATTTTTCTAACAGCTGGCAACCAGACTCTGAGGCCCTTTTTTCCCCCCAAGTCCTTGCCCCAATCTTTTGCAGAGTCTTCAGCAGCACAGCCAACACTACCTGGCTTACCACCTGCAAGCTTCACAAGTAGCTTGGCCCCAGAGACAGCTTCAGCAGCTGACCCCACAGCACTGCCTCCTTCCCTCTGCTTAGGATTGCAACATTTTCCACAGATCCAAGAAGAAGAAGAAAGGGATATCAGGGCTTGTCAAATGGCACCCAGACAGCACAGAAAATCACTACCATACACAAGTCATGTACAACACACCTTCCCCACCCCCAAAATAGCAGATTTTCTTCATTCAAGAGCTCTTTCTATACAGTAATAATCTCTTCTGCCTACAGTTCTCACCTCCATGAGGAGACTCTCTGATATCCCAAATGAGAACCCGGCCATCATCAGATGAACTGGCAAAAACGTTATCATTCACTGGACTCACTGAAAGGCCATATACTGCATCTTCATGTGCAAATACATCCAAGGTCTCAGTGCTGCAAGACAAACACACATTATTTTCCCTCCTTTTGCTGTACATTGTTTCAGGAGGCAATTGCTAGCCATAACTTTGTCACCTGGCAATACTGAGCAACTAGACTAACACTGCTCAAACTAGATATGAAGTTTTTATTATGAAATTAAACAGTATTTGCTAACTAAATACCTACATATCCATCACAAAAAGCCTTCAAAGTATGCAGGTGGCTACAAGAGTGAGGCTGCATTACATAAGTTTTGCAATAAGTAAGCTAAGCCAGTTCCTTTTTCTTTTCAGTCTTTTAAAGGCTAAGAGTTACTAATTTACTAGTAATTATAAACAGGATTAATATAAAATAGTCAGTTGTGACTCATGGGAACAGGACAAAAGTAATATTTTAAAAATAGGATACATTCATGTATATATTAAAGACGAGAAATGAGTTTGGCCTAACATTCTGTGCTACTAACAGCTCTGAAGCTTATTACATTCCAAGAACTTCCTATGAATAGCTAGTTTTCATTTCTTAACAAAAAAAGGGACAAGGAAGTAGGGAGTCTTGATTCTTTAAATACAAGCTTGCTTTCATGTAAACATCTGTCAATCATTGGAGTTAGTTGACTGTTAAAAAGAACAGTTTTAAGAAGTCTCAGCTACACAGCTTTCCTTTTGGTATGTCATTTCACTAATTTTTCAGACAGTTATCTTCCAGGATAGGCTACACCTGAATTTCTGACATGGAAAACAAGCTGAAAAGACTTCCCAAACTCCTAACCTCCTTTCTTCACATGTAATCTTCATCCAATATACAGCAGCAAAACAAGGACTCAAGCAGAGTTTCCTCTCTTGTCTTACCTTTGAATGTCACTTTGAAACAAAGCAAGCAAGCAAGGCAAGAAAAGACAGGCCAGAAGAACTACTTAAAAGTTAGAACAGCTAATATGAGGAGGCTCCTGGATTTGCTGTATTTCTTGGGAAACAACCTAGATGCAGTCTATCAGAAATTCCAGGGTACAGATAGGGATGTAAGGTAGTAACTGACTACCCAATAAGCATATGGGGGGGGGGGGGG
>CM057848.1:64124936-64149226 GCA_030068395.1 Apalone spinifera | reverse complement strand
GCCAGTGCTGGGTGGAGCTGACTTAAAAGCCCGTTCCTCCCAGCACCATCTCTGCAGTGTGGAGGAGAGGGAGAGGCAGAGCCACAGCATCCCGGAGTCAGCACCACTGGAGTTAACCTGGCTGTGGCTCTGCGTTTAAAATGTAGTAAGAGCCTAGTGCAGGGCTACTCAACACGTAGCCCCTTGGCCACATGTGGCCCATGGCCCATTTGTGTGCAGTTTGGGTTTAGCGGGGCTCAACATGTGGCCAGTAGGTGGGAGCCAAAACAAAAAAGGAGTCAATATAATGGTCTTCTGTCGATACGTGTTTTAGTAGTTAAATTTCTGGACTGTCATAGCTCATTAAAAGTGGTCTCGTGGATGGAAATTGGGTAAACATTGCATTTATTAATATCAGCAGAACTGACTTAAATGAGGCCCGTGTGTTGTGTATTCTTGCCTTAATCTTTGTATTCATGCCTGTCAGTGTGAGAGAAGCTATTTGCATGTATATTTGCAAGTATATACTTAAGTTGTGGCCCTCGGCATGTGCTGTGAGCATCACTGTGGCCCCCGGGGCTTCCAAAGTTGAGTAGATCTGGCCTAGTGCATAGGGTTGCCAGATGGTTTCAACAAAAATACCAGACACACTTGACATGACATCACAATCTACATTACATCTTATTTAGAAAATACTGGACATTTATATTTTTGCAATTTGTTTCCTGAACAGAAAGCTCAAATACTGGACTGTCCGGTTCAAAACCGGACACCTGGCAACCCTACTAGTGGGCTCTTATTACATTTAAAATGCAGAGTCACAGCAGGAGTAATGAGTGCCCTCCCCTACATCGACTAATTGCATAGTCGATGGAAATTCTATTGACTACACAATTAGCTGATTAACTTCAGACAGGATTTCCTTGAAGGACTTGCTGTATCTAGGGATGTTAAAATGCAGTTCATGTAAATTTTAGCAGTGTCCATGCTAAAACTGCTGACCTAGGAAAGAGCGATCTAGTAACTGCCTCATAGGTGATTAACTTGGAAAACAGTTTTGATAATAGGAAAAAAACCCCAAAAACAAACAAAAAAAACCCCACGACCACACCATCAGAAAGTCCCACTTGCGTATATAAAAAAAAGTTGATGGAACCAATCTATATGCAGCCAGAATAAAAAATAAAGTTTAAAGAGTGAAATTTTAGAAAATTAAAACCAGAATTCAAAAGCATCACAATGACTTGATTCCCCACAGAAAATGGTGCAAATAACTAGTCCAGTGCTGGAGGAATGGGACAAATATGCTGAAACTGGACATAATTAATCAGAAAATCCAATCTGTAACAAAAGCTCATACCAAAACTAAATAAAAGGAAGCACTGTATTTTGAACAATCAAGCAAGATATGAAAAAAAAATGCCAGTGACAAAGACTTCTTCCTGTGAAAAATTAGGGTGGAGAGAAGGATATATAAGAAAGCTGTGTAAGGTTTGAGTTGTTTTGACCCGGCAACCTAAAACAAAACACAAGCAAACTGGAGAGGATTTGTTCTAACAATGAATGTCAACAGCAAAACATACAGCTGCTGTTATATTTTCTCTTCAGTCAAATGTTAGGAAAAACACTCAGGTGAAACATTTATTTTGGGACTTTTATTCAGCATAAAGACTTTTGAACAAACTTAGCAACAAAGATCTTCCAAATTATGCTAACCAGGACTCAGGCACCACAGATTTAAGGTTTTATATTTCTCACTATTCTTAGGCCCATTCCTGCCTTCTCTGACTTTGTATTCATCCTTTCATCAGTTCATGTTATTTAATCTTTAACACTTTGTGGGAGCTAAACACCACAAACCAAAACATTAGCCTACCAAGGTTGTACGCTAGAAATCAAATCCAACTCAGAAAAAGCATACACTATCCTGATTGTTCAATTCTAGTATTTAGACAGGATACCACTAGGTGAAATATAAACATGGACAGAAAGGTTATCAAGACCTCACAATAGGACTTCTAAAGCCCAATTCTTCACAGCCTTATAGTTCTGATACAAAGTGGGTGTAAAATCATACAGGTGTGAATCACCAGTACCTTGAACCTTGTCTAGTTATTTACACCTGTAGGATTTCACACTCACTTAGTATCACTGCAAGTCTGTAAAAATTGGGCTCTTGGAGCCAGATATTTAGGCACTTAACTACCCTGGACTTCAGAGGAATTAGGTGCCCTTGCAAAGCCCACTAGGGTCTAGATATCTTTACCCCCCCCCTTCCCCAAAAATGTGGCCCTTCAATTTCTGTAATTGTCCATTTGGAACATACTACTGATTGAGAGAGTACCATTGTCCCCCTCAATAATTAACATGAAACTAAAGAGAAACTCCCTTGCACCACAATGTAATATTTTTATTTCAAAATGTCACCATGGGTTTGTTTGTTTTTCTAAACCAAGACTAAAATGGGCTTTATCGTCTAGAACATCAGTTTGGATGCCTCCAGTGACTATGATTAGGAAGCTGAAGCAACAATGGAAACTATGTATTTACCTTTCAACATCATGGAGTATAACTTGCTCATCATTGCCTATAAAGAGAAATACAAAAGCCATGTAAAAAAATTCACATATTGGTAATTAAAACTTCATAATGAAAAAAAAAAGTTTTTGCAATTTTTATTTTGAAAACAAAAGCACCGTGGGGAGAGGACCAACCTGGTTGTCAAGTGTCAACGCTCTATACATCTACACAGAGGCTCAGAGTCAATTTCTGGCTGTTATCTACAGACACCACCACCTCACAGGAGTGAAAAGTGCTATCAAGGCAATATATTTTAAATTGGGCATACCTGATATTGCTCAGACACTTCAGTTAATTAAGGAGTGTTGCTGATAATGCTCTGACCAGTCTCAGTCAAAATTTCAGTGCATGCATCGACTAGTCAATAGGCACTTCCACATTCCTCTTTTGAAAGGTACAAAAGCCCCTGCTGGGGCTCTTGTACATAACGAAGGAGGAATGCGGAACTCAATGTGCAGCTCGGGGCCAGTGGGAAGTCTGCTGAGTCTGGGTTGCATGTGGCGTGCCAGCTTTGAAATGCCATGAGGAATCCAGCGTCAGCTGATCCCAGGTGCCGTAGAAATGCCGTGCTGGAAACCGGGATCAGCTGGGAGTCCCCAGCTGACTCCGGGCTCCATGTGGGGCAGCACCACACAGCTGAGCCCAGGATCAGCTGTGCAGCGCTGCCACTTTGAAGAGGCAGCAAGGTGGGGGGAAATCAACTAGTTGACTAGTCGACTAATCCTTAACATCCCTAGTGGAGAAATCTGTATGAGACGCGAAAATTCTCATCACCAAGATACTTCCACTGCAATTCACAAAGATAGATGTATCATCATAAGCAGTCACAACAGACAGAGAAAAGACAAACTAGATGCTATCATAATTTTAGCATTTGAGTTGCGAGCCTGGTGCATTCTGCATGTTAGCACCACAATGCTCAGTGCTCCTTCAGTGATAGCATATTGGGCTACAGTCAGTTATGCAGGTGTGTGGACACTGTGACCACAATTATTTTCATATAAAAAAAATTAGATAAATCAAGAGAGGCTGTGTGTGTTAAATACAAGTCAAACGTTTTATATTAATGCAAGCCAAGGAGACTGCATCCATACAAACCCCTGCTCCCCCACATGTACCCACAATCTTTAGGGTTGGAAGTTGTTCCTCTTCCCCCATTCTCTGTATTAAATACTAGCAAATATAGGTTTAGCATCTTCTGTTTACAAAATATTCAACACAACATTATATATTACCATTTGTTTGCAGTGGAAAGAAGAATGGATAGAACAATAACTTAAGGACCTCAGCCTTAGTCTCAGTGGATCTATCCATCCCATAAACATGATGCCAGCTGTCAAGCACCGAAGCTTGTGACACATTCAGGAGAATAAAGGAGGATCAAAAGGAATGAGAATCCATTTATTATATGCATTTTAAATGTAAAGAGGACTCCAAATTTTGATTTATCTTATACATGTTTAAATCTGTTTGCTCTCATGAAACAAAAATGATAAAGAAGTTTATATGTAACTAAGTGGATGCAAGAGAAGCATTTTCCTACATCCACAAGATCTCTTTAGAGGCGCCTGGAAAACAAAGATACAGAACCATCATTCATGTGCCAGCATTAAGCTGTGTCTACACTTCCATTTATATCAGCATAATTTGAGTTGCTCCAGGGTATGAGTAAGCCGCCTGCTGACAGAAGTCACTCTGAGATAAGCACTCATGTGCACACGGCTATAAAGGCAGGAGACTGTCTCCTACTGTCCGCTTCTGCCATTCACAGAGGTGATGCAGAGCTATAGGTGTAGACACGCCTTTAGATTACTGTGTAGTGACTTGTTTCCATAGTCCCTTAATCAAGCCATTTACACATGAAATGCCTAGTTTAAAGTCAACTGATGTCTGTGAAATTACACCAATGATGAATTTGGACTAGTTTTTCCAATGACATCGAACTCCACCCAATAGTCTCAGATGACCTGGGGGAAGCCATTACATAAGACTAATTTCAATTCCTTCGCTATTAAGGAACCTGTTTTCCTCTCACATCAAAAGCTGCAGGAGTAAAGCGGGGAAGATGGGAATGTAAAATGGATATGACTTGCCTCTACCTCTGGTTCAGTTTCTAAGGTGGAAGGAAAACATGAGGACAAGGCCAGAACCACAAGCTGACTGGATTACATAAGGCACCATAGTAGTTGCTTACTGTTAAAGTATCACCACTAGGGATGTTAAAAGTTGGTTAAATAGGTAACTGTGTAACCACTGAAAATCTCAGCAGTTACATGCTACAGGCTCTGCAATATAATGCTTAAATAAGTGTTATACAGCAGAGCCTGCAGCAAAGCTGCCTGTCCTGTTCCTGCGGAGGAGGCTTCCCTGTGGGTTCTGCAGCTGGCTCCCCATCCATTCAGCTGCTGCCATCCGCTCTAGAAGCAGCTTGATATAATAAGCTCTACCTGCACACACACACCCACCACTTAACTTTTATATATAAAATCTTCTGTCTAAAAATATATACTTGTTTAGAGCAACCTGCCTCAATCTATAATAAACACACTTTCAAACATTTTCATGATAAGGAGTATGAACTAACAGGTCCACTCATCTTACTCAAGTTCCCATATTTTAGTTTTTCAATTTGCAAAAGTTACCCATTTTCTGTAGTTGAACTTCAATTCAAATTATAGTACTATAATGCACAGGGAAAAAACTTGTCTGCTTGTACTTCTGACATCCTTGAAAGGTATGATAGAGCACTTCATAAAGTATGTTTAGCCCCATTTTATAAAAGGACATAAAATAGAGATGTTAAGAGACTTGGTTTACAGCACTGATTAAAGTCAACAAAAATCTCAGTTGGAGGAGGAAGTCAAGAGCTCCCCCAAAAAAATAAATAAATAAATTTAAAAAAGGACAAAAACCAAAAACCTAACTGCATATCTATACGGTGGTTAGATGAAAGATATTCATTTATTTCTTCTTTACTAGTCTGAGTGTGGAAGGAATGATCTGCATGGATTTTGATACATATGCAAATATCCAATTTCTGAAGCATGTTTGTCCTCCTCCCCTTCTCTGAAAAAAGTTCCAATATTAAAAAAAAAAAAAAAAAAAAAAAAAAAAAAAGAGGGGAGGGGAACTAGTGATTACTTCCAGAAGCTTCAGAGTGCACAGCCTCTTATGCCAGTTTGCAGGAAGAGAGTCAGGAGCAATGGCACAGAGCGGATGTCAGTTCAGATACATCCACAAATTTCCCTATTCCTGAGGACTCCTTAGGGGCCAATTTAGAGCAGCTCTGGGTAGGCCAGTGAGCCTTTGTGTGAGATAGAGTTTATAAGCTAATGAGCCAGATCCTAAGATAAAAACGGTCTCCTTATATCAACTTTATTTTCTTCCCTTACCTCCAGAGAACACTTTTGTGTTACCACTGTTGAAAGCCAAGCAAAAGATGTTAGAATGATGCTCCCCTTTCAGCTGCACTGGTTTGACTCTGGAGTGGATGGCTTGTTCCATCTGCCAAAGCAAAACCCGGCGGTCATCCCCTCCTATAAAAAAAAGAAAGAAAGTCCATGTGACAGACCGAATGAAATGTAAAGTGACAGACGAAAAAAAATACGGTATTTAACACTGTCAGCATTCACACAGGCTTTGCTGGGATCCAGATTAATTTACCACACAGACCATTTACCCTCCACCCCCATTGGCTGGGTACACTAATGGTTATAAAGAATATCATCAAGAGAACTCCTGGACATTTGGTTATCATTTATGAAAGGCAGAGAAGACAGCAGGTTAAGTCTAAAAAAATGACATGGGGGGGGGGGGGAGAGAAGAAGAGACTTATTCTTTCTGCATCTACAGCAGGGGATGGGAACCTAGGGCCCAGATGTGGCCCCCAGCTTTCCTGGATCTGGCTCCTGAGGTTCAGGGCTCCCCCAACAGCATAGGGGAACCCACGCTGGTGCTCCAGCTCTCCCCCACCACACCACACACATTCCCTCCTGCAGGGCTGGAGCACACAAAATCTACTAGCCTAGATGCCCTCCCCCCCATCTGAGGGTAATGTGGGGAGTGTCTTTCTCCTCAAATCGGGGGGCTGTGTCAGTGAGGGTTTGGTTTTTTTTGTCTTGGGGTTTGTTTGTTTTGTGCTTCTCACTTGTGTGTGGCCCCCAACTGAATTTTCTGTGGGTCAGCGGCCCCCGAACCAAAAAAAGCCACCCCAATTTACAGGTACTATCAGGCTGCAGACGCCAAAAGAACCTTGTGTAAATTGGGCTGGCTACAGGACAGGATATAAAGTATCCAGATTTCAAATACAGATTATCAGCATGCCCTCTCCACTTACTGTTAAATATTTGTAAAGGGTAAAGAAAATATATTTTCATGGTGAATACCTGTCACAGGCTGGTTAATATGGATAGTAAATAGAACAATGCAGGTTTAAAATCTTTTTTGGGGCAACTCATTGTACTTTGGACCATTAACCTGGTCACTATTTTGAAGGGCAATAAGCCATTCACATCCACACTCAAGTATCTGCCAGACAGAGAAGTTGACAAGGAAAGAAATATTAGCTGATTTTCTAAAAACAGTACTGAAACAGTAGTGATTAGACTTAGGACTTAATAGCATGTGACAATGCCCACTGAATGTGGAGTGTTTATGACAAGTACATGTTTAAAAAAATACTTTCTTATCCAAGCCCTCAAAGGACAGACAAATAAGTTAGCGTCAAAATAAATTTAGTTCATGATTTTATATGTGAAAAAGTTGTATTGGAGAGTAGAAGAGTCATTACAGATAGAAAAGTTTCAATTAAAAATATATTAACATTTCCTTGCACAACTGAAAGCTCAAACATGGTAAACTTGAGACACTCTGGGTACGTCTACACTACAATGCTATTTTGGAATAGCAGAGTATCCTGAAATAGCTATCCTGGGCCTTCACAGCAAGCCTGTTATTTCGGGCTCACTATTCTGATGTCCCTGTAAACCTCATTCTACGAGGAGTAAAGGACATTTCGGAATAGCACTTTATTTCAAAATTTGGCGCTGTATAGACAGCGCCAAATGACAAAATAAGCTATTTCTACATAGCACTGAAATAAGACATGCAAATCTGCCTAGCTCAATTGCGTATCTTATTTCAAGTTACAGTGCAGTGTAGATGCACCCTATGTGGGTCAAAAGTAAAACTGATTACAACCAAAGTGAAGCTGATTTCTTGGGTAATAAAACCAGACTAAAGTTAAATGCATAGATTTAAAAAAAAAATGTTAATCAACTTGTTTGCTGTTGCTAAAAATAAAAGTTAAGAATTTTTTCATGCAACTGAGTTACACTAAATTAAGTTACCAATTCCTCAGCTAAATCAAGTCTCTTCAGTCAATCATTCTAAAATCTGTTAGCAGATGGCACAGGAGTATTCAAACACTTATAAACTCCTCGGGACGGGAACCATCTCTTCCTCTGTTTTTTACTGCACACTGCAAGCTGATGATATATGATAGACTTGTTACATCTTTGATAGTCACTAGGAATAGAAATACCAAATAAGTGACAAGTCCAGATTAATTAAATGAACTTCAGTTTATTGGACACTGATGTGAGCTTGGCTTTCTTGCTGGCAGGAAATGCAGCACAGGAAGTTCACTGGTACACTCCAGCTGCTTTAGAGGATTGATTAATAAGTGAAGGTTTCAGAGACATGCAAGAAGTGATCATTGAAATACATTAAGTGAAGAAATCAATTAAAAGTGTCAATGTCTGTCCAATTAGTTTTCAGAGAAAAACAGTTGGCAAAGTATCAACCTGTTTATGACACTCATGTCTTTTAGCGGCAAGCAGCACAAGCAGTTTAGGTTCAAGGCTTTGACATGTACGGAAGGTGATCAGTAACATTACTTCTGTCAGATTATGTCTCAAGATGCAGGTTGTAAGAGGCTTTTTGAAGAGTCAAAATATAATTTAATATTCTATTGTGGGAGCAACATAAGATTGTAAAGCCAGCACAACATATCTATATTACCCAAATATTCCTAGTTCTCAGATAGGACTATCAACTATGATTAGGGTCACCAGGTAGACTCCCCCAAAATACCGGACACACTTGATGGGGGGGGGGGGAAGAGGAGGAGGGACTGGCCGGGAGGAAGGGGGGTGGGAGGGGGGCGTCCCGCAGGGCTGGCCAGGAGGAAGGGGGAGGTGGGAGGCAGAGGTGGCCGCGGGGGGGGGGAGGGGACGGAAAAGAGGTGCAGGCGGAGTCCAACGGGCCATGCTCTGGCAGGCACTCCCTCTAGTTGCTAGTAGAACCTGGGGGGGGGAGAGGGGGAAGGGAGCGGCTGGGAGCCACTCCCCGCCTCCCAGATGGGAGCCTCTGGTTGTGTGCAGAAGCCGGGCAGGGGGAGTGGCTGGGAGTCCCTGCCACTGCCCCGGCCCCGCCCAGTTTTTGCACGCAACCACAGGCTCCCAGCACCGATCGCACCCCACCTCCCAGTCGCTCCCCCGCCCCCGCCAGGCTTTCGTCTGGCACCCATCTGGAAATTCAGAAAATACTGGACATTGCTCATGTCCGATATTTTCTGAATTTTTCTACCGGACACAGGGTGCAAATACTAGACTGTCCAGTAGAAAACCGGACACCTGGCAACCCTATATTCCCACAAATTCTGTTAAGCTAAAAGAGTGCTTTCCCTGTCAATACAAACTTGAAGAGTTAAGTCAATCAACAGCTAAGGCAACATTTACACACACTTCCATCAATTTCAATTCACATTTTACCACCTGCATGACACAATATCCAGGGACACACCGAATGCTCATCTGTAAAATAAATTTGCCTTGACTGCCAACAGCCCAAGCTCATCGGTTAATACTAATGGTTACACACAGCCCCTCCCCTTGCTGCCTTTTTATCAGACGCAGGCCAAAGCTCCCTGAGCATGCTGGCTCCTGCTGAGATGCCTCTCCTCCCATGCTGCTGCCTCCCACAGAGGTGGCAGTGTGGGGGGCAGGCAAGAGCAGGTACTCATGGGGATCAAGCTTAAAAGTCAGCTCCTCCCTCCCAAGCACCAGCTCCTATAGAGCTACCTCCCCAGGCTGCTACCTCTGATACAGGCAGGAGCCATTGCTTGTGGGGCTCCTGCCTGCCTTTTAAGCCTCCCTCCCACCTTGTGTAAACGTGTAACTGCTGTAAATTTCAGCAGTTACAAATTTACAAAAATAAATGCTTGTTAACATTCCTAAATTACCACAGCCATAGAGAGTCAGAGCAAAGGTCCATCTAAATCAGTTTCTTGTCTTCTGACAGTGGCCAGTGCCTCATGAGTCAGAGGGAATGAACAGAGAGATAATCATCAAGTGATCCATTCCCTGTTGCTCATTCCCAGCTCTGACCCAGCCTAGCTAATGAATTCATGGAGGGGAGGTCCATCAATGGTTATCTAGTTCTCTTGAACTCTGTTAGAATCTTGGCCTTCACAACATCCTGTGGCAGGGAGTTCCACAGGTTATGCATTGTATGAATACTTCCTTTTGCTTATTTTAAACCTGCTGCTTATTTCATTTGGTGACCTCTAGTTCTTGTGTTATGAGAAGTAAGTATACTTCCTTATTTACTTTCTCCACAGTCATGATTTTATAGACTTTAATGATATCTCCCGCTTACTAGGTTTCTTTTCCAAGCAGAAAAGTCCCTGTATTATTAATCTCTCCTCATATGGAAGCCGTTCCATACTCCTAATCATTTTTGTTGTCCATTTCTGAGCCTTTTCCAATTCTAATTAATCTTTGACATAGGGTAACCAGATCTGCATTCAGTATTTAAGATATGGGCATACTATGCATTTATAATAAAGGCAGTATGATCTTTCTGTTTTCTTATCTATTCCTTTCCTAATGAGTCCCAATACTCTGCTCACATTTTTTACTGCTGCTCACTGACTGGACATTTTCAGAGAACTATCCACAATGACTCTAAGATCTTTCTTGAGTATAATAGCTAATTTAGAACCCATCATTTTATACATACAGTTATATCAATTAGCAGAAGAGAGGAGAAACAGAAACAATGCTGCCTAATCAGCACCTCTATGCTTATGAAAGCCTTAGTGTAGATGCAGCAATACCGCCAAAAGAGTCCTTTTGCTGGTAAAGCTTATTTCATTTGGGAAACTGCTACAAGCTATACTGGCAAGATACAACTTATACTGCCAAAAGAGTTATCTTACTAGCAAAGTTATACCCAAAAACACTTTCTAGTGTAGACAATGCCTAAGAATCAATTTGCCCGGAGTCACAAAGTCTTTGGGAGAACAGGACATTGAATCCAGGTCTCTGAATCACAGACTAGCACCTTTACCACTTGACCATCTTTTCCTTGGGACACAGTGGAAGAAGGCAAAGAGATTTCATATTTACAGGTAAAGCTGCCTGAGAAATACAGCTTTTAGTTCCTCTTTGAAGGCAAATTTCTCTTGGCTCACTACAAGAAAGTCCAAGAGTCCCTGCTGGACTTGTACACCTATTGCCAAAGTTACACCTGGAAGAGCCTATGGTGGCATGAATGGATGGATAGATACTCAAGTGGATGCTGAAGTGTGGAGTTTGTATATTACTGAGCCCTTCCCATCTAAAACATTGGGTTAGAAAACTACTAGTAGAGTATGACCAGCACTGTTTTACAGTATCATATTAGTATTACAGATAAGATTTGAATTACCCATGTAAATTTATTGATGAAAATTCCTTTTGAGTTGACATTTGCTATGCTGTTGCTCAGACAGAAGAGGAAGAATTCTGAAGTTTTATTTAAAAACCACCCAACATCCATGGAGTCACTCTGACAATTTCTCTCTCTCTCCCTCCCCGCCCCCCTCCAGCAGCCACTGCCGCCTGCCTCTGCCTCCACCCTCAGCCACACTGTCTCTCCCCTCCCTCCCCCCATGCTCAAGAGGCAGGAGCCACATGCGCGCATCCCCTCCCCCTGTCTCTTTCAGTGAGTGGGATAGGGGTGCAGGGTCTGGATGGTAGGGGTTGTGCAGGAGGGAGTGAGGATGCAGAGTCTGGCCAGGAGGGAGGATTCAGGAGTGGGCTGGGGGTAGGGTGTCTGGCCAGCTAGGAGGGTACAGGAGCAGGCTGGGGCACACGTGACAAGCAGAGGGCACAACCCCCTAGTAAACTTAGCTCTCTATTATTTGCAGCAGCAAGATATCCTTTATTCAGGAACAGTAACTATTGCCTTTAGCCTGGGAAAAATAAAAATGGGTAATTGTCAACCGAGTAAGTCCAGTTTTAGATAAACTAATAGGCTAGGAACAATGAGACTTCAAATCAAGCCAAAGTTACACTGCTCAAGATATTCACACCCAATTAACAGAAAAAGAGTAAGAATGGGGATCAAAGATGTTCACTGTTTTTAATCAGCTTCAGGAAGACATTTGATTTGGTTTGGAGGAAAGCACTAAGTAGTAGAATCAAATGGAATTCCAGATAAGGTAACTGCAATTGCAAAAGAAAGAGACTCCTGTACTGGTGGAAAATTAAGACAAAGAGACTTAGAATCCCATCACTTTTCATCATGTTCTTAAATTGGATGTCAAGAATGGTAAGCAAGCTCGAGGGCATGGCACCCTATAGTTAAGCTTTTTATTTATTCAGATGACATACTTCTAGCAAATATGTTTCAATTAGTGATTCTATTCTTTGTTACCTTGGAAAACTGGTTTAGTTTTATTTTGGAATAGAGACAATACATAAATCATTGAAATACAACAAAATTGCAGTATAATAAAAAAAAACCATACGTGCACTTAGGACACTTGAGTTCTGATGGTTCCATAAAGGAAGAAGTTAAAAAGCAGAATTACTTTAGCTGCAAGTGCTGCAGAAATTAATGAAATCATGAAATGGATACAAACAGCATGTTTGGTACCAAAGTGATAGTTCATTAAATCACTGTACTACCAGTATTATTCTATGGTTTTGAAGCAGCTGTATTGAATGAAACTTATCAGAAAGCTGGAGACAGGAAAGATGAGAATTCTTCAGAAGATGACAGGTGTGAAGTGGAATGATTTTAAGACAAATGAAGTTAGGAGAACAAATGAGAAGGCGTGGTACTGGGTTCACTGCAATAGAAAAATATTACAATAGTGGGGAGAATGCAGAAGACAATCAGATGAAAAGATGCCAGAGAAAACAATGCAAGCACAACAGAGGTCAGTCTGACCTAAAGACAAACAGCTGACTAGATGGTGAGACACTGTATGCAGGGACTTCATCAGACTGGACTTAATGGGGGAACAAGCCCTGGACAGAAATGAATGGTGACACTGTACTGCTCCTATAAAGATACTTTGCAATGAGGTGTCAAAGATACATAATAACTCTTAAAATGTGCCATCTTCTTTCCTTACTATAAGATAGCACATTAATTTTCAATAGAACTTCTCTCCCTGAGTGTATTCAGATATTCCATCTATTTAGTTTAAATTAGTACTCAAGTCTTTACAGCATTTTACTCACATCAGCACTTGCTGAACCAGTATAGCTAAGATACAGTGTATTTCCCTTAACAATTTTGTTCCACAAGTAGTAACTAAAACCCCAAATCAGTTATAACTGTGCCACTACAGATCTCAGAAGAGTAGCCGTGTTAGTCTGAATCTGCAAAAGCCGCGAGGAGTCCTGTGGCACCTTATAGACCAACACTTCGGTTAGTCTATAAGGTGCCACAGGACTCCTCACCGCTTCCACTACAGATAGAGGCACTGAACAGGTGCCAGAGGCCTAATTTGCACTGTTGATCCTGTATGAGTAGTAATGATGTGCAAAATGGGAAGAACTCAAGTTTAACTCACACATCCTGGGTTATGTTTGCAAGACCAGAAGTTTGAAAGTTGCGGATTGGGCATAGACCCCCCCCACAATGCCCATTTTTAGTCACTTCTGAGATAGAATCACACTTTAAAGGCTTTAAACTTGTCCTTGTTAAAGACTAAATTTTGACAAGGCCTTTATTCATTATGGGTCAAACTTAAGAGTTGCCAGGTGTCCGGTATTCTACCAGACAGTCCGGTTTTGGGGGCCTCTGTCCAGTAAAAAAGTTTAGAAAATACCAGACATGTGCAATGGCCAGTATTTTCTCGTTTTCTGGCGGGATGCCAGACAGACGCCTGGTGGGGGCGGGAGGAGTGGCTGGGAAGCAGGGGCACAATCGACGCTGGGAGCCTTTGGTTGCGTCTGAGGAGGAGGGGAAGCCCTGTCCCTGCTCCTGAGCGCTGGTCAAGCGCGTTCTTGAGCCTCAGCCAGACTCGCTTCACTGGGACCATGAGTGGGACAGGCAGTGCCTGGGTCATTCCCCCTCCCCAATCTGCATGTGCCTGGGTCATTCCCCCTCTCCCCCACCAATTTGCCCCTGCCAGCCCCACTCTGTCCGACCCCTCTTCCGCCAGCTCTGCTTCCTGCCAGCCACCCCTCCCCCGATCTCCCCTGGCCAGCCCCACTGCCCCTGACCTCCCCCCACCAGTTCTGCTTCCCATCCCCCCCACTCCCCTCCTGGCCAGTCCCTCCTCCCCTCCGATCAAGAGAGTGAGTGAGTGTGTGTGTTTTTTAAGACTACCTGGTAACCCTAGTCAAACTCTGGCTTCTTGCCTCAGCTTCATTGGGGGGGGGGGGGCTGTCAACTATGTGGAGTGCCCAAGAAAAATCCACCTCTGGGACAATCTGGGAAGTTAAGTCACTCTTCTCTACAACCAACTCCTCTGTATCCACTAGGGATGTAAGCAGCTAGTCTTATCAGAAAGTTGAGAAGTGACTCAACTAGTTGCTTTGCCCCCAACTTGCTGCCTCTATCAGAGAGAGGTGGGGGAGGAGGGGGAAGCAGGAGCTAGTGCTGGGGGGAGCCAGCTTAAAAGCCATTTCCCCCCAGCACTGTCTCTGAGGGGCCAGGGGGAGGCAAAAGCATAGCAGGGAACGGGGCACGAGCTGGGACAGCTGATTTCCAACTTGCACCTGGTTCCAGACGCTGCGCCTCTGCTTTTTAAATGTATTAAGAGCCACCAGACCAATGTACTGTGCCTCTAGTACATTTAAAAAGCGAAGAGCCTGGTGGCCACATTTAAAAGGCATTTAAAAAGGCAGAGCCACAGCACATTTAGCTCCCAGGCCGAGAGCTAGCCCTGCTGCAGGTCTGCAGTTTCTCCCCTTATCGACTAAGTGAGTAGCTGATTAATCGAGTAGTTGATGGCAGCTGATTACCTGCAATTTAACATCCCTAGTATCCACAGCATAAAACAAAACCCCCACATCAATCAGTATGTCCTCTTTATTTTAGGGCTGTGTTGACTAGCACTGGGGAGAGTGGTAGGAGACATTCCTATACCCTACTCAAAATGTGTTATACTAAGATACTACACCGAGTAACTTAACCTTTTCCTAGCAGAATTGCAGGACTATAAGTTTAAGAAGAAACCACTCACTGCCTTCATACTAGCCATACTGAAACATAGCAGTTTGGCCCCCACATACACAGGGCTCAGCACCGTGGATTCTGTGAGAAGAAAGGACACTGTGGAATAGTACTCAGGAAGGCCATCTAAAATGTTTCCATACTTTCCACTCTAGCCCTAGAATGATCCAAACTGACCCAGTATTTAGCCTTGCTGAAAGCCAATCTAAGTCTAAACAATATTTGCCAGACACTGTAAACCCTTTGGATCATATATATATATATATATATATATATATATATATATACACACACACACATACACACACACACACACACACACACACAAAAATATTATGCAAGCAAGCTAGGAAGGACTAAGCAGTTCTTCACAAAGAGTTCCTCAGATGCTCACAAAGCCTCAGTGAGTTCTGAGAGTCTCTCTACTTCTGTACACACCAGAACAAGTCACTGAGGTCACAGGAAGGTGACATGCCCAAATCACAACTACCAAAACCTATGATCCAGCCATCTAGAGTGGAGTGCCCCATATTGGCAAAGTTGCACACACTTACCCAGGACTGAACTTGACCTTTTAAAAATGTACCTAGTAATAGTTCCCCTAACAAAAGAGGTAATGCTTTACTGTCACTATGGTAATCTAATTACCCAGCTTCTGATCCATAACCCTTTGGACCTGCCTGGCAACAGAATGAGAGGTACATTACCAACACACTCATATATCTACAAGTGTCTAATTAAAACTTACAATCATAGGAGCCACTTAAATATTATTTGGTGAGGGAGAAAGAGCAGCAGAGAAGGGAAAAAAGAGCAGGAAAATTCATACAAGAATTAAGGAAACCTAAGACCATAACATCCTCCAAAAATTCTTTTGGTTTAAACCAGAAGAAACTAAGAGGCACTGATAAACACGTACTTGTGCTTATCAAAGATAACATGGATGTACATGGGCAAGTGCGCCAACAAGAAAATATACACAAAAGCAAGACTTGAAAACACATTATGTAACACCTACTAGCCAAGGATAAAGTCCTTTAGTTAGGATGTCTCTACTCCCTCACCACTTTAAAGCCACACTCTCCAGAAACCTCAACCTGCAATTTTAAGCAATCAAATGGTATAATTTATTGTGTGCTACACTTAACTCTTACCTTCAGCTCATTTCACTGAATAGTATTTGGCCACCCTGCACTTCAATCCCTTCCTTATTTGTTAGGCCTATCCATTCCAACATTGCATTGTCTTTCCAACTGTAAATCATGATGCATTTGTCTAAAGGCTTGTCTATATAGTCTCACAGTTCCAACTATAAGGGGTGTGAACATGCGGCACTGTAATTCCCCTAAGTGGATGCTGCAGGTGCAAATTAAAAAGGTACTTAGAGATGTCAATGTATAGATGACTACACAATGGGCTTATCAATTAATCCTGTTGACTACATGCATGCCTCCCTCCTTGCCAGGGGTGTGCGTGTAAAGGAGGCGGGAGCTGTTGCCTGTGAGGAGCCGATTTTTAAGCCAGCTCCCCACAAGCACTGGATCCTATGGAGATACCTCCCCTCCCCCACATCCTTATGCTGCTGCTGCTGCTGAAAGAGGCAGCAGGGTGGAGGGTTGGGGGGGCAGGTGGTAGTTGGTACACACAGGGAGCGTTTTCAAGCCACCGCCCCATGTGTATCAGCTCCCATAAGCAGAAGAGTAGCAGCTGGGGGAGGCAGGCAGGAGCCAAAATGCATGGGGAGCCAGCTTGAAAGCTGGCTTGCCACCTGTGCTGGCTCCGCAAAGCCACCCGCACTTCCTTGCTGCCTCCCAAAGAAGCCGGGGGGGCCAGGCAGGAGCCTGTGTATGGGGGGGGAGCCCTGCATGGGGCAAGGGCCAGGGAGACTGACACTGAGCAACCTTTGTATCAGAGGCAGCAGTGCAGGGCAGCAAGCAAGAGCCACTCTGCGTGGGGAGAGGGTTTTTAAACCCGCTCCCACCTGCCACCCCACGCTGCTGCCTCTCTAATAGAGAGGCAGCAATGCAGGGTGGCAAGGGGCTCCCCAAGAGTGAGGCAGGGAGTGCACTAGCTGCTGGTCTGCCCCCAGGGGACTAGTGAATAGTCATGTAACCACTACAATTTTATGCAGTTACACAACTATTCAATTACACGTTAGCTAACATCTCTACTTACTTAGCAATCTTAGTCCATATGTGATACAATTTACTCTCTCATAATCCAAACTATAGAGCCACATGTACATAGACTAAGCAGCAGTCTTCAGAATCTGTGTGCGTCCTTCTTGTCTTTCCTTTCCTCTACCACCCACTTACATCTCTCACATTTCCCTATATAATGTATTTTCCACTTCTGCCCTTCTGGTCTCCTTCAGACTCTCTCTATGAAGTGCCACTATCAATTTGACAGTTAAAGAGTCAACAAGTTAAAGACACAACAAAAAGAATAGGAACCTCAAGACTAACAGGTTAGAAAACTTCTGGCAAAGCTCCAAACCCATTACATTTCAAGTGAATTCAACATGGAGCTTCCAAATGTAGTCACCCTTAAAAAAAAAAGGGGTGGGGTGGGGGGGAGAGAGGTTCTCACAAGAGTTCAAGAAACCCACTGGCTTTTACACTTTGTAGCCCAACAAAAAATTTGTAATATTAAAAATGAAAGCTTACTTCATTGGATGTGTCTAGATAAAAATCTCATATACAGGACAAATGATCAAATTTTAAATTAAGATTTAAAACAACAGTAAAATGGTTTCATTGAAATCCTATTTTAAAATTTACAGGTAACAAATCCCTGTCCACACTATGGAAAATCTTCCCAAATATTCTAACTGGAAAACCAGTTCGAGCTGTAATGTAAACAAGGTTTAGGCGATCAAAAATGCATTTACTGAACCAGTAAGCAGCCTTGCAAACTCCCTTAGGACCCACTGCTTCTGATAACTGTGTCAGGAAGCATGGGATATGTACCCAGAGGACATTACAAATAATAGAGCGGAGAACTGTGCTAACATAATCAGTATATGTAGCGTGAATGCATTTGTGCTTCATCTGAAGTCTAAGTTACAAACGATTCAATTGCCAAATTGAGACACAGACTATGATAACTGGAGAATTAAAATAATTATTAAATCAAGACAGTTTTCCAGTTGCAGAATTTTACTATTTGCATTCCCTCTATTCTCATTCCCAGGCTACTACTGGCTCAGTAAGCATCTCCTCTACTTCAGCCTTACCTCAGCATCCTCATTGTTAAACTTCAGAGGAAGAAATGCCTGAGCTAACCTCCCTTAGCTTTCATTTGAGTCCTTCTCCCCAATGAATTTCATTGCCTGCCTCTTCTGTTGTTCATAGTTTAAACATTAACGATACCTTTAAAAATAATCAGGCTCTTTCTAGTTTAGCTTTAATAAAGTCTGTGCTTAATTATATGGAATTTAATGGAGAATCCATAAATGCTTTTGCCTTTTAACATCTAACTGTTAAATGAGCAACTGAGCACCTGTCTGCCATTACTTGATAATGTAAAACACTGATTTTATGATCACTAATAAGGGGAAACAGTTTGCAACAATGGCTATGAAACCCCAAGAAAAATGAGCAACTCAGACTACCAATACAAAGGCAAAGTTAAGGTAGGTTTGTACACCTAGTGTAAGTTCTCCTAATTCCTAATATCTTGAGTTTCTAGTAAATTTAACCTTAACCATTAGAGCAGTGATTCCCAACCTTTTCCCCCATGGAGGAACCCCTAAAATAATTTTTCATATCCCGAGGAACCCCTATCTATGAAAACGTTTGCTTGGCCAGGAAAAGTTGACAGCAGGGAGTGCAATTCAATTACTGCTAAATTATTGTCAAGAAAAATTTGTTAAGTGCTGTTATTTATATATCTATCTATTTCAGCTTACATTGTAAGAAAAAAAAATTTATTCATTCCATGATTTCTCACTGAACCCGACGATGGTCTGTGGAACCCCAGGGCTCCGCGGAACCCTGGTTGGGAAACACTGCATTAGAGTCACAACATTCAATTAAAAATTGTTGTTTTAAAATGTATTACATTATTCTTGTAAGGATTTTTTTCCCCGATAATTTCCTGAGGTCTAAAGAATACAGCTCCATTGCTATGCACTTCTGTAGACCCCCCGAAGATGTGCAAAAGTGGATATTTCCTTCTGCGAATGTTATTAACAATGGAGATGAGGAATTCCTATCCTTTCCTATGAATCTACAAATATCTACTTAAGAGAAGCCCTAACTAGGAAATGGATACACACTGAGGTAACTACATAAATTCCACCATAAAACTTAAGGTGCTCCTAAAGCAATGTTTCCCAAATGCTGTGTGTCAGAGAGATTCCAGAACAAGAGTCACCACATCCAAGGCTGAATTAACCATGCATTGACACCACGGACTTAGTCTGCCTTACTGTAGGACAGGAACCACTGCTGTGGGGAGAGTGTGTTAGGAACATCTCCCAGCATTAGTAATGCCACTCACTCAAATTTAGCCAGGACAGAGTGCCAAATCTAAGGCTACGTCTACACTATGGACCTTGGAGCAGTTCAGCTGAACCACTGCAAGGTCTAGTGGGTAGCCACCCTATGCCTGTGGGACAGAGTTCTCTCATGGGCACACTTATACCATTCACAATGAGCAACAGTAGCTAAGTCATCAGGAAATGCTCTCCTGCCAACATTGCACAGTCTATGCCTGCACTTTTGATAGTGAAAAATATGCCAGTTGAGGGTGGCTTTTTCCCCCAGCATCCTGACCAACGAGAAGTGTTAGTGTAGACAAAGCCTGAATGATTACTGTTATGAGTCCATGAGCCAAGTGGCAACACCCAGAGCAGGGAGTCAGGTCCAACCCCACAGAGCAGGAGCCACTATTGTGGGCTAAATATGGGGCAAGATCACCCTCCAATGCACCTCCCAACCTTCTGGGCTCCACCCCCTCACCAGGCAATGATTAAAGTTATGATGCCAGAGTGAAAGGTGCATATATGTAATGGTGAGGTCCCCCAAAAGGACAAAATGCCATTAACGGGTTGCCTTAATAAAAATTTGTGAACGCACATCCTAAGGCTTTTCCAAACAGCACTAATGTGAAACTAACATGATCTGTGTCAGTTTCTCTTGCTGCCTACAGGCTTAGTAGCAGCAGCAACAACACACTGGTCATTTGTGCTCTAACACAGATCATGAGAGCAGCAGCAGCAGAACTTGAGCTGTTGGTGGATTTAGGCCTTGTCCACACAGAGACATTTACAAACATAACTATATTGCCGCAACTGGCCTCATGGACACACTTAATCCAGAGTAAATGTCCACATGCGGAGTTACCATGGTGTTACAGCAGTATAATTATGCACCTAAATTTCCTTGTGTAGACAAGACCCTGAGAAAGGCTCATTGTTTATATTTAAGTTCTCTTTTCCAACCATTATGGCTAGAATTTTTAATTCGTTTACACAGCGGTTAATAGCATTTGCCTGGGAAAGATTCTCAGCCCAGTCAAATGGGTTTTTCAAGCATAAGTGTTATTACCACACACTATGGCTAGTCAAAAAACACCCATTTTACCATTCCACCCCCTTCCCCCGACTCCTGTGTCTCCAGTTACTGTTCACAGCCTATCAAGTAGTGCCCAGGAAGAATCCTGAACATTTCCCCTGTTTGGCTTGCATCAAGTTTGTTAGGACTGTCACAAACAAGAATCCATTCTTACAGCAAAGGCTGCAAGGCCTTACACTTTAGAGGCATAAATCCCCATAATGTGCTATTAGTGCATGTGGTTATTGCTAGCAGAAAGCCAGAGAAGCAGGAAAACATAACTTCTCTCTTTATCCCATTTTGAAGGAAGGCAAACTTTATTCTGAAAAAGAGGTATAATCTCCTTTGCATCCCTGTGGGGTAGAGGGCTTTGTGCAACATGCACTGTTTGGAAGGCCCTTACTGTCAGGAAGGGGAAGTGTGACTCCTGCCTCAAGTGTCCCCATTTTGGGAACTTTGGCTGCCTGGCACAGGAGGAAAGTGATGATTCCTTCCCCCCTGCCCCCACCAACACACATACAGGGAGAAAGGTGGGGGGCTGTGACACACTCGAGTCTGGAGGATCTTGGCTTTCAGTGGGGGGTCAGGACTCCTTCCCATTTACCCTTTGAGTCACCGGTCCATGGCTGGGGGAGGAAGGAGGTGCCTGCCCTTTCCTTACACCAGATCTCCGCCTTCCCTGGGGCGCTGTGACCCTCCCAGCATTGGGGGTCTCGGGCTAGGGAGGGGAACTGCAACCCCCGTCCCAGCAGTGAGGGTTTGGGCGCCGGGTGAGCGTGGCAGGGGCTTTACAGTGGTACAAATCACAAACTGCTATGGGTAGCACGTCGCTACAGGGAGCAGTTCCACACATACAGCTTTTTGTAAGTGCTACCTGTAGGATTGTGCTATTTCTGGTACCAATATATTATAGGAGCCGTTCCTCGCCATCCTACAAATCAGGAACTGCTCCCAGTACCACGTCTTACAAGGGATCAGCTCTCCACAAACCACCGGCCTCCCCTCCCCTGGGCGGAATAGGCCATCGATTCCCCGGCCTGTCGCTATGAGGAGCCCAGGAGAGCGAGGCCTGCAGCTCCCAGCCAAGCCCCGGCCTGGAGTTTGCTCCCTGCCCCTCCGCTCGGAGGGGAGCGGCTGAAGCACCGCAGGGGAAAAGGCACCTGCAGCAGCCCCGGGGGGACCCGCACACGACACGCCGCGGCCGCTCCCCCCTTCCCGGTGGTGGTTAAAATCAAGCCAGCGCCCTCTCCTGCTACTTGACAGTGCCCGCTCCCCAGCCCCACTCCCCGGCCTCCCCGCAGCACCACTGGGGGGGAGGGGAGCGACTTCCAGCCAACAGCGCCCTCCCCCCCCGAACGGGGGCTCAGGAGCGTCCCACGCCACCCAGATCCACCCACCCCAGCAGGGTCCCGCACTGCAACCCCGCAGCCAGGGCAGGCCCCCAGCACACACAGCATGTGCCTCCTCCCCGCCCCCCGCTAGCAGCCCACTGGACCCACCCTATTCCCCACTCAACGACCGGCTCCACAGCACCACCCCCACTCGCCCCTGCCCCGACTGCTTGCGGGGCACATCACTGGGCTCTGACAATTTCAGCCCAGCTGGCTCCCAACACCTTCACCACGCAATAAAGCAAATGTACCCCCCTGTGGTGCCCCCCCCACCAAACACTTTCCTGCAAACTTTGTTGGGGATTCATGCCTCCCCCACTGCCCCCAAATAAAATAAAACAAAAATGGCACGTGAACCTGTCAACCATTTTAGATCCCTCCTTAGGGAGCACTAGTCCTTTTGGGGGGAGGGGGCGACTGGAAACCCCACCACACTCCCCGCTTCCCTGGGTGAGCGTGGGGTAGGGAGGCAAGATGCCGGGGTAGGGGAGCTGGAAAAGATTGGGGGGGGGAAGGATGTTTCCTTTACCTGAGACCAGCCACTGGCCTCCATTGTTGGAGAATTCAATGGCATTGACACAGCCGAAGTGGCCCAGGAGGTCCTTCTTGTAGAGGTTTCTGCAGCCCCGCAGGCGTCTCCTCTGAAAGTCCTGGGTGAGCAGCGGGTCCCCCTGCAAGCCCCGCTGGGACAAGAAGCCCACCACGGACCTCATGCTGCCCCCCAGCCCAAGTCTTCTCTTCATGCTGCTGCCTCTGCTGCTGCTTCCCACCCCCCCTCACTCTCTGCCGTCTCCCCTCCCCCCCTGTTATGGTTATGATGATTTTTTTCTTTAGCCAGCCATAGCAGAGAGAGGTGTTAGACACTCCGTTGCTTCCTGATCCCCCTTAAACTCCTCCCCCTCCTCCCCTAGCAGCTGATCCACAGCTGCAGCCTTTTTCTTAAAGCAATTCTGCTGCTGCCTGGGTTTGTTTGACTGTTGGTGGCGATGACGGCGGCAACGTCTGTGGATGTTTAATGGCTAACGCTGGTTTATAATAACTCGCAGACTTACTTAGGAGGAGATCCTGGTTTTGCTCCTGAACTTATTTCAAACCCTCCTCCCTCTCCCCGCCCTGCAGAACATCTCTGCGGAAGTACGTTCTTCTCCCATTACGGAGCAAGGTGTCGTATGGGTTCCCATTTTAAGGGGGTTGCTGTCTGACGGCACTAGTAGCGCCTTTGGATGGGGGCAGGAGTGCGTGATCAGGATGTCAAAGGGGGCAGCCTGACGTCGGGATCTGTTGCCTCTCAATTGCGTGGCTGAGCGTCAGAAAGCACTACATTTCCTGGAGTTGAGCACTTGGTTCTAGGGTCCCTGCAATTCGTTCCCCTTCGCCCAGGTTTTTTTTTCCCTCCCTGAAGTTCCTAGTAGTGGGAAATTGCGGAAATGCAGCTAATTTTTGGGACGGGGAAGGATAAAAAGATATTAACATCATGGTAAGTTCTTGGATGTCGATACAGCTTCTTCAGGGCTATGAATAGAAAAGGTGGGTCCGCTCCAGTATGAGCCTGGAGGAGATTTTTTTTTCCAGCAATGCTGCCAAATAACCCCTTGAGACAAACATTATCATTAGTAAAAACAACCAGAAGTCCTGTGGCACCTTACAGACTAACATATTTATTGGAGCATAAGCTTTCGTGGGCAAAGACCCACTTCATCTGACAAAATGGGTCTTTGCCCACAAAAGCTTATGCTCCAATAAATATGTTAGTCTGTAAGGTGCCACAGGACTCGTTGTTTTTGCAGATTCAGACTAACAGGGCTACCCCTCTGATACTTATTACCATTAGTGGGGATGCTTTCATAGAAGCTCATAATAAAGGGAGGAGGTGCCAATTTTTTTTAAATTAAAAAAAAAGGTGAAATTGTGGGAGTTGAGCATGAGGAAAGGGGCTTTTCTGAAGTGAGTTCCAGCCTGTTCTGATACTTGTTAAAAGCTCCTTGGGAAGCAAATTTTGAGGTAAAATTGGCAGAACCTGTGGGACTTGTACTGGAAAATGCTTGTGAATTTCTACAAGGTTTTCACTTTTCCCTCCTACCCTCCAAAATGGTAAACTTGTACAGAACTCTCTTTTGTCAACAAATGGTGATATTTAAGAGGGGGGAATGCCCTTTTCCCTCCTCTCTCCTACCCTGAAAACTGACATTTCAGCAAGGATTTCCACTTCCAATCTAGTGGATTGCTGTGGATCTATCTTCATGAGATGTGGTGAGATTCAGCAGGATTTGTTTCCCAAATCTGGTGTAACAATTTGCTTTGCTATAGTATCTATATGTAC
>CM057848.1:64098004-64111144 GCA_030068395.1 Apalone spinifera | reverse complement strand
TCAATCACGTCTTGAGTCCAACTTCCTTCCATTGGTTGTAATTACTAATTTAAAGAAATTACAAGAAAGCAATCTGGGAATGAAGAAAGAATTTACGAGGGAGGCGATGAGCTTTTATAAAAATGCTCTTGAATATCTAGAAAATTGGACTAAGAATGACGAACCAGTGTACGTTTGATTGGATTCTGCTGAATGAAGAAATTCAATGGAATAAAATCCTTGAAACAGTTTTATTCATTAAAGAAAAATGTAGCATCACAATAAATGACAATTTATTGTTCGACGAAGTATGAAGAATTAACAATATAATAAAAGAGAATGAATGGACTGAACGCGAAATTAATAAAAAATGGATCACAATTTTTAATTTCTTAAAAGAGTGACAAATATTGATGTTTTTAATGTTGTATGATTGTTTTTGTTAAGTCTGTTTGTCTTATAAAACAACTAATACCACGATCATTTATTTATATGATTATTTATATACATATACAAGTATGTTTTTTTTGTCAACTCAGTGTCCTCCTCGCACATTTTCAAATTCTGGTCACCTTAATTTATTGGGCTGTCAAGGATAAATTCTCACTCTGACACAATGAATGCAGAAGTGGGAGCCCACAAAAGTACCCCAAAACCTTATCTTTCCAGGCTTTGGTATAAAACTTCCCCCCAAAATCCTAAAAAACAAGATTTTGGGGATAAAAATCTGCTACTACCACCCAAATAACAGTAAGAAAACCAGGGAAGAGATCACTTGAGAAATCTCAGCCCTAAAGTAAAACCAGGACACAAAAATTAACCAATACCAGGTTAATAAAATAGAAAGAACTTTTATCATCACCACAATACTCCTGTTATAAGCATAGTTGGATTGGCTAGATGATAACAGCCACCAATTAATAAACTCATGGGGAATTTTCCCATGGGGAACAAAACTTAGTTACAAAAGAGAAGAAAACCCATTTCTAAATGCACAGACATCAGATCCACAGTCCCAAACCATAAACCAATAAAACCTAATGGATTTATCTAAACTTTGCCCTACTTACAGATAGTGACGAGTCTTTTCTTGGAGAGAGACATTTTGTCTGTCCCCCTCAGTATCTGGAGAGAAAAACTGCTCAGGGACAAAGGAAGGAAAACCCCAAATTCCTTTGTCCCAGTTTGAAATCCCATCTACATTTCTATTGGCTGACTGCTACCTGGTTAGGTATAATTAACCCCTTAGTCCCCAGGCTGCTGGCCATCCCTTATGACCATGACATGGGCCCAGAAGTAGGTCTCCACCATTTTCAGCTGCTCTGTGAATGCCACCAACAACCTTGAACTGGTTCTTGCTATGTCCCACAACAATCTGTCCTCCAAAGAATCATCATGTTTCCTACTCCTTTGGTTCCTCTTGAAGTTCTGCAAATACTCCAGGATCATAAGGCACCTTTTTACTGATACAACTGAATTTACATTAGTGATTTTTTTTAAAAATCCCTAAAAGAAATAGTTATACCAGTACAAAATCTATGTGTAGACCAGGCCTTACCTCTTATACCTGAGTGCTCCTTCAGCACATACTTTCAAAGCTCATAGTTTAAATAAAAGCGGCGAGGAGTCCTGTGGCACCTTATAGACTAACCGAAGTTTTGGAGCATAAGCTTTTGCGGGCAAAGACCCACTTCGTCAGATGCATGTAGTGGAAATTTCCAGAGGCAGGTATAAATATAGTTAGCAAGCCATTCACAGTCTTTGTTTAATCCTGAGTTGATTGTGTCAAACTTGAAGATGAACTATAGCTCAGCAGTTTCTCTTTGAAGTCTAGTCCTGAAGTTTTTTTGCTGCAGGATGGCTACCTTTAGATCTGCAATTGTGTGTCCAGGGAGATTGAAGTGTTCCCCTACAGGTTTTTGTATGTTGCCATTACTAACATCTGATTTGTGTCCATTGATTCTTTTACATAGTGACTGTCCAGTTTGGCCATGTATATAGCAGTGGGGCATTGTTGGCACATGATGGCATATATTATGTTAGTAGATGTGCAGGAGAATGAACCAGTGACGGTATGGCTGCATATTTATACCTGCCTCTGGAAATTTCCACTACATGCATCTGACGAAGTGGGTCTTTGCCCACGAAAGCTTATGCTCCCACACTTCGGTTAGTCTATACGGTGCCACAGGACTCCTCGCCGCTTTTGCAGATTCAGACTAACATGGCTACCCCTCTGATAGTTTAAATAATCTCTTAAACCCCCTTCCTTTGTTATACGCTTTTGTTAAAGTGGAGACACTTACTTTCCCAGGAAGATCATCTGAACCTAATAAATTTAACCACTGTGACATTCTATACCTTGGGGAGTGCACTGTAACCTCCATAATCCTCACTGATATATAAATGTCATCTTGCATATAAAACATACCATGTGAGGTATCACAGGAAAGGTTATGATCAGCTGAAACCCACTGTTCTATGTGCTGGAGGCTGTGGAGTTAAGACCTGTTCTATTGTCTGATTAGTGGTACAAAGCTGTAAATTGGGGAATCAGCCACATATTAGCTCCCTGGAGACAACAGCAAGGAAAGTAACCAATACCTATGCAAGTTGATGGTTAAAGGAACCATCAATCACCATTGCCCAGCATGGGAGCTACAATTTAATGATTTACCTGCATGAGTCCATGCCAGGAGAATTGTTCAACCTTTCCTGGGGATTCAGCCATTCCCCCTAGTCACACTGGACTTGCAGTCTCCAAAAATGTGACTAAGGGTGTAAAACCAAACACAAGAAGGGGTCATTCTGCTGCAAGCAACAAAGACACTGAGAAGAAGACTGAAGACTCCAGCAGAGATGATTGGCCCAGATTTAAAGGACAAACCTGTATATTAAGAACTGCAATAGCCAGTCAGGGTGAGAAAAACTGCTTAATCTAGTTACCCAGTTGGGATTGAGAGTTAGACTGTGTGCTTTTATTTTATTTCTTTTGCTAACTAACTTTGACTTTTTGCTTGTCACTTATAATTGCTTAAAATCTATCTGTTGTAGTTAATATGTTTGTTTTACTGTTTATCTTTACCAGTGAGTTTGCCCAAAGTGTCGGGTAAATTGCTCAGGTTTTACAAAGGCTGGGGTATATCCACTTTCATTGATGAAGTGGTGAACCAATTAATAAATTTGCACTGCTCACCTTGAGATGAGAAGTAAACTGTTAAGGCCTGGTATGCTGTACAGCTATTTATAGCCAGTATGATGTATCAGAAAGACATTGTGCCACCACAAGTCTCTTCACAGTACTGCCTCTTTTCTGGCTCCCTCTGTACTGCAGCAGGTCTGCAGAATAGGGCTAGAGGAGAGCTGGGCGTGGTATGGAAGCTGGAAGTGCTACTGTTCTGCTCCTTTCCCCACTGCTCCTCCTAGCAGGGACAGGAGCAGACTCCCCCAGCCCTGTCCCGATGGGTGGTTGGTGATGGTAGGGCTGGTGGAGGCAAGCCCTCAGCCCCACCTCAGGCCCCGCCCCTTCTTCCTAGGCCCTGCCCCTTCCCCACTCCCTATGGGGATGCAGCGCTCAGCCCCCTCCACAACCACAGGAAACTATCAAGCAACCGTAGCTGGCTTGTGAAACATGCACGTCCAGAGCTTCGCATCACTGGTGTAGCCACAGAACTAGCGTTAACCCCACAGCCCTACCCAAACGGAGACCGCTTGCCGTACAACATGGCGGCGCCTATAGGCGCGGAAGAGTCCGGGCTGCCCGGGACGCTCCTTCCCCTAGGAACAGGGGACCGGAAGTGTCCGTCAGCATGGGCGTTCCGTGTGTGTGTGTGTGTGTCCCGGAAGCGTCCGTCGGTACAGCCGGATGCGGGGGCTGCAGCGCGGCGGGTTCCCGTTGCCGGAGAAAGGCGGGGCTGGCGCAGGCAGGTGAGGTGGGCGCGAAGGGGGCCAAGGCCGGGATGTGCTACTGCGGTGGCTTCCCTGCCGCGCCCGGCTAGCGATGGCGCCTCCCGCGAGGCCCCGGGGGGTCTCCCTGCGCCCCACCAGCTGCGCGCCCCGCGACGGCCTGTTGCCTTCTCGGGCTCGGGGGGGCCGGAGCAGCTGGCGGGCGCCTCGTGCTGCGCTGGCGCGTCCCGCTCTCCTGCCGTGCGGGCTGAGCTGCGGGGCTGCCCGGCCTGTCCAGCCCCGTTCGCCGGCGCGGTTGGGGCGCGAGTAGCTGGGGTCGTTGAAATCATTCTCCCCGCTCAGCGCTGTCTCCGTGGGGACGCGGTGTCTTAGCAACGCTGCCCAGGCCCCCGACTGAGGTAGCTGAAACTGACCTAATTTTCTAGCGTAGACCAGGCCCTAGTCCCCAGCGGAAAGCTGTTGGGAGGCGAGATCACAGACGTACCGTGCAGCCCTTCGCTGATGAAATACAAACGGACGTCCCCACAACGCTACATTATGTGGCAGCGCTTAACCAAAGTGCTCGACACAGCCAGAGCTGAAAGTAACTTAAAATTTTTTGGGACTGCTGTTCTGCTGCAACACGGGTGCCTGCCAGCTCCTTAAATAGCTCCCTGCGGGCTTTTGCCACAGCTCAGCTAGCTCTTGCCAGAGCTGTGCATCAGGGGCACTCCCTTAATTTTTCACTTCTGGGCACAGCCCTGCCTGTGAGGAGGCTGTGTATAGACCGACCAATTGTTTTGTAAAGTAATTGATTTAAAACAGGTCAAAGGTATTGTCATTATTTCTCTCTCCCCGCCCCCCCTTATGAAAATTGGCATATGAAGATGCATAACTCAGAATCATCATGTGATCTATCTAAGGATGTTAAGAGGCAGGTAATTGTGTAGTCAATACAATTTGCATTGTATTGACTACACAAAATACAATTTGTATTGACTATGTGATTAGTTGATAAGGGAAGGCACTCAGTTGGAGCTACCCCCAGTGCAGCGCTGCAGTTTAAATGTTGTAAGATCTGGGCACACAGGCCGCCCGGCTCCTACTACATTTAAACTGTAGTGCCGCAGCGGGGGTAGCTCCTGGACCTGGCACGAGCTGGGACTGAGCTGAGCTTGCTTAGTCCCAGCTTGTGCAAGGTCCAGCAGCCCTTGTCCATGGGTGGTCCCAGTGGGTAGCTGGGACCCTCCCCTGTCCATGGGCGGTCCCAGTGGGTAGCTGGGACCCTCCTGTGGACAGGGGCTGCTGCTGGAGCAGCCTCTGCTGGCCCCTCCCCCCCTGTACTGCTGCTTCTGATAGGGGCAGCAGCGGGTGGGGGGAGGCCACTGGCACCGTGGAGATGCTGCTGGGGGGAACCAGCCTTTATCCTGACTCTTCCCCAGCACTACCTACTGCTTCCCCTCCCATTACTGCCTCTTTTACATGCCTAGACCGATCATTTTTAAAGTTATAATTTGCTGAGTTTGTATACAGGAGGCCCCGACTTGCGACCGCCTGAGTTCTGACCCCCTGCACTTGCAACCATTTTTGTAAGTGAGGAAGGAGCCAGAAATCCCCGACTTACGTCCTCACGGTGCCTATTGTAAATGAGGGTTCGCATTATGATGCCCTGATTTGCGACGCTTCCCCCAGAACCAATTGTGTCGCAAGTCGGGGGCCTCCTGTATTTTATTTCTGTGTATGCATCACCCTTATACATGAAGTTAGAAATATGAAGTGTGAATCGGTTTATAAATCTGGATATGCTAAGGAGAGTCATTAGTGATCCTATGGAAACATAATGGCTTGGTGCTCGAACCAACAACCTGTAAATAGTCATGTTTTTTTCTGCAAGCCTGGATTGTGATTAATCCTTCCAGGACATGTGGCTAAGCCACCTAATGCTGGAACCCATTTTGGATCTCGTACTTTCTCACTCAAGGTGAGATATTTGAACTGACCACAAAGGATTCCCACCATGGGCAAAAGGGATACAAAGGTGGGAAACCAAACAATAAGAGAGTTACCAGATGCCAGGATACCTCCTCACTTGCCACACAAGATGCTTGCTGGAAACGTCTAAGACTGACCGGGGAAAGAATACAGCCCAAGCTAGGAGATCTGACTAGCTTGTGGGAAAAAAATTAGTACTGTTAGGGTCAGAATTTGCTTGTAACAAGATTCCCCAAAGCTTTCCATGCCTTAAATAAGCAGTCTTTTGTCTTCAGCTGGCTTTTGAAATTGTCTCCCCATGTTAAGAGGATAAACGTGAAGAAACCTAAAAACAAAGAACTCTAAAGACATAGAGAGCTGTAGACCTAGGCCAGAGAAAACAAATACTCTGCCTTGAAGCATTTTACATGAAACAGACCAGGGGTGAGGAATATATTTTGTATCAACTTCTCTTAGTGTATTAGGATTAGCTGGCATGTTTTGTTTATTTTAGTTTAATAATTTACTTTAATCTCTCTGTTTTTACTTGCAATCACTTAAATTCTACTTTTTATTCTTAATAAATACACTATTATCAAGCCCAGTGTAAAAATTGTTCCTGGGGGAGCAATCATTGTTCCACCTTCATTGATAAAGAGGGTGAATTTAGGAGTTTTCTCTGTGTAAAACTTTTATACAAAATAAAACGGATTTATTTGGTGTTTTGGTCCTTTGGAGGGCTGTGTTCCTGGGTGCTGTCAAGGCCTTACAGCTGAGTTCTTCCAGAGCTGAGCTGGGTCAAGTGTCTGTATTGCTTTGCTGAGAGGACTGTTACCCCAACTCTGTGCTTTGGCTGGGGGAGATCAACTCATAACAGGTATAAGCTGCCCCAATCATTCTAAGGTTTGATAATATAGATGCTGATATTGAGGCTTTAAATGTCAACATTATGAACTATTATGCTGCTCATCAAAATAGTAGAATATCCTAAGGTTTTACAATTTCATGGGCCTTTTAACCACACTTGTTGGGGGTTCAAGGAGAGGAACATGAAAGCTCTCAGAAGTTTAGGAAATGCTGGTTTGTGAACAATGTCTGTTCTTTGTTATATTAATGTAAATAAATTGAATTACTCTAGATTTATGTTGGTGTAGCCAACATCTAAATTTAGATTAGTATTAGCATTTAAAAAGCCATTGCTCCAGTGTGTCATTTGCTTTGATCCCTGATTTATTAATCCTGAATAGAATTCAGTAAATTTTAAAAATTCCAGTTTGCTTTATGATTCTGAGCTATATTTAGATCATTGTCTGAATAGTAGCAGTTTGATTTTTTTAAAAAAAGTTTAGATTAAATAATTTCTGAGTAAGTTCTTTAATATGTATCCTTCATCTGTCCCTCCTTTTTTTTTTTTTAAGATTATGAGAAAATTCTTCAATGCCATTTTGAGTGGGTGAAGTGGAGGAGGATGAAAAATGCTCAAACAAACAGCAGTGACAGTTACTTTGGCCACCCTGTTGGGCATTGTAGTCGGGGGTCTGGTTTTGTGGAAAGTAAATCAGCGTCGGAAAGAAAGGGGCCATTGTGGTGGTGAGCAAAGTGGAGCTCTGAGAAAGCCAGGAGATGAGGAACTGACGGAAGTGGAAGAAAAGGAGTTGCATTCATGTACCACTTCTCCCACCACTTCCTGGGTGGAGAAAATCTTTGGTGCAGAAGTAGTGATCATTTCAGAGGCAGTGGAGTGGGATCAAGTGGAACCATTACTGAAGAAGGAGCTGCAGATGTGGCCAGTGCTTGGGATTGACTGTGAGTGGGTAAGTGATCAAGGTAAATCTTCTGTCCTTCACCCTTGTAGGGCAAAGGCAGCGAATTTATCAGACTTAGAATATTTCTTGCATCAACACCATTTCTAATGGATAAAGGGGGGAAAAAGGCTAAATAATAAAATCTGTTAAGCTGTGAAATAGTCAGCCAAGCAAAGTGGGGGAAATCATATAGCTCGAGTCACATAACATTAGACTTGACAGTGCACTAGAGCAGCGGTTCTCAAACTTTTTGTGCTCTGGAGCCCTTTACATGCATAAAAATTTATGCGGAGCATCAGCGGCCCACTGATGTATGTGTTGTACCTATCAATGTTGTGCCGCATTAGACTTCCAAATTTTGTGAAATTTTGTACATATATTTATCAACTCATGTTTTATTCATAAATAATAACAATCAAATCATTTACTTGGTTCAGAAACTGTGTCTTCTAAAGTCCCTTTTTTAAGCCACTGATCCATCCTTAATATAAATAAAATATTATTGTATGTTAATTGCGTCACTTCGAGGCGATTCTCTATTATGCTTTGGAGGCTTTCCAGTTTGTCAGCCTCGTGGAGCCCCTGGAGATGTCTTGCGGAGCCCTGGGGCTCCGTAGAGCACAGTTTGAGAAACACCGCACTAGAGAATATACTATATGGAATAATACTCTATTGGACTAGATCACTTAATAGGTCTTTTCCATCTATAATGCCTATGATTCTGTTGTTGTTTGTAAGGTTCCCACCCAGATGCTAATAGTCTAACACCAGCACTTTGATTCTGTGGTTTCAGGTATCAGTGGAAGGAAAGGCCAGTCCTGTATCCCTCTTACAGATGGCTTCTTCCAGTGGCTTTTGCGTTCTTGTTCGATTGCCCAAGTTGGTCAACGGTGGACAGACTGTCCCAAAGGCTTTATTGAACATCTTGGCAGATAGCACTATATTAAAAGTTGGGGTAGGATGTTGGGAAGATTCTTGCAAATTACTTCAGGACTATGGTATTGCAGTCAAAGGCAGCATAGACCTCCGGTACCTAGCCATGAGACAGAGGTGTGTATTTGTAGACAACAATAGCCTATTTGTGGTGGGGCTGCCGATGAAAGGGGGAGGGCAAAAGGGGGCACGTGACCCTGTGGCTCCTGGCCACTGCTGTAGTGGGAGCAGCAGCAGCTGGAGCCTCAGGCACTTTAAATTGTCACTGGAGCCCCTGGAGGTGACAGGGGATCTGGGCCAGGCCTGCCACACACAGGGACTGCTCTGGCCAGCTAACAGGACACCCTGCATGCAGTGGGCCTTGTGGGGCTGGAGCAGTCCCCCGCTTGGAGCAGACAAGGAGCTGCTGCAGGCCATACCAGTTAACTGGAACTGGTAAGTAACGATGTGAAGAGACAGGTAATTGGCTAATTGTGTAGTTGATACAATTTGTATTGTATTAGTCGATAAGGGAAGAAGCACTCAATCCTGGCTCACACTGGCTCTGCAGTTAAATGTAGTGGGAACTGGGCCTAAGCAGCCCAGCTCTTACAACATTTTACCTAGAGAGGTGCAGCGGGAGTAGCTCCTAGACCTAGCCCAACCCGGGTCTGAACAACACCGGCTCAGGCCCAGCTCATGTCGGGTCCAGGACCTACCCCACTGCGGCTCTGCAGTTTAAATCTTGTAAGAGCTGGGCTGGCTCTTTACTATGTTTAAAATGCTGAATCACAGTGAGGGTAGCTCCCGGACCTGGCGTGAGCTGGGATTGAGCCGAGTTGGCTTGGTCTTGGCTCGAGCTGGGTCCAACAGCCCCTGTCTCCACTGGGACCCCCCACAGACAGGGGCTACTGCCACGAACACAGGTGGGCCGCAAACACAGGCTGCTCTGGGCTTCATGTTTACCAAGCATCACCCGTTAAGGGTGATGCTTAGCGGTTACTTTCCTGGTTGGTATTAGGTGAAACAGCTTTAAGAGGAAATTGGTAACATTCCTGTTTGAGATCTTCTTCAGAACTAACCAGTGACCTAAAGAAGCAAGAGTTATGCTAGCTTAGCCAGTAAAGCTTGAAGATAAGCCGTTGTCCTGTTCCTCTAGTGGTCTCTGAGTCACATACCTTCTAATCACACACTTCAGTAGTTTCTCTTGTTCAAAGAGACCCAGGGTGGGGGTATCAACATTCTTCAACTTGATTAGTGCTTTTATCCATTTATTTGCTTTTATTTATTACACTGAAGGAAGGATCTGCTCTGTAATGGACTCAGCCTCAAAACTCTAGCTGAGAATGTCCTGAACTGCCCACTCAACAAGTCTCTTCACCTGCGCTGCAGCAACTGGGAGGCGGAAGAACTAACTCAAGACCAGGTATGTCTTCTGATTGTAGTTCTTTTGCGATGAGAAATAGTGTTGTGGCTAAAGGACAGGACTCGGAGTCAAGAGATCTGGGGTCTGTTCCAGTTCTGCCCCAAACAAACAAATTTGATCTATGACTTCGATCCAGAAACTTCATCTCTCTCTACCTCATTTCTTTAAATGGGGATCAGTTCCTGTCTCATGGGTTAGAGGGGGTTCAAGTAGGGATGTGAGTAATCGAGGCTTAAACGCCGGTTCCTCCAGCACCGTCTCTGCTGTGCCACCTGTGGGCCCAGGCTGTTCTTGGGCAGAGGCTGCTGCAGCAGCAACCCCTGTTCGCAGTGGCCTGGGCTGGCAGGGCTGCTAGACCCAGCGCAAGCCGGGACCGAGCAAATCTGACTCAGTTCTGGCTCATGCCAGTCCAGGACTGCTGCAGCTCTGCTTTTAAATTTAGTAAGAGCCACTAGGCTCTTACTACATTCAAAATGCAGAGCTGCAGTGGTGCCTGTCTCACTGCTCGTGCTGGGTCCAGGACCTACTCCTGCCACCCCTCTGCAGTTTAAATGTAGTAGGAGCTAAGCTGTCTGCATGCCCGGCTCCACTGCATTTAAACTGCAGAGCTGCAGCGGGGGTAGCCCCTGGACCTGGTGCAAGCTGGGACAGAGCACCATTCCTTATTGACTAATCGTGTAGTGGATGCAAATTGTATCGACTACACGATTAGTCAATTACCTGCCTCTGAACATCCTTAGTTCAAGGTTTAATCTTTGGAAAGCTTTATTTGGTTTATTTGGATGTAAGGGAATTAAAGTGTCAAGTATTATCTCTCTTCATAAGGAAACTCCAGGGATCTGGTAACTACTGATCTGCAAGTGTTTTGTGAGTGATTTGTGTCTGGTTTGGTGGTTTAGCCTTGAAGGTGCGAGGCACACTGGTCCTGATCCGCAAAGTTTGCTTAACTCCAAGCACTTTAGTAGTCCCATAGCTTGCATGGAACCACTCATGCTTAAAGGACTTTGCTGTACAAGAGCCTGTGTGCTCAGCACTTTACAGGGTTGAGCCTGTAATGAGATTATCATTGAGCTCTTTGAGAGCAGGGAGGAGGTAACCTGTAAATCTTTTGTCTGTCTGCCTCTAGAGACAGTCTGTCTGTATGATCATCTTGACTGGTGCACAATGGAAGGATTACAGTGAGCACATGTAAATATTGTCTTTTGAGCTCTGCTTGTCTGTCTTCACTCCTCTTCTTAAATTGGTTTTGTAATCTACAATATAATTCCCTCTGGCTCCCCCTAGTGGTCATCTGGTTACACTACAAATTACTGCAAGGGCTTCAGATTGCAGAATGAAATGGAGGGTCAGAGGTTCTAAGTAGGGAGCCCAGGGAGCCCTACAAGCTCCAAACCCTCCCTTCATCGCTCAGTGCTGGAGCTCTTTGTGAGTGCCTAAGTGAAATAAACACTGCTCCCTCTTTACCTAGACAAGGTGTTTCACATTTGCTGTTTGGGGGAACATGTCTCAGGTCCTCACAAAGATGTTAGCCTTCCTTCTGCACATGACACTGTGCTCTGGTTCTTTTCCCCAGGTCACTTATGCTGCCAAGGATGCCCAAGTCTCAATGGCTCTTTTTCTCCATCTGTTGGGATTGTTCTTCATCCCTGCTATATCTGGAGGTGGAAATGCTGCTGATGCTTGGAAAAAGGTACTGGGCAAGTGCCAGGGCTTGATGGATATGCCATTCAGAGGGAGAAGTAGCTGCAGCCTAGGAGATGATGGAAATGGAGAGGCAGATTTCCAGCAGAAACCAAGGAATCGGAAGTCTGCAGCTAGTGGCCAAGCCCCAGTAAATCAACAAGTGAAGGATCCCCGCAAACAGAAGCGAAAGCCCTTAGGAGTGGGATACTCTGCAAGGTAATTGCATGAGCTTGTGCACCTTAACTAGTACTGGTATTCAATAGCTAACCCTGAAAGTTAAATGTAAGATATAAGCACTGGTTAAAAATGAGTCAGATGTGCTTACCAAAGGATTAAAAGCTTCAGAAGGGTAGCTGAGTTAGACTGTAACAGGAAAAACTTAAGAACAACAAATAGTCTAGTAGCACCTTAAAGACTAACAAAACATGTAGATGGTATTTTGAGCTTTTGTGGGCACAACCCACTTCTTCAGATGACAGGCGTGTTGGATGTCCAGATCCAAGAATAGATAAGGGAGGGGGCAAAAAGGAAAAAAAATGGAGGGGAGGAAGAAAAAAAGAGACAGAGAGTAGATAAACTTCACAGGGGTAGCCAAGTTAGTCTGTAACAGGAAAAACTTAAAACAACAACAAATAGTCTAGTAGCACCTTAAAGACTAAAGAGTTACAAGAGGCTGATAAGAACCATTAGTTTGCACTTGGAAAAGAAGATGACCAAAACCAGATTCTACACAGCTATCAAGAACCATTAGCACCTTCATTGTTTGGTTGGTTGATAATGTGGGAGCCATCCGATATTCCGGTTCGTACCATTTGCATAAGAATTAAACTTGTGAATGAAGTTAAGTTCCAACCCTTCTCTCTGTATTTGGCTTGTGGAATTGGTCTGAAACAAAACGGCGACTTGGAGATCCATTAATGAGTGTCCAGGAAGATTAAAGTGTTCTCCAACAGGTTTTTGTGTGTTGCCTTTTCAGATATCTGATTTGTGACCATTAATTCTTTCCCGTAGAGACTGTCCAGTTTGGCCAATACACATTGGGGCATTGCTGGCATTTGATGGCATAGATCACATTAGTGGATGTGCAGTTAAATGAGCCTCTGATTTGGTGGCTGATGTGGTTGGGTCCAGTGATGAAATCACTTGTGTAGATGTGTGGGTAGAGTTGGTACCGGGGCTGATTGCAGGGGTGGGTTCCTGGATGGTTATGATGGAGGTGTGTTGCATGGTTACTGGAAAGAATTTGTTTTCAATCTATTGTATACAGCAGTGGTCCCCAATCTTTTGGGGCTGCCGCACGTCCGGGAGCGGGGACGCCAAGGCGCCGCACGTCTGGCACCGGCATGTGCCACGACCCCGGGGCAGGGGCTGCCCATGCGCCAGGGGCCAGCACCGCGCTTGTGCCGCACGCCCAGGGCAGGGGCCGCCCATGCCCCACGCGCCCGGGGCCGGCACCACGCATGTGCCATGCGCCTGGGG
>CM057848.1:64039652-64083921 GCA_030068395.1 Apalone spinifera | reverse complement strand
CCCCCCCGCCATATGAAGTGTGTCCGGTATTTTTTTTAAGACTACCTGGTAACCCTAGCCCTCAGCAATGAGCAGCCAGACTTTGCACAAAGGAGAAAGAGAGAGTTTAGAAACTGGCAGCGAAAAAGCAAAGCAGAGGGAGCCCCTGCTCAAACCCACTCCTGCCATGAAGAGCTCTTGTATTACTCTGAGGCTAGCTGCCAGGGTCAAGGCACTGCAGTGTGAGAGCTCTGCTCTGATGCTGACTAACAACTGAGAGCCAGCCAAAACCCCAGGAGCATTCCAGACCAGGACAGCCAGCAAGTGCAGCTGGAGTCGGGAGAGGAGAGGCCCCTACCCCACCCAGGGCTGAAGAAAAAGTGACTTTTGGTTAAGCTACTACCATAGCATTGCAGCACTCCATCTCAGGACACCATCAGCCTGCCATCTGCTTTGGGAAGGTGCCCGTCCCATCTCAGGAGTTCAGCTGCGATGAGAAGGAACTTGTGAGTTTTAGGAGGTGGGGGAATTTGTTTATTAATGTTTGTAACTAATTAGCTTTAACCCTTTCCTTCCTCAGAACCTATTATCCTGGTCCCCATAAAGCCCCTGCCCCTCCTCTGTTATGCTGTTATTTTTGGCATGTCATTCCTTTGCTAAACTTTATTTTGTTTACTTTGTTGTCCCTTAGGTACTGAGCTTGCTAGCTGCAGTATTATTGACTTTTCTTACAAGAAAGCACTCCTGTGAATCTGACACAGTGAGCAGTCACTTTGAATGGTGGCAACAGGGAAAGAATAAAAGACCTGTCCATGTGTGAGGGGGACAGAGTTGCTCCAAATATTAGCACTAGGAAGCACCAGTGAGAGAAAAGGGAAGTAGCTATGCAGGCAGCTCAGGGATGCTAAATATAACTGGATGTAGACTTATATCTCCAACAAAAGGGTTTTGCTCTAAGTGGGCTTTGTTTTTATTTTAATCTGGCTGATTTGAATAACTTCCAATTTGAAAACTCCTTCCTCATCCAAATTCTCATTTGGCTTTCAGCTGTGGGTAATCGTATGGTCTGTGAGGAAAATCTCAGTTTGCAGAGTGGGATTGGGAGGGAGGTATATGGATATTATTGTTTAACAGATAAAGGACTGGGGCTGTGATAAAACTCCAACCTTGTTCCTTAGTTCTACTCACTCCTATACAGCAGATGGCAAGAGACTGTAAAAGCACCCTCATTAGTATGCAGACTCAAACACTATCCTTTTCTCATAGGATCTGTCAGCCTGGAACAATGGGCCTCCCCAGTCAGGGGACCTGTCTCTGATGGTGGCCTTTGGCACTAGGGATGTGAATGGTTAACTTGTAAGCTTCACCCTTACTAGGTGATGCTTACCAGTTAAGGTTAACTGGCAGGGGCTGAAACAGCCCCCTACGAGCCATGGGCAAAGTGAGCTCCAGCACATCTGCCATCATTTAATGTTAACTAATTAAATGGGTTTTTACATCCCTAGTTGGTGTGTGCTTTAGAGGAAATAGTAGGTATGAGGATCTGCTAGTCTGTTTCTAACTCTGATAACTAGTGCATGCTGCAATTTCGCAGTGCTTGGTATTAGCTGAATTTAGCAATTTCTTTCCTCCATGGCATTGATCTGATGCTCCAAAAGTTCAGAGGAGGAGTAGAAGAGGTGGAAGAGATGCTGCTGCATTTTGGACAAAGTCTGATTTCCTGGGCCATTTTTAGGGCACTAGCTGGGAGCTTTCTGATTTTTGTAAAGTCTAGATGTGAGCTTCCTGATTTTTTGCAGGATGAGGTCCCACACCAGCTCAGTTTTACAAAGAAAGGGAATGTTCTAACCTGCCTTTCAGCCATGCTGCAAAATACCTTAGTCCTAGCAGTTAACTTCTATATTGAGTTATTTATTAGCTATTCAATTTAAACAAAGATGCTTATAAATGTTTAAGCAAATTAACAGGTAACTAATATTACAATCTGACCCCATTGGCAATGTATATAGTAGAAATAATTTCCAAAAACTAAGTTTGTTTTTTATAGAAAACAGGATTTGGAAGAGTTAACCCTTTTCCTTCCCAAACACATTTCTACCTTATATGGATTAGCACAAGTATCAGTGATTGTAAACAAAAAGAGACAGTGTCTTATACCAGCTGAATGAAGTGCAAAAAAAAAAGCATTATCAGTGGCAAAACATAAATGAAAAAGGATAGCCTGTATCTTGACTCCAGCAACTCTTGATTCAAAGTACGGATGGGCAGCATAAATTGTTTCACTGCTGTGCCACTAGATGGCACCATGAGAGAAGACTGACAGTAGAGGCCATATGCAAGTAGAGCTAGGTGATGTTATTTCTGGTCCGAAAAATAGTTTAAGGTATGTCTACACTGCAGAGTTTTAAAACTACACTTACGTCCACACTGCAGTTGTGTTCTTTCGACAGAAAGTCGAAAACTCAGGGTTTTTTCTGACAGCGGTAAACCTCTTTCTACGAGGAAGAAGCTTTTTTCCGAAAGAGCTCTTTCAGAAAAAGGTATGTGTGGACGAGGAAGAGGGCTTTTTTTTTCGAAAGAAGGAGCCTCTAGGAAAAAGCACGTGTACCCTAGTGGCCACTCCATCTATAATAATCACAACTTAAATGCGAGAGAGTGTCCAATCAGTGTGGACGCTATCTTTCGAAAAAGCAGATTGCTTTTTCAATGTGCTTTTGCTGTGTGGACACTTTCTTTCTAAAGAAGTTTTTCTGGAAGATCTCTTCTGGAAAAGCTTTTTCCAAAAGACGCCTGCGGTCTAGTTGTAGCCTTATTTGCCCAAAAAACCCACAGTATTTTGGATTGACCATAATATTTGCAAATTCAGGTTGAAGTCAGTGAATAGTTTTGCCTGAAAAACATGAAGCAGAAATTATGAATGTGTTTTATTTTGATATTGTCCATACCAAATGTTTTGACGTTTTGTTTTGAAACATGGCTAGATTCGTTTTTAATTTTTTTTAAAGGTAAAAACGCCCCCAAAATAAAAGTCATTTCAACTTAAAAACAATTTTTTTTCTAGATCAGCCATCCAACTGAAAAGTCAGTTTTTCTCTTAGCTGTGCACATAGGTGATGTAAAGGTACCATGCAGCATGCAAAAAAATGTGCTTCATATGGAACTTGCGCCCCTCCTTCATGGTAAAGCTAGTAACTATCTCCAGAGTAGCATTCCCCTCTCTCTGGGGGTTCTGTGCAGGGGAGAAGGTGGGCAGTAAGTGGGGATGTGCATCTCCTCCACCTGCCTGTGCACACGGTCTTCCAGTATCACTTCCTCTCCCCTCCCACAAAGATCTCCATCTGATGGCTGATGCAGGGACAGCCACCAAAGGAGTAGGAGGGGGGGAGCTGTTTCTCCAGAGCGTGTGCTATTTGTAGGGTGCACAGATTGGATCTCTGGCCTGCTTTGGTGGAGTGGGTGGCAAAGTAAACCCCATCTCACTCCCCTCCTCCCCTGGAGCAATGTGATAGGGAAATCAGATTTTTTTTTCTTTTCGCCATATTTTAACTTGGTAGCTGGGTATCTTACTACTGTACCCTTTATTTACCCTCCAAGAACATCCAACATGTAGCTCTCCTCTAATCATCGCTTTAGTTATATGTACTGGGTCTGGGTTTTATTGCTCTAAAATGTGGCCATCAGGGGTATATTATTTCATAAGAACATAATAATGGCCATACTGGGTCAGACCAAAGATTCATCTAGCCCCGTATCACAAGGGAATTAAGAGAACAGGTAATCAAGTGATCCATCCTCTGTTGCCCATTCCCAGCTTCCGACAAACAGAGGGCACCATCCCTGCCCATCCTGGCTAATAGCCATTGATGGACCTCCATAAATTTATCTCTCTCTTTTTGGAACTCTGTTATTGTCTTGGACTTCACAACATCCTCCGGCAAGGAGTTCCACAGGTTGACTGTTCATTCTATGAAGAAGTACTTCCTTCTGTTTGTTTTAAACCTTCTACCTATTAATTTCATTTGGTGACCCCTAGTTCTTGTGTTATGGGAAGGAGTTAATAACTCTTATTTGTTCATTTTCTTCACACCATTCATGATTTTATAGACCTCTATCATATCCCCCTTAGTCGTCTCTTCTCCAAGATGAAAAGTCCCAGTTTTACTAATCTCACCTCATATGGCAGCCATTCCATACCCCTAATCATTTTTGTTGCCCTTTTCTGAACTTTTTCCTATGCCAAGATATCTGTTTTTGAGATGAGGTGACCACATCTGCCATCAATGTGTGACTGCCCTGGACATGTAGCCCTTCATTTACTGTAACATCTTTGCTGTGTTTCAATACAAAGCTGTGTTTCAGAAGATAACTGCTTCCTTAAAAGTATGTGGATGGAGTTTCTTTTTCAAAAAGTGGTTTACTAATTTTCCAAAAAGCTACCCTTCTAGAAGAAACACTAAAAAATAGAACCCAACCTCGACCAAAGCCTCTTGCTTTTTACCTCTCAGAACTTTACACACATAGCTTTTGCCATGAAGGTAAACACATTGCCAGCTAAAACTCCGGAGGAGACTGGAGGCAAGACTAGAAGTAAATATTAGGAATGTGAGGATAAAATTCCCCCTCCTAGAACATAGTAGTTTTCCAATCACAGGAAGATTCAGCAAGGTGGGGGAAGCACAGCAGACTCAGGGTTAAAGCAGAAGTGAAAAAAATGGGTTGGTGCCCGTTTCTGGTTCATTTTGATGTACGTAAGAGACCTGAAAAGATTTCCCTGAGCCACACCACATGTAATCCATGAGGAGAGACTGAGAATGCAGGGATTGCCAGATTGAGTCTTAGATTCAAAGGCCAGAATGGATCATTGTGATCATTTCTAGTCTGATCTCCTGTATAACAGTGGTGTCTTTACTAGGAATATAGAAAACAGATCCTTGATTTTTCTGCTCACCTCAGCTTCATTCTCTCTAGACTTCCCAGCTGAGGTTGCTTCTCTGCATATTCACTCTGTCCCATCATCTGCAATAAAAAGAGAATCCAGATATTGCTCACGCCCTGTGCTTGGGATGAAAACAATTCAGAAAAGGGAAGTGGCAATGTTGTGCCACAAATTACTACAGGTTGAACCTCTCATCCAGCACCCTTTGATTCCCAGCCGAATGCCTCATCTCCTAAGCCACTCCAGAAGCCACCCCATATCCCTATCTTCTGAGGGTTCCTTATCAGAGGGTGCCTGGGAGATCTCCAGGGCCTGGGGTACTGGCTCCAGGGTGAGGGTGACCATACTGGCCATATTCTCCTCCTCCTGAAGCTGCTGTATATCCTCCTCCTCCTCGTCAAGGAGCTCCGGCTGGGCGACCACAGGCGTCTTGAGCCCCGAGTTCACCTGTACAGGTGGGAAAAGGCCTTCACCACCCCCCAGCTCTTCGTAATATGGGCACGAGTGTGGTCCTGCCCTGGAGTGAGTTCTGCGCGCCCTGGCATATCCTTGGTGCAGCTCCTTGACCTTGCTCCTGACTTAGTTCAAGGCGCAGGGAGGTGGTGTCCCCTCTCGGCCAGAACCTCGGCCATTCAGCCATAAATGTCAGCATTTCACCTCCTGGAGTGAAGATCCTGTAGTGCAGTGGTTCCCAAACTTTTCAGCATCACGTCTCCTTTTTGATTGAGAAACCCTAACGCTCCCTCTCCCCCCCAAAAAATAGCAGCAAAACTTGTTGAGGAGAAAAAAAAAGGAACTGACCGGGGCCAGTGTTTAAAAAAAAAAAAAAGTTGCCGGTACTTCAGGAGAAAAGTTGTTGACCAAAAAAAAAACCAAGATTGCCCTTTAAGAGCAGACCAGGCATTGCCCTTTTAAGGTGGCCATTTTGAAGTCTGCCCGAGATGCTCCATCCTCCCCCCTGCCCCAGCCAGCCCGAGCTGCACGTGTTCTGGCGGACACTCAAGCCAGGAAAAACAGAAAATACCAGACATTTCACATTGTATTTTTTGAATTTTTTTACTGGATGGACCAGGCTCTTTCTTGGGTGGGGAGAGGGGCAGATTGATGGGGAGGGCTGGGTTGCCTCGTGTCCCCCCCTGGAATTTCTTCACATGCCCCCAGGGGGGCACGCCCCCCAGTTTGGAAACCTATTCTGTAGTGTCTCCTCCTCCCCCCACAGCTCGAGGAAGGATAGGATCTCTGCCCTGGACCAGGAGGGATCCCCGGGGGCTTGTAGCTCGGCCATACCTCCAATTTGTGTGGCAGGGAGAGCTGCAAGATCAGGGTGCTACTCCAGGGCTGGCTTCCTACCACAAGGCTTGTCCAGGGTCCCTGCAGCTTTATGAGCTGGCAGGAGACAGGAACTATAGAATTGTGATTAATATGGATGGAGAGTCCACCAGGGCACCTGTGTTATTTCCTGGAGGCTGCCTCTTTTGAAAATAAAAAAAAAGCCTCTTCCCCCTCCACACATGCCTTTTTCCGAAAGAACTCTTTCGGAAAAGGTGTTATTCCTCATAGAAAGAGGTTTACCGCTGTTGGAAAAACCCCTCTGTTCTTTCGATTTTCTTTCGAAAGAACGTGATTGCAGTGTGGAAGTAAGTGAAGTTTTTTCAGAAAAACGGCCATTCTTCCGAAAAAACTCTGCAGTGTAGATATACCCTTAGGGGTAAATAACACTGAGAGCCAGGACTGGTGGCTGTAAACAAACTGTATGGGACCACAGGAAACTTGGCCACACACATAAGTGGACCTCTAGCTAACTAAAACCATGCCGGACCACAGATGTTGCTGGACCAGAGTGCCCGACTAGAGAGGTTCAAACCAGAGCCTCCCAAAACTTATTCAGAGTTGAGGGGAAATGTGAAAGATGGCATTGAGAAAAATAGAGAGGACATGGGAATAGCACCTGGGGCAATATCTTGGTTCTCCTGTATCTTTCAAAGGTATTCATGGCTTTAGGTGAGTAAGGCCAAGTCACCCATTGCCTGTAGGTCCTTCCTCTCCCCCCTGCCATGGTATTGGAGTAGGGTAGAGTTTGCACCTTTCACTCCTCAAAGATCAGCCAACGACTGCCTCCATTTCTTACCCTTATGGTTTCCCACTCACCCTGTAGAGAGCCAGAGCTCTCCCTTGAACACCATTTCAACAGTGTGTGTATTTAGACAGATGCTGGATTGAAAGACCAAACAAACTTTCCCCCATTTTAGGTAGTGAATAGGCAGCTAGCACTGGTGTGTCAAATACAGCATTAAAATGTTCAGAGACTTAATGAGCCGAGCACCAGTAGCCTAGAGCTGTGGACAACAGCTGGGGCCTTGTTCTCTCCCTGTACCAAAGACAGATGAAACTGGCTCATGTTGACCCTTTTCTGAATAGCATGAGAAGCATCAATTGCCATCCCAATTCACCCTGCTCCTCACAGAGAGAGATTGTCATGTGACTTTTCCACAAGATTGAGGGATAATCCACTCTGACAGTGATGAAAGTGTTACAGGCTGCTGTCAAACCGCTTTAGTTTTCTACCAAGATAATCTAACGTATCAGTCTGAGATGTGTCCTGTCCACTGCTGCTTCATGTTTTTAAAAAATCAGTCGAAGGCTGATCCTACAAGAAGATGTGGATTAGGGTTGTCTGTTTCAGAAATGTACCTTCAGTCTCTTGGCAGTGTTACTTACTGCATTAAAGCATGCAGCCCCCTGACACTTTAAAAATACAAATAAAGACACGATCTGTGCTCCTCGGAGGCTACAATATAATCTCAGAGAAGCTCTGATGAGCAGATTTACAGAGAAGGACTGGGACATCATGTAAGGGAAAAGTATCTCCTAGAGTGAATACAACTAATCAAAATATTAAAAAAGAGAAAAGTTAACATCCCATAGCAATGGAGCAGAAGCACATCACAAGTGGAGTTACATTCATATATCCATTAGAAAGGGGGGCTGTAGTGAAACCCCAGATCTTGCCCAAATGTCCATGGAGCAAGAGTCAGCTCTAGAGGCAGGTTTGTGGAAATTTACCAGAAAAATGGACTGAATCAAAATTCCATTTGGTTCTACCCACTCACATCCCTGGGCTCAATGCTGTTCAGCTTTTGAAATCGGGAACCTGTCTTTGTGAGATCCAGTCCTCACAAACTCTGGAGAAGTTCAGATATGACTGCTGCAGCTCACATCCATGCACATCCACCAATTAGAGCTGCAACAAGCTTTTGGATATTAGCAGTTACCCTGAGGAAGCAGAGCTAAGAGCTAACAAGGGAAGCATATCCTGTTACAACACCACTCTGCCTGACTTTCTAGAGCTGACTTGAAAATTTTAAGTCTTTAAAAATAGTTATGCAATTTTAATGATCTCCCCATCCCATTGGAGAATCAGTTTCCAGCTGGGTAAAAGTTCTTGAAAAATCTGAAATATCAATGTGAACCTTGACAATCCCCTCCTGTTTTTCTTTTTGACCCGCTTTTGTATTTATGCTACCATGTAGATGAAAAGCAGCCTTTCCCTTGGAAATGTCAGTAGGGTTTAAATCCCCTGGAGATAATTAGCAGCAGCAGTGCCTTCTACTATATAGCTGAGTAAAGTGTGAAGTGTTGCTCTAATCCCTATTGCACTCTTCAGAGAAGCAGAGTTTAATGCTACTAGACCCACACTGGGATCTTTTTAAAACACTATTACATTTCTCTTTTATCTCCCTGTGGCCCCGTGAAAATAGCATCTGCCCTGCTGATAGCAGAGAGACAGACCTCTTTAAGGCCAAGATTTTAAAATCATATGTAGATGACTGAATTCCCATTGACTTAAGAGGGACTGAAAGTCTGACCTCGCTGCCATTTTTTGGGTGGGAATTAATAGGCAAATCCACAAATAAGATGGGGCATCTTATCTCCAGTCCTCGCAGTATTGTGTATAGATGCTGGTGGGTTTGGAGTCTGAAATAATTGTGGATCAAAACAAATGTCAACTAGTAACTTGCCTTTGTGGTACTGTACTAATCCCTGAATACTGGTGATGGAAACCTTCAAAGACCGGCCAATGGTTTAGATAAGCCTTCAGAGCTTGATACTGATGGGAACCATCCAAGGCTGGACACAAATAAATCCCCTTTTATGTAAAATTGTTGATCTGCTGCCCTTCACTGTGACCACAGAAGACATCGAGCCTGTTTCACACTCTCTAGCAATGAGGACTCTCCTACTTCTTTTCCCAGCGGGGTGTTGCTTACCTCTCTTCCCTGCTCTCCACTGATTCCAAACTTTCCCCAAGAGTCTTCCAATCCTGGTAGGGCTGGTTTGGGGAAATAAATTTCCCTCTGTCATTCCCGTCTGACTGCAGGAGGAGCCAGGTGAATGGCTGTGGCACTGCTAGGGGAAGTACTGCTCACCCCACTCTGCACAAGAACTCCCGGGAAAGCAAAACCACAGAGCAGCTGAGACAGAGAAAATCTGATGCCTGCTAGCTTCACTTACTCAGCACAGCAGCCTCATCAATCCAGCCCTTTGTCCCTCAGCTAGCAGGTATAGCACTCCAGTGACTGGAACTGGGAAGAACTAGGGTTATAAAATCTGGGTCCAAAAGCGTACTTATAGGCATGACTAGGAGGCGATTCTATATATATTTTTCATATCATGCTCATCATAGTAGTATCGGAACACTTTCCAGCAGTGTATTAAGCAGCATATGTTTCCTCTGTCATATGTTCTTTCAGCCTTTCCCCAGGAGAGTGTGTACAGTGGAGTGTTTTGAATTTTTTGTTCTATACATACACAGAGGGAGTTATGTCTATGTTAGAGAAAGCCACTCAAAGAAATGCTTCCTGGATTTAGAGCAAAAGATGGTGAAGTTTATAGTCCTTTGATCCTAGGGATATTCATTTTACATTCTTGGGCTGGGCTGCCAATGGGAAAGGTGAGTAAAGGGGGTAGCTCCCCTGAGGCCCTGGCAACTTAGAGCTCAGGACTCCAGGCTGTCACTGCTGCTACTGTAGCAGCAGCTGCTGGAGTCCAAGGCCCTTTAATTCTGGAGTCCCATGATCTGGGTGGCGCTGGGGGAGGCCCCCTCTAGCTCTGCTCCGTCTGCCTAAGGGGGGCCCCCATTGCTCAGGGATCAGCAAAGTCTGTTGCCAGTCCTGGTTATGGGTCACCCCAAGAAAGCTCTGTCTCCTGGAGAGCCCAAATTAAGCTTTAGGCTAACTGATGCCTGTTTATATATATATATATACAGAAATGTCTGTGATTCTGAAAACATTGCCTGGTGTGGCAAACCAGACCAGTTTGGTAGAAATGCAAATTCTCAGCCAGTATGACATAATCTATGCCACAACAGTTATGGTGAAGTTTCAGGCAGTTTCTCCTATTTCAGACTATTAGTTGTGGATATCATACTCCTCACTGACAGTTTTCTATGTACCAAATATTTTACATTGAAATGTTTTTGAGGTATCTATGAGGAAAAAAATGTTTGACGTTTTCACAGTGGGAAAATTCATTACTTTAAACCTCCCTTCCCCCTACCACTCAAATGGATGAGGTGATTTTCTTAGCTTTTTCAAACACTCCCCTTTTGGGGAACTGTTCACCTCAAAATTTGAATAGGTCAAACAGCTGAGTATGTGAATATGGTTTATAGCTGAACCAATTTTGTGATTGTTGCTATAATATTCACTGCTAAATGAATAATACAAAACAGGTTTCCCAAGTGTTGGTTCATGGACTGCTGATGAATTTTAAGCACTTATGGGTGGCTGCTGAGATGGTATTGGCTTCTCACTTCCAATACTACACTGCATTCAAAGAAACTAAAAATATCCTGTTTTTCTCTCAAGTGTTGCTTTTTCTACGTGCGCAATTGCCATAGTTGCAACAGGGATATTATAAGATTGCTAATAAGAGGGGAAGTGTTAAAATTTTGTGAACATCTGCTAAATCTTGGGGTACTTGCTCATCACTTCATAAGCAAAACTCCTATGTAAATCAACGAGCATTTTTCAGAGTAAAGACGGCAGGATTTGGGACATAGTTTAAATAATGCAGTTTGGGACACATTGTAAGAAATATCTGCAGAGCCCAGGCATTTGGTGGAGCAGCTCTGATCCCTAGGGCTGGAAAGATTCAGAGGGAAATGAAATCCTGCCCTCAGATGTGCAGTCACATACGCCACTTTCTTCTGAGGGATTTTTTTGTGAATCTGAGAGCAGAATTTTGTCCTGAAAGCGCAGTAAGTCTAAAGGGGCCTGCTGCAAGCATGTAGATAATATATACAAAGGAGACATCATGGGTCCCTAGTAGTTAGCTAGTTTTCTGAAGTCTCAGCATTCCCTCTTTCCCTTCAATGTCAGCCTGCTCTATACCCACCTCAGTGTTTGTACTGATGCCTGGTTGTCAAATCCTGCTGCCTTCCCTTTGCCCAGCTGCTGCCTTCCAGGGCCATCCCTGCCAGTGCTAGCACTCTAGGCAGCCCAGCACCGGCTTTGCCTGCCCTCCCCAGCAACCATTCTGCACGGAGGCAGGGCTGAATCTGTAGGGAAAGGAGTGACCAGCTGTCCAGATGCCATTTGCTGCAATGGAGTCTGTCGGATCCAGGAGAGTTGGCAATACTGGAGCAGGGCCAGGAAGGAGGCACAGGCTCGAGGAGCGGTCATGTAGCCAGCTGGAGAGAAGCGGCACTTTTAAGGGGAAGGAGCCACTTCTCTCCAGCAGCTGCCCACTGCGCATATGCTTCCTGCTTTGTCTGAATCCTCCAGCCTGCAAGGACTGCTCTTCATCACTTAGTGAGCGGGGGCAGGGTGCTGAGTCCTGAGGGGGCGGCTGGGGCTGAGGACTGATGGAGCCCCTAGGTGAGCAGCCAGAGCCCTGACACTGAACCTGCAAAGGGGGAAGGATGACGATGGAGGCTGCTGGAGTGCATAGTCAGCGTGCAGATGCATAGGGCACCATGCAATTTGGGGCTATTTGGTACCCCAAATTTTGTGGTGCCCCACACAGCTGTGTGTTTTGCATATGGGTAGGGATGGCCCTGCTGCCTTCCCTTTGCTCTTTAAGGGCCCTAGCCCTGCAAGGTGCTGAGTATCTTCAACTCCCATAGTTTTCAAATGGAGCTGAGGACTCTTAGCACATCACAGGATTAGGCCTTTGAAGGCCAAAGTGACTTTGCCTAATTGCATATATGTTCCAATCCCTGCTGTCTCACAGGAGAATGCTATCCACCGTTAACGAGTGCTGTTCACCACTGAGGTTGTTGGGTTACATTTTGCTCCTCATCAGAGACAGTGGCATTAGACAGGCCAGTCTGATTTGGGATGAGTTCACAACTCAGCAGAGGAATGTTTAAATCCAATTAAAAAAAAAAACTAACAAAATAATTTCTGTGGATGACAGAGAATGTGTGTCGGCATCATTCTGTGTGCAGTCCTCAAAGTTAGGCCTAAACCACTTGGCTTTCTGTCCCTTTGATGCAAGGGGTGTTGGCAGAGGCCATCACAGTGGCTAAGGGCGAAAATGGCTATTCCATTCTTGATCAGGGTCTTTGGGATTTTTTGAGAACTGAAGATGTTATGCAAATGCAACCCACTACTCCAGGAAACCCCCAATATCTCATGCCCATAGCTTTCTCCATATTCTCACTCGTTTAACTTGCTTCGTGTTTTGTTCCAGGTGTTAACAGGTTTTGTGTGAGTTTTTTAAATTATCATTCAGATGGTTTAATATTCTGCAGCTGTCACCCACAGATGAAGTTAGATCCCAGCAAGCAAAGGTTATGTGGTGAATCTTCTTATGAAGTCACAGCAGAGACTCTGTAGTTAAAGTTGACAGTTCTGTACACATGTCCTAGTTTCAGGCTGGCATTTTTGCTGCTTCAAGCCAGGCCAGAGGAGAGATGTTTTTGGAAAGTTTTCAGTTAACTGTATAAGCTATTTCAAGCTACACAATTTGGGGGGAAAAAAGTTGCTTTTAGGAAAGTTTAGCCATTTTTTTAAAAATGCACTAACTAAAAATCAGCTTTCTCAGAGTTCAAGCTAATCTTACCCTATTCATGCTTTCATACATAATGTAAGTTTAAAAACAAATTAGCTTGTGGATATTAACTTTTTAAAGGGAACTTCCTTACTGGAAGGAGCTCCATCAGATTGCTTGATGAAGCTTTCAATCTGTAAGTGCTTTGTGGACGAGAGCTCTTGCAAGTGCTAAACTGGCAAAGCTTGTAACTCTGGTGAATTTCAGAGGCTTATAACTTCTGTGAAGAATAAAATGGGATTCTTGCACCTGTTAGAGCTGTGGAGCAGGCTAGGACCCTAAATGGGGTAAAAAGGAAGATGAAAGTTACAGTACAGATCACGTGATTACTTGGGTTGATAGTAAGGAAGTCTTGGTAGTTTAACAATTTATAGTCATGCTTAATTTAAAAAAAAATCCCTATTCTAATTCCATTTCTCAAAAGCATCAGTCACTTAGGGCCCACTTTTGTTAGAGTATTGTTTTATACTGCTCTTCTTTCACCCCAGTTTTTCCCATTGCAAGTTCTATCTCATGTTTTCCCTCCATCTCAACCATTTACTCACCATTCACTCACTGCCTCCTTACACCTTGACTCCATACTGATTTAGTCCTTGCTAAATGCAACCCATTAGCTAATCCCTTCACACACAACAGCTCTCAAGTTCAAAATTGCTGACCTTCACCTATATAAAGGAACTGACCCCAAAGTTCTGAGCACAAGGACTTGGCTAATCCTCTCCCGTGCTGCTCCTGGCAGTTGCAACTACCAAGGTCTCGCCTCCAAGATGAAATAAGGGCTGTCTCACAGAGCCACCCCCCTGAGGCTATGTCTAGACTGCAGGCTTCTTTCGGAAGTAGCTTTTCCGGAAGAGATCTTCCGGAAAAATGTCTTTTGAAAGAGAGCGTCCACACAGCAAAAGTGCATCAAAAAAGCAATCTGCTTTTTTGAAAGATAATGTCCACATTGATTGGACGCTATCTTGCATTTAAGTTGTGATTACTATGGATGGAGTGGCCACTAGGGCCCCTGTGCTTTTTCCTGGAGGCCTCTTCTTTTGAAAAAAAACCCCTCTTCCCCATCCACACAGGCCTTTTTCTGAAAGAACTTTTTCAGAAAAAGGCTTCTTCCTCGTAGAAAGATTTTTACTGCCTTCGGAAACCCCCCCTCCGTTCTTTCAACTTTCTGTTGAAAGAACACAATTGCAGTGTGGACTTAGGTGTAGTTTTTCTGGAAAAATGGCTCTCTTCTGAAAGCTTTTTCGGAAAAGGGCTTATTCCCCATGGAATGAGGTTTATCGCCATGGGGAAAAGCCCTCCATTATTTCGACTTTCTATTGACATAACACAATTGCTCTGTAGACACTAGTATTGTTTTTCCGGAATAACGGCCATTATTCCAGAACAATGGTGCAGTGCAGATGCACTCTGAGGTGTGAATGTCTGTATAGCTCAGTTCCCTGAGCTATCCAATCTCTTTGAATCTTTGTTGCTTTCTGATGTTTATGTACACATGACACTACCAGCGAAACAATCAGGAAAGACTCGTGTCAAAAAATATCATAAAAACTACAGCTTTCAAAGAGGAAATTGAGAAGATAACTGCCAAAGGAAGAGAGAAGTAATTCAGAAAAGAGTAACAACAATGAAAAGGTAACATTCAGTTAACACTGCATCCATTTCAGACACAGTATAATGGAGCAATGCTGGATTGAGTGTACAGCTCACAGAAGTTAATGGTACTGCCTTGTGGAGGGTATTATTCTGAATCACTGCTAATTATCTCTGATAACCTTCTTTTGGATTTTACAGACTGCTAAAGGAGGTTTATTGTGCAACTTTTAGCTTTTCAGCAGCTGGTTTTCTTTTCATACTTTGAAATCAAAAGCAGCGTGGAACTGTTAATTATTGTTTATTTGGGCAATATTCTTTCCTTTTGAATAATTCCCAGAGAAAAAATGTTTGTGAAGATAATTTTAAAGCTAAAAATATGAATTAATAGAATGTTATAGTTTGATAAAAAGCAACCTTAACCTTTGAAAAGCCAGGAATTCCACAATTAAGGATCCAACACTCACCTTAACTCTCCCCTCTGTTCTCAGTCACTATCCATAAACAGGCTAGAGGCCTAAACCAGTTGCTACACAACACTTATGGCAAGTCTAGCCTGATGAGAATATACATCACACCAGAAATGTTTATCTTCTATTGAATGTGGATATAACCAACTTCCTCCCTCCCAACCAATATCAGTTACAGAACGACTCCATCACGCATCTGGACAGTGTCAGGCTGGATTACATGCAAACCCAGTGTGGTGAGCCGCCCTCCCCCCCCCATTTTTTATTGGCATTTTAAAGGGTCCATCACTAATATCTATGCTCTGGCCATAGGTGGGTCCCAGATGATTGCTACCAGTACAGCATGCAGACTCAGACTGAGGTAGGAGAGGCACAAGATAAGCACTAGTGGTTGGATTCACAAGGGGGAACTTTGGAGTGCATATTGGAATATCCCACTTTTAGGAGCTGTGCTACCAAGTGGAATTCACAGCCAAGTTAGGCACCAAGGCTCCCTCCTTATACAAAGCCTGGGCAGAGAGAAACACCTACAAAAGGAGTCGTAGAAGCCAGTACATTGAGATTCACAGATTCCAAGGTCAGAAGGAACGATTGTGATCATCTAGTCGAACGGTTCCCAACCTTTTCCAGATGGAGACCCAGTTTGACAATTCAGGAAGACTTGTTGACCCAAGGCAATTCAAAAATGTGGGGAGGAGAGGGAGCAGAACCACCTGGGGAGACACTTGGGGACCCTTTTGAAATGTAATGGTGACCCATATTTGGGTTCCGACCCAAATATGGTTGGGAAACCCTGATCTAAGTCTGACCTCCTGCCATGAAACTTCCCCAAATAATTCCTAGAGCAGACGCTTTCCAGACACATATAGTCTTGAGTTAAAAATGGTCAGTGATGGAGAATCCACCATGATCTTTAGTAAATTGTTCAAGTGGTTAATTACTCTATTAAAAATGCATACTTTATTTCCAGGCTTAGTTTTTCTAGCTTCAGCTTCCAGCCATTGGAGCATATTATCCTTTTCTCGGCTAGTTTGAAGAACCTATTATTAAATATTTGTTCCCCACATGGGTACTTATGGATTGTAATCAAATGATCCCTTAACCTTTCCTTTGTTACACTTACAGAGCTCACCCTGTTTAGCTTGGAAAAACTTAAAAAATAACGAATAGTCTTGCAGCACCTTAGAGACTAACACAATGTGTAGATGGTATCATTGCTATAAGGCATGTTTTCTAATTCCTTTATCATGTTTGTATATTTTCTCTGAACCATCTCCAATTTATCAACATCCTTCTTGAATTGTAGGCACCAAAAGTGGACACTGTATCCTGGGGCTATCCAATGAGTACCTAAGCTAGTCAACAGGAAATGATGGCCTGAACTGCATCTCAGAGGGAATTAGGTCCCTAAATCCAGGTCAGAGGGGAGCCCTGTGTCCTCTCTAGCTGGGAACCCTCTTCAAGCACCTAAGCTAGGTCAACCCTTTTTCAAAACAAGCAGGGGAGGAGAGTCCCTGTAGCCCACTATTTGGAGCACTGAACCAAGAGGTGGGAGACTATCCCTTTAACATGCCACTGTGTAGGAGCCTCTGCAAACATCTTTATGGAAGTTACACTAACCAACCCCAGGATTTGGTGGGGGTTTTTTAATTCCATCTAGTAAACTACTCATGTAAATTCAAATCCCTGCCACACCTCAGCCAAAGTGGGGATTTAACCCCCACCCCAGTCTCTCAGCTCCTAAGCAAGTGCCCTAATAACTGGGCTATGAGCTAGTCTTTCTCATGGGATTCTATACAAGTTGTCCTACTTTGTATGAAATACTTAAATATTCATTGGAGCATTGTACCTGCCTACCTCCTACTTGAGTGCCTAACTGTTCTCACATTTTCTCTCACACTAGGGATGTAAAATCTCATTTAATTGGACAACTAGTTAAACATTATGTTAACTGATTAACCATTTAAAGAGGGGTGGGCTGGAGTGGCCTTGCTGCTGCAGACAAGGGCTGCTCTGGCCAGTCGGAGCAGCCCCTGCCTGCAGTGCACCACCTGGACTGGGCCTGCTATGGATAGGAGCTGCTTCAGCCAGCTGGTCAGAGCAGGCACAACCCCTGCTTGTGGTGGGCCCTGTGGGGCTGGAGCAACTCCCTGTCAGTGGCATATTTGGCCAATGGCGTGAGATAGACGTTTATGTATATACTCACACACTAGAACAACATGAGAAGGTGCTTTTAGCTATGAAGACGCTGGAATCTGTGATTTTTTTAAAATGTCCCCTATTTTTCCTTACAAAGCAACTAAGACACATTCAGGGGGAAATTATATATAGCTTGCTAAGCCAAAGTTATAATGTCGTTTCCAATGTTTAGCAACATTGCCACATCTGTAGTTTAGAAATGATTAAAAAACCCAGATTAGAAGGCCAGAGCAGATTTTGTTCATGATAGCTGACTCTAACACTTCCAACCTGAGGGACACTGCTACTATATGTTGTGGGGTGCAGACACAATTCAAGGACTGACTGTTAGAAGGGAAGGAGAGAGAGGCTAATGCCGCTGTTGTCAGAGAGGCAGGAAGTCTCATTGCTCAGTGGAATGAATACAGGGGGCTGATCCCTTTTACACGTGTACCTCACTGATTTCACTGGAGTCACTGTGGTATGAGATCAGGATCATGTACAGAGTCTTCTCCCCGTGACAGTTGCAGTTCTCCCTCAGTAGCACCTTCATCCCCTCCTTAATCTTTTAAGCACACCTAGAAGCAAACCACACTTCAGGAAGCAATCAAGACTTTCATTTCTCAGAAGCAGCATGTCATTTACTGAGAGTAACTGGAGGGGAAGGAAGGAGCCACGTGGTGGCAGCATCTTTAGAGGAAAGCACCCCATCTTTACCAACCAAGATCTCTATTTATCTCTGTAGCACAGTTCACAGTGCAGTGGCTCTTTGAGGGTGGATCTACACACCAGGGCTAAAATCGAAATAAGCTATGCAAATTGAGCTATGCTAATTGCGTAGCTTAAGTCGAAACAGCGTATTTCGAATTTGGGCCCGTCTACACAGCACTTATTTCAAAATAGAGCGCTCTTCCCCTGACCTCCGTTACTCCTCATACAATAAGGTATATAGAAGTCAGAGTAAAAAGCCCGCTTGCTGTGTAGACACGCAATACGTTATTTCGGAATAATAGCCGTTATTCCAAAATAACGCTGCTGTGTAGACGTGCCCTGAGTGACTCCAGCATCATAAAGGCAGCGTGGACCTTTCCGTGAGACTTTGCCTTGACTAGGAAAAGAGGCTGAGTTTAGGCTGGGCTTAGCTAACGTGTATTTTAGATCAACCTGATTGAAACTCAACCAGTGAACAGGCAGGTGCATCACTGGAACTGCAAAGTTCTCCGGCACAGGTTGAAGCACTGTACCTCAACTGTCCCAGTTCCCCTCAGGGGGCTTTCTTGCCACCTCTTCCCCTTTGAGGAGTCCCTCAACTTTCCCAGCTAGTTCTCAGGCAGCTTATTTTATGTTTCTTTTCAACATGGGAAAAGTAAATCAAAGAAACAGGAGAATAGATCCAGCAAGTTCCTCTTCTTAGGGTAGTCTTGGCCCCGCAGCACTGCAGGGGTCTCACTCTGTTTCTTGGTTGCAGGGCTTCAAACCTTTGTTCACAGCTATCTCAGCCTGCTGAACACAGAAGGAGCAGTCCCAGTGGGGCAAATACTGCTGCCCCAGCAGGTTGACATTCCGCTGTCTTCATTTTCTCTCTCTGAATTATTCCACTGTCCTGCTCATTCTGTGTGCCCTCATCAACAGGGTGTTCACTGAGTCATGCACTCCATGGAATTTAACAAGTCACTCCTGCCAGCTAAAAATAATGAATCCCCCTCTCCCCCACAGCTGAATGGTAACGAAGAAGAGGGTTGTTAAGCCACTGCCAGCCTTGTCTGTCAAGACTAGGACAACTTCGGCCCCTTAGCCTGACGGACAATGGTGCTTTAAATATTTCTGAATAAACTTTTCATGTCTTAGTTCAAACTGCTTTCCCTAGCTCTAGTCTGATCCTTCTCTGTTACGGTGGATGTTATTTCCATCCCCAGAGGCCATGAATACTGTTGGCCCTGATTTCTCACATCTGAGGAGTGTTAAGAAAAAACTGCTGGATCCCTCCAAATGTTTGACCGTCAGAGACTCAGCCATTTTATACCAGACTACAACACTTAAACTGTCCATAGCTTAAGATGGTGAGGCCCCATCTTTTGTCATGGAGAACGCAAAGCCACGAGATACCATTCTTTTCTTGCTTTCTCTTATTAACTTCCCCTGGACAGCTCTGGTCTCTGATCTGCACTTCAGCCACACTGCTGCCTTTGTGGCTGCACTGCCACTGCCAGCTAACAAGACACAACTGGCTCCCAAAGTGCTCTCTCCGATAGTTAACCTTTCTAGCAACGCTGTTCCCATTAGTGGTGATGCTGCTTGAGACCTCCAGGGACAGACAAGATGGCACTTTAAAAAGCTCCTACACATTTTCCTCCATACAGCTGGTCAATAGCCATTCACTCTCTCATTGTGACTAGGTTGCTTATTGAATGGTTATCTTAGGCTCTTAGCTCATCCTGAAGAAACAGACATCAGGGTTCATTTATGGAGACTTATTCCTAGAGGGTACGTCTACACTTGCTCCCTATCTTAAGATAGGGATGCAAATGTAGTGTACTGAAATTGCTAATGAAGAGTGGGATTTAAATATCCTGCGCTTAATTAGCATAATTGCGTCCGGCTGCCATTTTGAAATCGCATTATTGCGAAATAAAATGCACCATGTAGCAGCGTTATTTCGAGAGAAAACCCTTCTCTTGAAATAACTGTTACTCCTCATAAAATGGAAGTAACATTTTATGTTACTGAGGAGTTATAAAATGAGGAGTAACAGTTATAAAATTAGGAGTAACTGTTATTTTGGGAGAAGGGTTTTCTCTTGACATAACACTGCTACACGAGGTGTTTTATTTCACAATAATGCGATTTCAAAATGGCAGCCGGATGCGATTGTGCTAATTAAGCGCGGGATATTTAAATCCCGCGCTTCATTAGCAATTTCGGTACACTACATTTGCATCCCTATCTCGAGATAGGGAGCAAGTATAGATGTACCGAGAGTGCCTAGAGTAGGGCTGAACAAGATGTGGCAGATCCAGCCCTCCTAACACTTTGATCCAGCCCGTGGACTGCATCTGGCTGATTTCTATTTATATCCTGCTGCCCTTGCCACTGAATTTCCCGGTGGCAGCGCAGGCAGCAGGAAACTATTGAAATGGCTCATGGCTCATGGTTGTGGTGCTATCCCAGTAGCAGCAGGTGCTGCAAGCCCTTTAATTAGCCACAGCAACCTCAGGTGGCTGCCAGACAACCCGGTAGTGGCAGGGGCTGGGAGCTGCAAGCCCTTCGCTATTTTTTTTACTTCAAAGCCACTGGCCCCAGACAACTCTGGGGGGAGGCTAGTTCACAGCACCATCCCTTCCACCCCAGGCGTCACTCCTGGGGGATGGGGAGTAGAGGTGGCTGTGACAAGTACCAACATTCATTAAGTGGCCCCCCTGAAAAAATTATTACCCGCCCCGGCCTAAAGTCAAGATGTGCTAGATGCTTCACAAAACAGGAAGAGAGATGGTCCCTCTTCTGTAATGTTTACAAATTAAACTCAACATGACAGACTAGTGCTCACCAGAAGTACAACAAAAATGAAATAGGAAAAGGAGGACAAGTGACAATAAAATCAAATGATTTGTGCTGCAAGGTTTATATAGCTCTTGATCTGATTTTTATTTTATTATATTACCTTCCTCTACTTATTTCTTTTGGGAAAATAGCAGAAGGGAATTTATAGGAGGGATTTGAATACTAGGAGCCAGTTTGGGATTGTGGGATTACCTGATATTTCTATAATAATCAATTATCAGTGTTAATTTACCTGTTTTTTTGGTTTTCTTTTAATCGTTAGAGATGAATGGGGCAGCTCACACCTCTCAGAGCTATTTTTCAGGTTGTCTGCAGATTCAGGATGACATTAATAGCTCAGTTACATTTAATTAGTTGCAAAGAGAATCATGAAAACTGAGGCTGGAAATGTATGTTCTTTAAATGAGTGGTGAGATTCTGGAGCACAGTTCTGGACTGAACTGATTGCAAATTCTGCAGCCACTGAATCTCAGAATATGGGTTTTGGCTGTAATACCTGTTCAGTGGGAGTTATTCATCCAGTGGTGAATTATACCCGCGAAGATTAATCACAACTGAGGATTTGTTTTCCATGCTCTACTGTAAATGATGATGCCTGAGACTCTCAGCTTGCAATACTCACTGCTATATCCTTCACTGGAACAGAACCTCATTAAAATACAAGCCAGATCTTCAAAGGTACTTAAGGGTCTGACTTCAATTGATTTCCCATTGGGCCTGGGAGAGTGAACATGACTTTAAAGCAGAGGTGGGCAATAATTTTCTCAGGGGGTCACTTAATGAATTTTGATATTGGTCATGGCTGACTCCACCCTGCCCCCAAAGAGCAAGGATGGTGGTGGAAGAGATGGGGCAATGTACTGACTTCCCCCCAGAGTTGTCTGGAGCCAGAGGCTTTGAAGTAAAAACACAGCAAAGGGCTCCCAGCCCCTATCTCTACCACATTACCTGACAGCTGCCTGGGATTGCTGTGGCTATTTAAAGGGCTCATGGCACCTGCCTCTACTGGGGAAGTGCTACAACTGTGAGCCATTTAAATAGGATCCTGCTGCCACCTGGAAATTTAGTGGTATGGGCAGCAGGATATAAATAGAAAGCAGCCAGATGCAGTCTAGATCAAAGTGTTAGGAGGGTCAGATCTGGTCCCTGGGCCACATTTTGCCCAGCCCTGCTTTAGAGCCTGGTGATTAGGGTACCAGGTGAGACCCAGGGTCTAGTCCCCTGCTCCATGACTGATTTATACACGGAGGAACAACTTCAACAGGAGAGACTGAGTGTATCTTACAGCAACTGTCCTATAGGGTGATGGTTGGCGGAGACCTTAGTTTAAATCTTTTCTCCCAATCAAGAAAAATGGGGGAATTGTACTTGGATCTCTCACAAAGGCTAAAAGTTATAAAGTAGGCACCTCCTCTGGCCAGGTTTTGAGTGGGACCTTTCGGTAGGTGGCCTCTGATCAGGCCCCTCATGAGAGACAGATGGCTAACTGCCCCATCTCTGCAGGCTGTGACTCGCTCTGGGGTTAGGCAGGAGGGAGGCAGTAGAGTGCAAGCTCAAAAGCACAAACTTGGGTGCAGCAGGAACTATTACCCTGAAAACATAGCTGCTGAGTGAGTTTAGACACTGCCAGGCTACAGTGGGAGTTTTATGGATCACAGTGGAGCATAAAACTGGAAGCAAGGGTTCTAAACCTAGGCACCTGAGTACTTTATGAATCCTGGTTTCATTGACTAATAATAATACTCACAGAGCCTTTCCTGAGGTAACATATCATATCTGCTGCAGGTAAAGCTGTGACAGGTATTACAGCCCCATGCAGCATCTTTGGGACCAGTGTATTAACTGTAAGAATGGTTTCTACACCAGTGTGTTCTACTGCATGGGGGAAGGTTATCACAGCTCCTCCAGGAAATAAAACTGGGGTGTGTGGAGTGGTGATTACCTGTTGGGATTGTAAACAACTCCAGAGGAGCTCTCCCTTTCCCACCAGGGTGTTTGCATTTGCTGGTTCTGGCTGGTTTTTCCAGAGACTCAGGCAAAGAAAGGGCTTTTGGTATAAAAGGGCTAAGTTTGAACTGGCTGAGGGTCTTCTTTCTGATCCAGCAAACAGGATCTACTCTTAAGGGCAGGAGCAGTTATTATAGAATGGTTGGAAAGACTTTGGTCTATTAGGGGCCCATCAGACTGGAGAGTAACTCCTGGCATGTTTTGTGAGTATTTAAGTCTGTTTTATTTTTTGTAATGCTTTTATCTAGGGAATAAATGTGCTTATGTAGAAAAAGCTGAACAGTCACTTGTAACTTCTGGCAATGCACTGGCGATAGCCTGTGAAGAGAAAACAACACACAGGCACTGGCCATTAGACTGGCTTGCTGAAGATATCACAGCATGAGACAGGGGGCTGTGCAGCCTCTAAACCTCTGGTCAGAAGAGACTGACCCAAGGACTCTACCCAAAGACTAGTGATGGCTGGAGATTTGAGACCTGACAGGATACTCTTGCAGCAAGCCAGCAAGGGGCAAGACACATGTAGTTACCCCGGAACCGTGATGGAACATTCATCTCCTTCCTGTTGCCCACTGAAATGGTCTATACTAGAGACAGTCTTAAGAATTACATGGTGTGTGCATTTCAAGATTTTTATTGCTGCTGCCCTCCTGCCTTCAGCTGGAGAGAGTCCCTTTAATAAAAGGAACTCATTAGTAACCAATAATGTGTTGGCAACATGATCAGATTCCCAGACTTTGTGCAAAGTGCAGTTGCTTCCAAAGATAACTCAATAGTGTTCTTGAACCAGCTGCAGCTTTAACTGGATGGCCTGTACCCTACCGTCAGCAATCCCATCTGCAGCATGTACAACTCAGTCACTTATTGTGAAGTTGTTAATTCTTAGTAAAAACAGGTCTAACTCCCGACTGTCTCTTTCAGAGCTGTATAAATCCCAACCAGATTAGAATTCTCTATTCACTTACCCAGCTGGGAGCATTTTACACTCACTCAGTTCAGATATAGACAGCTAGGCAAGTCAGAAGAGAATCTGTGTGGGATTCTTTAAAAAAAACAACTAATGGGTATTAGAGATGTCAATGTGTAGTCAACTACACAATTAACCAGTAAGCCTGGGCTTATTGGTTAATCTTAACGACTATATGCACTCCCCTCCTCTTGCTGCCTCTGGATCAGAGGCGGCAGGGAGGCGGGAGCCAGTGCCCATGGGGAGCTAGCTTTTGAGCCAACTCCCCACAAGCACCTGATCCCATGGAGCTGCCTGTCCCCCATCTTCCCACACTGCTGCCTCTGATAGAGAGGCAGCAGTGTGGAGGGTGAGGGGGGCAGGCAGGAGCCAGCACATGTGGTGAGCCAGCTTTCAAGCTGGGTCTCTGCACATGCCAGCTTCGTGAAGCTGCTTGCCCCCCCATGCTGCTGCCTCTATCAGAGGCAGCAACATGGGAGAGGGGGCAGGGGAAGCTGCCATGGAGCAGCCGCTGTCTGTGGTGGGCCCAGGCTCACCACAGAGGCTGCTTCATGGGATGCCAGTGCAGCTTCTGTCCACAGAGAGCTCAAGCCCCCCCCCAGAGAGAAGCTGCTGCTTCTGTCTCAGAGGCAGCAGCATGGGGTGGCAGGTGGGAGCTAATCTGTGTCAGGAGCTGGTTTTTAAACGGCTCAAGGACTGGCTCCAGCCTGCCACCCCATGCTGGGATGGCAGGGGGCTTCCCAGAAGTAAGGTTGGGCGCGCTAAGTATTGACGCTGTTACATGATTATTCAATTAATTGATATCCAACATCCCTAATGGGTATTTTAATAATAAACAAAGTACTAAATTTCATTGACAGATGGCAAGTAGCTAGAGTGTAATGGCAAAATCTAAGTGGTGAGGCTGCGACTGCATACAGCCTTAATAGATCCTCTTACATATGGAATACAGGGCAGGGTATCTTTCCGCGGGTAGAGATTATTGCCATGCAAAGGGGATTAGTGTTATTAAGATGATACTGCCACTGAAGAATCAATATTTTGGAGAGACTCACGAAGTTGGGTTTATTCTGGGTAGAAAAGAGAAGACGTTGGGCTAACCTAATGGAAGGGTTTGCCATTAGGAAAGAAATGGATAAAGCAGAGAGGTCTCTGTTTGGAGAGGGTCAAATGCTGGAGATGTGGAAATGAGGAATCAGGTGTACAGAGGTTCCCTGGGAGCTAATCAATTTAACTGATAATTGGCATAAGAAATCAGTTCCTGGGAAAGCTCTAAATTATTTGTTTCTAGGGAGGGGATAAGCAGTGTTCTTGGAAAAAGCAGGAAAGCTTAATCAACCTAAATTAAACCAGGACAGGAATATTGGGTTGGACGGCTTTCTCCAGTTCCAGACACCCGCTCCCCCCAGTCAGTATTGTGGTGTCTGGCTTTTCACTTTTCGCCAGCCAGAAGAGCAAGCCAAGATGGAACCTGGCAAAGTCCTGGTTAGAAAGATTAGTAGCCTTTCCTGCAAAATGGCTTCTGTTTACTATACAAGGATCTGAGAGGAGGAGGTACAGCTTCCAAACCTATGGCCCACTCGTGTCTTCCAGTGAAACTCTACAAAACTCATTGTCTGTGTACTTTCCAGGGGAGAAGGGATCTGGCCTGTAGTCTGGAGCATATTGTGCATTTATTAATCCCTCTGAGGACATAAACTTTCCTGCCTCATCTTGTGCCTTGAAGAGTTCATGTCATAATCAATAAAGGGCACTCCAGACAGGCTCAAGGACCTGGGGGTTATTAATTGGCTGCCAAAGAAGACTATCTAGTACCTTGGGCAGAGGCTTAAGAATATTCTTCCATATTATAAAAACAGCATGAATAGCACAATCCTTAAACCCATTTCTGATCATCAGTGAAAGAATGATCTGGGTTCACAGAGCTCAGAAGATCTTGAGCCATAGCAAATAGAGGAAATTCCCTGTTTGCCACCTGAAACTGCAGTGCAGGATCTAGCAATGCAACTCTGTCAAAGATGGTCCAGCAGCGCTGTCCAACAAGGCACACCACCACTCTCTGCTCTAGCACACAGGCTGAAGAATATTGGATCCTGACTCAGCTGAAACTGAAAGGGGCATTTAAGAAGGCAGAGTGTAACTGTCCACAGTGGAATCTGACCAGATGTGGGGGCTGAATGTCCCTTTTTGCAAGAGTAATGGAACTCTTAAGACCACAAGGTTAAGACTTTGGGTTCACGTCTCAGGCAGCCGAAAGCCAGCATGTCCAGTGGCCAAGCATCCCCTATTGTCATGCTGGGCATGTGCTCGGGCTGCATTGACTCAGAGTGTGAATCACTGACTGCGCAGCTGCATGCCAAAAGCAGGTAAGGCAGAGGCATGCCCTTGGTAACCAGGTCAGATCGGTAGCTTATTTGACATTAGCTTAGTTCTCTTCTTTTCAGTGGGGCCAACAGACCAGGAGAGACAGAGTCTTCTGCTCTGCAAGCTGTTCACATGAGATGGTTCCAGGTAAATGTGTTGTGGCCTGTTTGAAATGGATCCCAGGCACCATCTCCCCAGCTGATTGTTACCTGACATGAATGGTGTGCCACTCAAGTCCCACCGCACCATCTAACACCCCTAAATGCAGAGCTAACCCCCACTCGCTCTTCTCTGCCATCAACCCTTAGCCCTCAGGGCCCCTGAAACACCAGAACTAAAATAAACCCCCCCACCGCAGCCACTGGCCAGAGGCACTTGGGGAGCAAGTTTTAGAAACTGGAGATGGAGAAGCCTGTGTTAGGTCCCCCCCCCCCCCCCCCCACACACACACACGTTCCCGCCCCAGATGCCACCGTGCCAATGCGCGGCTGGCCCTGGGCCTGGAGACGGACGGCGCCCAGGGGGCTTCTGGGCCCATCTGTGGCCGCTATGGAAAGGGCATTAGGACCCTGAGGATCTCGCTCCTTTTTTTTCGCTCTGCAGGACTGAGCAGAGAGACCAGAGCTAAAACAAACAGCTGTGACTGTAAGAGCCGGCCAGAGAGAGCGCGAGAGAGAATCCCATCACCGCTCCCCCAGCCGCCTCCCCCCACCCCCCTGGCACACAGTCCGGCTGAGCCTTTGCTCCTCTGACCCCTGGAAACCTCCTCTCCAGGCTCCCAGGCGCCACTGGGGCTTTCGGGATGAGGCGGATCAGGGCTAATGCCATTGCGATCCTGACGGTCGCCTGGATCCTGGGCACTTTCTATTACTTATGGCAGGACAACAAGCCTCATTCAGCAGCATCCAGCAGATCCCCCGGCAGCGGCAGGAGCGGGCAGAGATCAGCTGCGCGGCTGGAGAGCCGCAGGGAAGATGGGACCATCCCCCTCATTGTGAGTGAGACGCGCCGGGAGAGCGGCTTACATTTCAATTCGCCAGCCCCTGTCCTTGCAGAGAAATTGCGTTGGTGGTGGTGCTGCTGCCGGGTGAGGTGTTGGCAGGAGCATCCATCCAGTTTGTCGGAGATCGGCGGGGTTGGTGAATGAATGGGGGCGGTGGGTACGCTAGAGGGAGGTGTGCCATTTGCATGGGTGTCTTTATGTTTGTTTTAGCCCTCAGGCGTGTCACCATGGCAGCATTTCCAATTGGGGAGCACCATCCAAAGGCTTGGAGGAACAGACTCCTGCGGAACGTGAAGTGTTTGCAGTCCTGTCCACTGGATGGCCAGGGTCTGTTCCTCTCTGGCTGGGAGCTGCATTTCCTTTCTGGATGGACGAAAGGGGTGGATGAAACAGCCTTGAAGGCTTGTTGGTTTGTCTCAGAGGGGTAGCCCGTTTGTCTGTAGTTGCAAAAACAACAAGGAGTTCAGTGGTACTTAGAGACTAACAGATTTACTTGGACATCGGCTTCTGTGGGTAAACCCCACTTCATCAGATTGTCCATTGCATCTGCCGAAGTGGGTTTTACTCACAAAAGCTTATGCCCAGATACATCTGTTGGTTTGTGTTCAAGCTGCATGTTTTAAGTAAGGCCAGAAGGGTCTGCATTTGCAGAAAACAGTTTCTTGGGTCCTGGGCTCCATGATCATGCTGGGGAAGGATTGTGGGGGTCGGGAGAATAATGTTGCAACACCCACACTGCCATGTGGCGGGTTTGGTGGTCTCAGCTGCATCATCCCTTAGTTGTTGTACATCCTAACAGGAGACCAGAGCACAGGATGTGAGCTTGGAAGTTAAAACTGAATTGAGCCAGAGGAAGCTCTCTGCTGTTAGATTCATATTTCAGTTGATCTCAGAGGGAGACATGAGGGGTAGGGAGCCTTTGTTTATCCCTGCTTGTATCCAGACTGGCTCCCTGCTTCCCACCTATTTGATTTCTGACTCTCATTGAAAGGCACTGTGTCAAAAAGACCTGCCCTCCACTTTTCCTGGGGGTGTGCAGGGGTTTTGCAGTGGGGTCAAATAGAGTTTCTGTTCTCCCTGTATTGGGGAGAGAACAACTATTCAGCTCTATCAACTGGAGAAGGTTTTTTTCCTCTTTCAGGCTGCAAGGTAATAATAAAAAAGCCCACTATTTACTGTAAGAAATAATGCAAGTAACCAAATAAAAAACTCTTTGAGCCCATTCTTAGTGGTAACCTGGGCAAGACCACTTCAAAATTGGAAGATGTGTTATTGTTTGCATTTGTCTGTGAATGATCTGATTACACAGACATTGGAAGGAACAGAAGCACCATGGTCTAATAGAGCAGGAATCTAGGCACCAGGATTCTTGGCTTTTCTTAATGACTTGCTTTGTAACTTTGGACAATATCTCAGTTACTCCCATATGAGAAAAATCATATGTACTTAGCCACCTCTCAGAGGGGTTGTGTAGCTTCATGCCTTCAGGTTTGCAGAGCTTCTTGAAAGCCTCGGCAGGAAGATTCTGTAGAAGTGCCAAGTATTATTATATTACTAGAGTGTGTATGAGTGCATGCTGATAGACATACACAAATTGTGTGATGATAAGCTGTAGTAGTTTGAGTCATTATTGTTAAACTAAGGCATTATTAGTGGAGTACCATAGAATATTTTTATCATTAAAAAATAGGAATAGATCTGTCTGACTGGGACTTCCATCCCAATCCCATTAATACAGAGGAGTAATACAAACTCCTCCTCTGCTTTCCCCTCTGTAATTGGGACGATAGGATTTGCTATCATACTGGTCTATCCCATATTCCTGTCTGCAATAGTGGCCAATAGGTAATGGGAGAGAGGAAGGTGAAACCCCCCTGTAATGCAACTGATTGGCAGTGCAGTGCTGTACATGCAATACTCCTTCCTGACCCTGGCAACGGTCCATTTCTACGAGGAAGCAGGAGAATGGAAGCAGCTGGATCTTCTAAGTGACCACATGTCTCAAATATAATATACTAGCACATTTACCAGTGTTGTTGGGTCCTTAAGGAGGAGTCAGGGCTGGGAGCTGTGGGTTTGGCTGTAGGAGTTAGGGTTGGAGGGGCTCAAGGTAGGGAGGTGTGTATGTATGTGTGTGTGTGTGAAGCCCCACCTAAGATTCGTATAAGGGCTGCTTGCTCTTCCCCTTCCAGAGCAAAGTGCAAATCTCATCTGCCCCCTGTGTTCCCCAGCCAGTGTGAGGAATGCAACAAACTGTGCACTTTCCCCTCACTCCCTGACAAAGGGGAACAGCCAGCAATGTCCTTGTAAGAATCTGGGGTGGGGGAGAGCTTCAGCCTCCCCACCCTCCCTATGGGGCTCCTGGAGGTTGGGAAGCTTGGGGCTAGGGTCGTCCCAAGGAGGAGGGGACAGTTGGATCCTTTCACCTGCCTGGTGATTCTGTCTCTTTTCTGTATGGTTTTATGAGAAGCAATCCCATTCCAGGCACATCCTGTTTTCCTGGAACAACCAAACCCTTACCTGGCTTTAAGTTATGATGAGAGGAAGCTGCATAATGAATTTGGTGGTCCTCACTTTTACCATTTAGGAGGACTTCTAGTACAAACAGACAGACAGAAAAACTCTCTCAAATATATAGTAGATACACAGTGTACTTTCCAAAATACTCTGTCTGCTTCTGTGAGTCCAGCCAATCAAATGCTGTATTCTTGCTGATGTGAGCTCCTGCAGTGGCATTACTCTTGATTTGGCGCTACAGTGAGAGAGTAACAGGACTTTACTGTGATGGAATGTGAACTAGCAGTCAGTCCCATTTGTAGCAGTCTCATTGGATTGCTAGAGACAGCTCTGGGAGGAGGTTAGACAGAGAAGGAATCAGTCTGGGGTGGGAGGGGCAAGATCTGTGGGCAGACAAGCAGGAGAGCACATTTGCCATAGATTGTGATTTTTCTAGGCATATAAAATGTGCCATTTTAGTTGCTTTTAATGCAGAATAGAAGCTATTAATATGGAGAAACAGGGGCTTCTGGCTCTGTTGTGCCTTCAGCTTTGGTAAGAGTTATTTACTTTGCATTATAAACAATGTCAACACTATTTGTTTGCTAGGTGTGGCTATTGGCTGGTAAGATTTCCAGAGTTCAAGGGTTTTGGACCTGTAGTTTTGGTTTGGCCCACTGTAGAATTGTTAAGGTGAGCCATGCAGTTTGGCTCCAGATCCATATGTATCTCTGTTTTTTTTGGTTGGCGTCCAGGGTTTGTTTTGGGCTCATCATAATGTGGTTAAGATACACATGGGAATATACCATTTTTCTAGTTTTTAAACCCTTTTTTACTGTGTTTGCCTGCAAATCTCTTCTTCGGCCACATGAGTCCAGGAGCTCTGTTCTTGCCTCCACACTGTGCCATTGCAAATCCTAGGTGAATTACATATATAAAACATGGAAATGACTTTGGTGATTTTACAAGACTGTTTTTATGCCCTCTTGAGTTGGAGAATAAAAATATCTCCATATAAAACCTACAGCTGATTAAATGGAAAATGAATATGTACTCCGGCCGAGGGTTGCCAGATGGTTTAACCAAAAATACCGAACCCCCCAAAAAAGGGGAAAGGACCAAACTGTTGTGCAAAAAAAAAAAAAAAAGGACCCAGAGAGTTATTAAGCAAAAAAATTTAAAAAACGGCATGGCCCCTTTAAGAACAGGAGGGGCAGCCGGTGACCATCTTGCCTCCCTCTCTGCTCTGGGCCAGACAGCTCCCCTGCAGAACCAGATAAGCAGCAGTGGGGGGAGGGGGGACACAGATTGCTGACTGTGTCGAAGGGTTGCCAGGTGTCCGGTATTGACCTGGACAGTCTGGTATTTTCGCCCCCTGGCTGGGAAAAAAACAGAAAATACCGGACATTTTAAGTGTCTGGTATTTTCTGAATTTTTTTTACCGGACAGGAGCCAAAAATACCGGACTATCCGGGTCAATACCGGACACCTAGCAATCCTAGGCCACTACAATTGCCTGACTTTCTTATGACCAGTGTGGGTCTGAATTTCAAACTTGGATGTCTACAATTTTGAATCTGCTATGAAAATGTCTATGTCAGCCCTAATCAATAGTGGGAGATCAGATCTCCAAGAAATATCTTATACTAGATCTCCAAGAAATACCTTATAGTAGATACTCAACTCCTTGTTCCAGGACACAGACGTTTTAAAATTTGGCCTTTCTCGGATAAAAGTCATCCTTGGTTTCATCTCACTGAAATCAACAGATTGAGCACCTCAGGTTTAAAAAAATAAATGAGCATACTGACTTTGAAAATCAGCTGCAAAGCTGATGTCCCTTTGAAATAAGCATGTGGATGAACTAGGAAATATCTGCTATAGTTACAGGCAAAACTCAACTGCTGTGTGTCTGACTCTCCACATTTCCTCTTCACAGACCACAAATGATCTGCAAATAGCTGGTGGTTTTTCTTCTAAGGTGGAGGAACCAAAATACAGCCTCAGGCCAAAGGCAAGAGCTCAGTGTTGAGTTGCTGTTATTATTTAATATTAAATACAGCCCACAAAATCCAAAAGGGAAAGCTTACTCGTATGCAGAGAGTCCTTACAAAGTTATGCATCACTGTGTAGTGATGAAGTGTGTGTAACCGAGCAGCTGCATGAAGAGGAACTGGCAGCCGTAGAGATGCTGTAGAAGGGGCCCTGCACCAATCCCCAACAGGCTAGCACAGAGCAGTGTATTGAGGTGGCCATGAGAAACCATCAATACCTGGCTCCAGTCCTCCAGAAGGGCAGTGGTTGTTATTCTCTCATAGGCTGAGGGAGTGAGGTGCAGTGCTGCTGTTTGGGTACGTATAGCTTGGGGGTGAATTCCTTGGAGTAACCCCCCCACAGCTTGATTAATCCAGACTAGTATGGGGAGGACAAAATGTTCATCCAAAATACATTGTCTCTGGCCACTTTTTTTTAATAAACTGCAGGCTGAGAATGAAAGAATCGGAATCTCATCAGCTGAGCTGCAGGTGACCTGAGCCAACAAGCACTCTGAGGAAGAGGCAAATAGCACAGTTCTGGGCCTTTATTTTTAATGCTTACCAATGTGGTAGATTTATTCAGAGCAGCCCTGGGCTGCTCACTTGGCTCTCTCTGTTGCAGTGTTTGGGCTTTGCTGAAAATTGTCATTCCAATGAATGTGCCCTTTTGTCTTTTCCTCCCCAGTGGGACGTTGCTTTCTGCTCCCCCTTTGGTTTCCTTGACACAGAAGCTTTAAAACGAGCGATCAATGGGTTTTTGGCAATACTTGCACACTGAATTTAAACGGTTTAATCATTCACCTCTGGGCTCTTCCATCTACAATGGACGCTGCCCAAGCATCTTGCACCCTTTCCTAAAAGACTGAGAAAGCTGCCCAGTACATTTATGCCATGTAAAATCCACATTCCCAAACGTGAGCCCATCAAGGAGAGTAAGGCCACTCTTGTCACACAGTGAAGCATGTCGGGTACATGGCTAATGCACAGATTTGAAAATGGAGCCTGACTGCTGTCTCACCATGTGGTGGTGGTAACGGTGCAGTCATAGTAACAATTTTTTTCTCAATAATCAAAGGCTGGGCATATGGCCACTTTTAATTCTTCAGCGTGTGTGAAGTTTCTGGAGCATTACAAGAAGAACTCAGCTAGAGCACTGATAAAGAATTACTGAAGCTTGAAAGAGAAAAGATGTGTTGGGTGATCTTGTCTGTCCTGCAGGGCTGGCAGGGATTGCTCCCTATGGTTTATTCATCCATATTCATGTCCTGTCTAGTTTTATATATATTAAGAACTGTCCCTCATATCCTGTAGGAGACTGCTCTACCTCTGATCAATCTCACTGTCTGATATTCTGCCTATACTTCCTTCCGTAAAATCTTGTTATTCCTTGTTATGATAGAAAGAGCGCCTGAGACATAAGGCCTTGACTCTGTTTCCATTTTGTATCAATATCCTAAATAATATGTCTCCCCATTGATGTTTGTTAATAAATCCTTTCTCCTTCTCCCCTTCCATCTGAAGATTTCAGAATACTCTGCAAACATTAGTGGATTAACCTTCACCAGTTATTGTGAGAGAGGGAGCAATATTACCCCATTTTACAGATTGGGAAAGTGAGGCTCAGAAGTTAAATGACTTGCCTAAGGTTACAAAATGAGTCAGTGAAAGAGGTGGGTAAAGGACACAGATCTCCTGACTCCCAATCCTACATTTTAGCTGTTTGATCATTCTCCCCCCCACCCTCTTTTACTATCCTCTTACATCCTTCAGATCCTGATAGATTTAACTATAACTCTCCTGATAATTAGTTCTATTTATTTTAACACACTTTGGGGGAAATAGAGTGTACATGTACATTTGAAAATGATCACTGCTAGATGTGATACCTTCAAACTCATTATACTTCACATATCTGAACCAGCTGTTTCCAGCTGATGAATTGTTTCCAGCTGACCTTTGCCAGTGCTGCTCAGCTCCCTGAGCGTGTGTCTACACAGCACCCTTACCTCGAAACAAGCTATGCAATTTGCACCACGCAAATTGCATAGCTTATTTTGAAGTAATTTTGAAATAAAGCGCTATTCTGACAAGTTCCTTAACCCAGGTGTAACGAGGGTTACAGAGACGCTGGAATAGTGCGCTCATTATTTCGAAATATATTTCAAAATAAAGGGAGTGTTTAAAGATGTGGAATTGCTATTTCGGGGTACTTCCGGTGTTCCAAAATAGCCCCGCTGTCTAGATGTAGCCTGACTGTCCTGTGGAATGGTTGTTCCCACCCCCCACTCCTGTTTGCTGCTGTCAGAACCAGATATGATATTTCACTCAAAACGGAGATAAACTGCATCTTTCATGGATCAATGGGCCATCTCTTTATTCTGCAGAGGTTTCTATCTCATTGGACTACTTTAGGCTTGTGTGTCTGCCTAGAAGCAGTTCTTGTCAGTTCCAGTGCTGTAGCTATGGGAATACAGGAGGCTCCCAAATCAATCAATATATAAAATAACTATGAGAGAAAGAGCTCCCATAGCTGCACTTTGCCATGCTTGTGAAATACAGGTTTTATATCACAGTTCAAAAGACTACTCATTGAATTTACATTTTTGTACAGGTTGAACCTCTCTAATCCAGAACTCTCTCGTCGAGAAACATCTGTCGTTCAGAATGATTTTAGTTAGCCAGATGTCCACTTTTCATTGGCATGCCCAAGTTTCTGGTGGTCCCATAAAGTTTGTTTATAGCCACCAGTCCTAGCTCTCAGTGCTCTGTGCTGTTATCTAGCTCTAATTTACCCTTAAGGCTACGTCTACACTGCAGGCTTTTTGCGCAAGAACTGTTTTGTGCAATAATTCTTGCGCAAGAGCGCATCCACACTGCCATGTGCTTTTGCGCAAGAGATGTGCTTTTGCACAAGAGCATCTATGGCAGTGTGGAACTGGTCAGGTCCTGAGGGTTCTAGACTAGAGAGATTCAATCTGTACAAGATGTGCTCTAGGAAGTAAGTGATGAGACTCTGGATTGGGAGATCATCCAAAGAGTTCAGGCTTTTGTGCAAGCCTTTGAATGTGTATTTTGGAATGAAACAAAATACAGGACTATGTAGCACTTTAAAGACTAACAAGATGGTTTAATAGGTGATGAGTTTTCGTGGGCCAGACCCACTTCCGCAGATCAAATAGTGGAAGAAAATTGTCACAACCATATATATATATATATATATATATATATATATATATATATATATAATGTTGATGTTTTTCTTAGATTTTTGGGAGGTGGGGGCATCATTTTATTTCTCCTCCTGCGCTGCTAATGGAAAGAGAAGAATGTTGCAGAGTTCTTGGGCTCTTCTTCATGCTAGAATGCAGTACAGTCTTGATGGAGGGTCTTGCTAGAACCAGCCTCAGGAGGGATTGTCTAATACCTGATTCCACATTCTAGAACATGGTTTGCGTTGATGGAGTCCTTTGGTTTGGGTCTCAAACTCTTCCCTTCTTATAGTGAATTCACCAGAAGTCATAAGACTCCATGAGAAGTTCTGGGTGAACATAGACTGATCTGTACATAGTATTGCTCACTCTGCTGCCCACAGTTCTGCTAATGTCCTTCACAGGATGTATCATCTGTATATGAGGAAGGGGGTTCTTCCCTGGATATCGCTAGGATCAGAAGAGCATTTTCCCCTTTTTTGGATTTACTCTAGTAGTGTAGTTGAGGACACACATGGGTAAACAGAGTTTACTGACTTCTCATTTGGGGATATATTTGCCACAGCTCAGTCTGGAGTGCCAAAACATTTAATTCACCTACATCTTTTTTTAAGCAGTACACCACTGGTTTATCCTGTTTAGTACTTGGTTGGGAGACCCCCTCCAGAAAAGCAAAATGCGGATGGGAAATCCTGATGGAACAGTTGTGAACAGCTGATTTGCAGTGTTCCAGCTGTGGGAGGGAGAGGAGCCGGGGACGGAGTGCAAATCAGTGGATTCATGGCGCTTTGAAAGTGCTGGGAGGGAGAGGGAGGAGTAGGATGTGCGGGGCTCAGGTGCCCGAGTGCGCAAGAGACATGTGGGGGAAAGACAGGAGTACTGCAGGGTCACAGGTGGAGCCCCAGTGGGCTGCAGGTTGCTTACCAGTGAGCTACTGTCTTTGTTTAAGGTAGTTTCCTTACCAGTCTTCCATTCCCAGAGACTTTGATTCCTTGTCTGAAGGACCATCTATCTAAGCTTGCAAACCTCTGTCCAATGACATTGGTGAGATGCAAAAATGAGTCCCTGAACAGTGCTAGTCATTAATGTTTCTATGGCATCTTTTGCAAAAGTAGAGGTACTAGAAATTTCTTCAAAACAATCTATCTGTGTAATTAAATTTTCCTTGTGGTTTCAATTGTCTAAAGCAGGGGTTCTCAAACTTTGTGATACCACGACCCCCTAAAATGCTAAATGAATTTGTGTGACCCCCCCCACCCTCACTGCTCTGGGTCGCTTCCTCCCCCCTTCTCACCAGACTCCTTGCCTCCTGGGGTTTCTTTAAGGCGTTTGTGGTCCTCAATGTCTTTCCCTCCTGCAGGCTCCTTCCCCCCAATCTCTTTCTCCTCTGTGCCTCTTTTCTGCTCTGCATCCCTTTGGTTCCTTCTCTCTCTCTCTCCTCTGCCTCCTCCTCTGGCCCCCACGTGCCCTTATTTACCTCCGGGTCCTCTGCCCCGACACAATCCCCCAGTCCGTTGCCTGAGGGACCCGCCCTCTCCCAGCTGGGGAAGCATTCAGTCGCCCGGCAACTGTGCTCCGGCCGGCCCCTCACGTGTCCGCACCTGCACTGGTGCCAGCCTCACTCTCCCGCTGTCTTGCCTCCTACTGCAGCTGAGTCGTGCTCCTGGAGTCCTGTGGCCCCAGCAACGCTGCACGGCTTGCTGGCAGCTGCCTTCTGCTGCCCTGCTGCTCTTCGTGGCCCGGGGAAGAGGAGTAGCAAGTGAAAAAATGAATCCAGCTGCGACCCCCCCTCTAAGTTGCTCGCGACCCCCCTCTGGGTCGCGACCCACAGTTCGAGAAACGCTGGTCTAAAGTATACTAAATTTTTTGTCCTGCTGATCTATCTGCTGTTGTGTTTCATTCCAAAGCCAGCTGGCTACTTTTCAGAGGTGGTTGAAATTCTCACCTCATGGGAAGGTGCATGAAGTCTGTGGTTTATTGTAGGTGGATATTCACTTCAGGGGATAAAGCTTCAAACATTTATGGTTTGTTGTATATATATTCCTGTTGCGGCAAGGCCCGCGATACTTGTGGTTTCTGCTGTCCTTTGGATGTTTTTCACAAACCACAGATGATTGGGCTTTGCCAGTTCTGTAGAATAAGAATGGTTGATAAATTTGCCTCTGGGAGTGTTACTGCATGAGCAAGATTCTGTAAGAGTCTTGACAGCTTTATATTTTATTTAGTGTTTATATTTTGGAACTGTGGGAACGCTACTTGCCTAAATGGCAGAAAATGATTTAATATATAATTTGTTCCAGTAGTACACCTGGGGCTTAAAAAATTAAAATAAAATAAACAAAACAAACCTTTCACCATAATTAAAAAAACTCTGTCAGCTATATCCAAGGGGTTCTCTCTGTATCTTAATTCTGAATTCAAATGGCTAGGTGGTATAAAAATGTTCTGTAGTTGGGGAATCTGGGGAATTTTGGTGTGAGAATTAAGGTGTGAGAATTTTGGTGTGAGAATTAAGGTGAGTTAACCCTGTATATTATTTTTATTAGTAGAAGTAATAGTAGTTTACTATTATTTGTATTGTGACAGCACCTAGGAATGCTAGTCATGGACCAGGGCCCCTTAGTGCTAGGTGCTATACAAACCCAGAAGAGAAAGATGAACCCTATTCTGACCCTTTCAACTAAAGTGAATGGAGGAGAAACACATTCATCACTTGTTCCAAGGTTTAGGCAGCTAGTGGTTCAATAATACTCAGCTACTTCCCAAGTGACACTCTCCTGATGATCTTTTCCTCAGTCTGCAAAATGGTCCCCATAAGAGATCATAGTACTAAAATCTAATAATACATCTGCATACACTGGAGTCAGGAAGCTTTCCAACTTGCCCTACAATCCTGTTTGGATGGGGCATAAATAAAGGGGAGGATTCTCAAATCCTTGGCTCTTTTAAAAGGAAGCATCCTCCAGTAGCATAGTCATTACACGTAAAAACACGGGATGGATCACTTGATGATACCTGCTATGTTTGTTCCTGCTGAAGTACCTAAAACTGGCCACGGCTGGAAGACGCGGTACTAGACTAGATGGACCTTTTGTCTGACCCAGTGTGGCCATTGTTATGTTCTAATATCAGAGCTGCTTGTAAGCACTTCAGAAAGGGACTAAAAGGGCCAGTTGTGCTGGGGATGAAAAAATATTCTGGCCATTTGTTTACTGTTCTTATTTGTGTCTTTCTCTGCGGAACTGAGCTGTCATGCTAGATTGGCAGGAATTCAGTGATTGGAAGTAGCATCTACCCTAGTAATGGCTAAAATAACTTTTTAAAGGAGAGGATGATGAAGCCTGTTTCTGTTTGTCCTGAGAACTGTTGCAAAACACCTTCATATCACTGTAGCCTCTTTAGAGCCCATCTTCTAAGAAATTCTTCATGTCCGAGGGTCTAGTTGTTCTTAACTTGGTAACCCTTTCCCTTTTCTCTCATAGGCTTTATTCTTTTGCACTCAGAACAGGGATGGAGGGGATGTTGTTCCTGCTCTTCCCCCCAGCTAGGGGTCATGTGGGGAGGCGTCACTGGGGTGCCAGGGAATCACATGTCCTTCTTGACCAGTTGCCCTTGGTATGAACTGCTAATTCTTAACCTGTGCTGTAGGTAGGTAGAAATGAAGGATGGTCTTGTGGTTAAGGCCCAGGACTGGGGATTCAGAGATCTTTTTTCTATTCCGGGTTGAACCACAGACTTGATGTGTGACAATAGAGGGTAAGTTACTTAAACTATTCTGTACCTCAGTTTCTCCATCTACAAAATGCAGTTGTTGTGAAGCATGGTCATAAAAGTTTTTAAAGTGCTTTCAGTTCTTCGGGCTACATAGGGCTGGTTAGAATGAGTGCTTCTGTTGGATGGCAGGAGAACAGTTCAGCAGGATATGCACTCATCCTAGATGCTATCTGTCTGAGTATTTCCAATGTACACTTCAGCAAGGTTAAAGCTGGTCAAAAGTTTTCCAGCCGGGCATTTTTGCATTGGAATCAAAACTTTCCATGGGAAAGTGTTTATTTTGACAAATTTCATTTTGAGAAACAATAACTAGAAAGTATTTAGAGATAATCCAAACATTTTAACCTTCTCAGAATGGAACATTTGGATTTTTTGTTCAGCAAAGAGCTTTCATGTCAATGTATTATATGTTACAAATAGTAAAGTAAAAAAAGAAAGTCAGAATGAAATGTTTCAGTTTTCTCAGAATGGAACATTGTGATTGGCTTGAACTGTTTTTAAGAAAAATTAATTTAATGAGAAATGTTTTGATTTGAATACCAAATTTTGAAATGCTGGAATTTCCTGTGGAACAGAAATCCCAAATTTTGCCCAGCTCTTATCAGGTTATCGGGGTGCTCATATCCCAAACCACTATACCATCTAGTATGATTGTGGTAAGCTTGGGCGCCTATAATATTGGAAGCTGCTGCAAATCAGGATTGAGGTACCTTAGCAAAGCTGGGGGTGGAGCTGTAGATGGTGTCTCAGCAGCAGAATAACAGAGGTTGCTGCAGATCAGGAATGAAGTGCTTTGACAGAGCTGTGTGGAAAGCAGAGACCTGCATTCAGAGGGCTGATAGCTGAGGATGAGTGGTAATGCTTATATGCTGCCTGCTTGTCAGTGCCATTCACTGAGATAGATCACACTTTCACTTTCATGTGCACATGTTTTGTTTTGATTTGTTTTTTCAATTTTTATCCAAAAAAGGAAAAGTGTGACTAGAGTCTGGCCATTCCTACTGTTGCTCACGTGGCAAGGTTGTGCTTGTAGTTGTATGCTGTTATTTAAATAGTGAGATATGTGCGTGTGTGCATATGTGTGTACATAAAAAAGAGTGAGTGCGAGAGAGAGAGGTCTGCAGAGTCCCATCTATGCAAGAAATTGCCTATGTTGTGAAATATGGTTTAAGAATATGGGCAGTTTTCCAGCGCTGATTGAACCGAGACGTTTGATAGGCAGCTGTGTGTTGCCTTTGGAATTGACTTCTCTTGACTGCTTAGTGAGAGATCCTTTCTGCTCTGACGTCTGCAGTGGTCTTTTGAATGGGGTAATGCAAATTTGGGATATGTGTCCATGCTACATTCTGACTTGAAAGAAAAGCGAAAAGGGCTTGTGATGACGTGTCGGGGACCCCCCCAATCCTGCACCCCCGTAGCAGCCAGAACAGACTCCGCCAGCCAGTAGAATAGAGAGGGTTTATTGCTTCTCCAGGATACACCACAGCATAAATGTGCTGTGGCTACAGGAGTAAGGGCCAGGATGCCTCAGACCCTTTGGATTAAGGGGTCCATCGCCCCCTAAACCCTCAGCACTCAGTTTAGTCTGTTCCCTTCATGTTTCCCAGCCAGGAACTGCATTGCTCCCAGACCCTGCCTCCCCAGCCAGGTGGCCGTCTCCGCCTCCCTTCCTTTGTCTCTTCTTCTGGGAAGAAAACAACAAATGGTCTCGTAGCACTTTATAGACTAACAAAACATCTAGATGGTATCATGAGCTTTCGTGGGCACAGCCCACTTCTTCAGATGACCGGAGATTGAATAGGGGATATGAAAACTCGAAATAAATAGGAGAGGGGAAAGAGAGGGGGGAGAAAAAGAAAGAAAGAAAAAAAGGAAAAGGAAGGGGTGCGTGAGACTGGGGGAGGGCGGGCCCGCACATGTGCCTGCGGACGTGCCATGTGCCCGGGCCCAGGGCGCCAAAAGGGCTCGGGCCGGCTCTGATCACAGGGCTGTCTTTCTGCAGGGAAATGGTTCTAGTTAGCCTGAAGAAGCAATGTTAGATTTTCCTTGTGTGTTGTGGCAGGACTGTTGGTTATGAGACTTGACTTTCTGGATACTTGGCCTCCAAAAAGTCCCTACATGGTTTCAGCTGAAGTCATACTTTCTCATTTAATTATATCAGGGCCAATAGAGACCATTCCGTTAAGGCTGCATGAAGTTTTCCATTACCAGCCCTTTGTTTATAATCTCTTTATAACGTCCCAAATTTGTCACCTTTTGAGCTGAATGTTTCCAATCTTGGTCTCTCTGTGCATTATTTAACTATTTATTTAACCTTTTAAAAAAGTTTTAAACAGTTATTTTGGCGGACCGGGAAAATAGGGGAAATATATTTTCCTCATTAATGATATAAAACAATACAAATTAAATTTTTTTTTGAATTGCTGGGGGTTGTAGCGTGGCCAGAAAATGAGTATTATTGACAAGAGGTGTCTCTGGGAGTTCCCATAAAGATTCTTTTTGATTCAATTATGAATGATTGAAAACTGCACTTTGTTCCTGTGCAGAATGTTCTAAATGGAGTTTTCACTCACCTCAAAGCGGTTGGCTAATTTTAAGTGCCTGGTGAAAAATCTAGTGGAAGGCACAGTGAATGTGGTAACACTTGTGTGCATTTTGCAAAGAAACTAGTGAATGGCTCGTAAGGGTTAGCTTATAGGAAGGGGGTTCTTGGGAGAGGGAATGGGTTATCATGTTCCAGTGTAATTTAACCAAATAATTCCATAATTCCAGCTTCTTTTTTATATCTACTTTTAAAGAAATTTAATTAGAGAATTGTAAAGATGACAAAGCACTAAAATTAGGAAAGTTGAAGTTATGTGTATAATCATAAATAACTCACAGCACATACACACACATATATATAGCAAAGCACCATGATCACATTTTATGTCTCAATATAATACAGGGTTTTGTATTGTCTTAAAATGGATCTTGCTGCAGAGTTAATTCAAGTTATCTACATTTGAGATACAGTTATCTCTTAAATTAGCCTAGCTTGCCTGAGAGTGGCCCCACAATGAAATCACACTGATGCACCCACTTGTGTGGCAGGCAGTAAAACGTCCTGGACCACATCCCATGGTTCTTTGCATTTGAATAAAATGATCTCTCTAGGAATTCTTTCCAAGTACAGTATGGGAGAAGCTGTCTGTCTTTTCTGGGCACATGGGGGGAATTGTGAGGAGGCACTGAAGCACTAGTGACACTTTGGGGGCCATTAGTCTGTGTCCGCTCTGCAGTGCAGTTGTTTTAGCGTCTGCTGAGTTGTGTTAACTCAGGCTTTAGTCTATACCCCGCCATACAAGCTGCCACCTCACTTGAGTACAGGGTTTTTGTGTGTGGACAGAACTGAAGATAGGGGCAATAATCAAATTATAACTTCAGTTAACTTTGCAAAAAACAATCCCTTAGATGCACACGTGTTGCATCTGACAATACTGTGTATGCTAGAGTCCAATTAGAGTAATTGAAAATAACCAGTAAGCCATTTTTGCACTACTCACTACAAATTAAACACAGACACACAGAGCAGTGAAAACTTGCTGGTCTACTTAGGTGGCTTAAGCTTGCAATTAGGCTGGTTTTGTAGCTAACTTCAATGAAATGCATCCTAGAATAAGAACATAAGAACATAAGAAAGGCCGTACTGGGTCAGACCAAAGGTCCATCTAGCCCAGTATCCTGTCTGCCGACAGTGGCCAGCACCAGGTGCCCCAGAGAGGGTGGACCGAAGACAATGATCAAGCGATTTGTCTCCTGCCATCCCTCTCCAGCCTCTGACAAACAGAGGCCAAGGACACCATTTCATCCTCTGGCTAATAGCCTTTTATAGACCTAACCTCCATGAAATTATCTAGCATGAATACTCAAGGAGCTGATAAAGGAGGTATCTTAGCCTTTAGCTATCATCTTTGAAAAGTCATCAAAGTTGGGAGAGATTCCAGAAGACTGGAAAAGGGCAAATAAAGTGCTTATCTATAAAAAGGGAAATAAGGGCAATCCAGGAATACAGCTTAACTTTTCTGTGCCAGGAAAGATAATGGAGCAAGTAATTAAAGAATCCATCTGCAAATACAAGAGATCTGTACTGTTAGCTGGTAAGACAAATTGTAGGCTGGAATGAGTGGCTGTGTGTGGAGCATGCCTTTTGGGACACAGTTTTGCTGGGACGGCTTCCTGCTTGTCCCCACTGCTAAAATCATCAGAACAGTCAGTGTGAAGAGCTTTCCACCATGGAGCTTGCTGGGACAACATGCTGAGTGGACATCTTCTGAGACACAGAATGCACATGGGCTCATTTAGATGAATCCTCTTGCCATGTTGAATCTTCGTGTCTTGGTTAATGGAGATTTAATTGTCTCAGTTTGTCCCAGCTCATCTCATTTCCTGCCCCCTTTCTTGTTAGATAAAGAATTATACTGTCACATTAAGCTTTGAAAGGGATTGAATTGTTGTATATCTTTCCTCGATGTCTGCCAGGAGACCTTATCAGTTAGGGGTAGGAATGGATAAAAAGATATTATCTGTTGAAGGAGAAGGGGACAATTAGATTCTCTAACCTTTTCTTCTCCTTCAAATTCTCCTTGCAGCTACTGCATTGGATACTCCTTGAGCTGCTAACCAATGACAAAAACATGTCAAATTTCATATACATCATCTTCCACAATTACACTGCACAGTGGGAGGGATTCCCTGCAGTCAGTTGTGAGAGAATTCTTCAACACAGGCAATTCATGGGGCTGCTGTCAGGTGGCCCAGTGCTGTGTGGCTAACAAGGGGGTAGGCCTGACCTAGGGGAGCAGGCTTTAAAAGCCAAAGACTAACCAGGGGAGCAAAGCGGATACGGGGCTGCAGACAGGAGAGTTTGAAAGAGGGAGTCCTAATATGGTTAGGAAGACCTGCAGCATCTGTGCCAGGACTGCTTCCATCTCCTCCACCTGCAGCCAGACAGACCACCTGACCATGGATGCCTCATCCCAGATCCTGGTGTGGTTTTGCAGGGATTGTGGCTTGCAATTCCCATTTACAGTTATCCGGGCTGGGGAGGCCATCCAATGTGAAAGGTGCCTGCTGGTGGAATCTCTCAGGCAGTGGGTGGGAGAGCTACAGGAGGAGGTGACGAGGCTGAGCAGCATCTGAATCTACGAGGAATTCCTGGAGAGTATTCGTGTGGAGACAGCTGAGGATGAGGAAGCTATCCCATTACAAAAGACTGCTGACACACCACTGGTGGAGGAGGAGATGGCTCTGTTTCAGGGGGGACACTGGCAGCAGGTCACTTCTGGCAGCAGGCATTGCTCCCAACCCTCCCACATTGGTTCTGGAGAACTGTTGCACTGTTCTGTATATGGGAGATAATGAATCATCCCCTCCAGCAGAAGAGGAGAAGCCGTGAGGTCTGCAGCCACCACTGCAAGGAGGAAATGTAGGGTAGTGATGGTTGGAGACTCTCTTCTGAGGGGGTACGTCTACACTTGCTCACTAGTTCGAGCTGGGGATGCAAATGTAGGCGACTGAAATTGCTAACGAAGCGGAGATTTAAATATCCTGCGCTTTATTAGCATGATCTCGCCGGCGCATTACTCCACTCAACAGCTGATTCGAA
>CM057848.1:63985366-64000529 GCA_030068395.1 Apalone spinifera | reverse complement strand
AGTGTTCTATGATTCTATGATGGACCTAACCTCCATGAATCTATCTAGCTCTCATGAGGTTAATTGACTATTCAGTTAACTGATATTTAACATCCCTAATTTGAACTGAGTTGAAGGTTTGGATTAGATTAGTTTATCCAAATTACTTTGCTTATCCCTAGTCTAGACACTCAGATTTCCAGCACCTGATGATCTGTGTTGCTATTCTCTAGAGTGTTTCCTTTGTCCACCAAGGAGAATGTGCTACCCATTAGTCAGAATGAGCTGGTCCCTTTCTATTGCCATGTATCCCATTGTGGTCATATATACAGGTCTTTGGAGGGAGACAAACCTTAGGGGTATTTCACAAGTGTTGGCTGCACTGTCAGTTTGCTAACTGACTTAATTTGTACCTAAATGCACATATCTAAACATTCCCAATGCTAATACTTGCATGTACTGGCTTCTTCCTTGATCAATGAATATAAATTTCTAGTTGCTTGAATTAACCAGCTCTCATCAGCCTGCTTTGCAGAAAATAATTAGACTGTCACGTAGAGAAGAATGGGGCCTCAAAAATTAGAAACAGAAAGTCCCCATCCCCAAGGCAGTCCTAGAGTTTCCCAGGAACAACAAAATAGCCAGGTCTGGCCTGTTGTCCTTAATTTTCATATATCCATGGCTAAAAGAGAAAAAATTTGGGGTGGTTGCAGGCCACATTTCTGGGCATCAGTGAGCTCCAGTGAACTAATTAATTCCCTATATGTGGCATGCTGAATTGGATTATCCCTAACCCATTCCTAACTGGATATCTCTACACTGGAGCTTGAGGTATAAGTAGCAGCTTGAGGTGACCTGCTGAATTAAATTGCTACAGACAGAAGTGTAAGCACAGCAGTGGACTAGCTACCATGAGTACAGTCCCCTAGGAGACCATAGGTACGTTCTCAGTGTGGCTAGCCCAGGGGTGGGCAATAATTTTTCCACTTCAAGATTTTGGAAAGTGTTCAAGGGCTGCACTCTTCCTTGATATTAATGGAGGAGGTACAGGGTCTGGGATGGAGGTTGGATGCAGAAAGGAGGTTGGGGTAAGTGATTAGGATGCAGAAGGGTCTGGGAGGGAATTTGGGTGAAGGAGGCTGTTGTGACCTAGAGCAGGGGACTGGGATGCAGGGACTTGGGGTGTGTTGTAGGACAGGAGGGGGTTGTGATCTGGGGCAGGGGATTGGGGTACAGGAGGGGACAGGGGTTTGGGTTGGGACCTAGGGCAGGAGAAGTTATGACCTGGGGCAGAGGACTGGGGAGCGGGATCTGGGAGGGGATATGGGTGCAGGAGGGGAGCAGTGGGTTTAGGTTATGTGGGGTAGGGGAGCAGGAGTGGGGGAACAGAGGGATGGAGGAGGGAGGGTCTGGAGTGCCAGAGGCAGACTATGGCCAGGAGACTTACCTGGGTGACTACAAGCCAGCAGTCCAGCAGGGTTCTCTGGCAGCCTGCCTGCCCCGCCCCTGTGTGTGTGTGAATAACTATCAGCCGGGGGCGGGAGGGAGAAGGGTGCTTTGTGTGCTGCCTGTTTTTCAAACAAGAGCTCCCATTGGCCAGAAACCAGCCAATGGCAATGTGCTGGGAGCAGGGGGCAGCTCATGAAGCCTTTCCCTCCTCCCCTCCAGGCTCACAGTGGTGAAAGAGAAAGGGCCAACAGCTGCTTTTCTGAGTAGCGTGCGGGTGGGGCGGGGCAAGCAGGGAGCCTGCCTGGGACTCCCTGCTGCATCTGCGTGCTGGATCTGGTGGCTTGGCGGTCCGGATCTAGCCCACGGGCCGTATTTAGCCCAGGCCTGGGCCATCTCCTCCCATTGCTTGCACCATCACAGCTGTAATTCTGTTTTTAGCATGCTAACTCGATCAAAGCTAGCACAGCTATGTCTCCTCAAGCTGGAATTTACATCTTCCGGCTCTGGAAGTCTTGTCACATGAATCACATGCAGGAACTGCCTCTAAGCTTGTCTGTCTTTTGAATTCACAATACCTGTGGTGCTATGTGCTGTAGTAAAACATCTGCATTCCAGGAAGGCTGTTGGGTAAATCAGTTTCTCTTTGTTGTACAGACAGTCAAGAGCTGTATTTTGGTTTGCGCTTTATTCCCTTTGCTGGGTCTGTCTTCCGCACTTTGGCCACAGGGTTTTCAGGTTGGGTTTCAGCCATTATGTTTGTTTTGGATGAATGGATGGATGACAGAGATGTCCATTTTATGGGCTTATTTAATTTTTAATGCAAACTTGGATTTGATGCACTTCCCTTCAGGGCAGGACCTGTGTCATTCTCCTATTCTCCACCTCCCCTGACTTCCACGTGGGATTCAGAATGGATACCATGGAAAGATGAAATAATTATACAAACAGTTATCATGACTTTTTTACTGCTTATTTGCAGATTGGTTTACGTATAGGTTGGTGTGCCACAACTCCTACCGTCTCGTACCTCTCCCATGTAATACAACACACCTTACCAATCTGCCTCTCACTGACTACAGGACGTCCCCACTATAAGTCGCCCTGGTATACACCCATTCCACACTAAAGTCGTTGATGCTAGTGGAAACCGATGCGTTATAAGTCCTCCCATTCCCCGCTCTTAAATCACGCTAAAAACCAACAACCCCAATTTGTGCAAATAAAAGTCAGCCACGGGAAAAAAATTCCCCACTTTAAGTTGTTTCGCTATAAAATGTGTCTTGGACTTATAGCGAGGACGGACTGTACTCCCAACTGCCTGTGAGTTCAAACTGCCTCCTAACAGATGGTCCCAAGTCAGGTGTTTGCATGGACACGGGGTGCTAACAAGGAACCTGTACTGTGTCTCCTGCTAATATAGCATCTTGTCGACTTACCATGAATTTTCATTCATTGCTGGCTGGTAATGAAAGTGAACTTCATGGGGTGGGAAATCCAGATAATTGAGGTGAGGAGTCCTGTGGCACCTTATAGACTAACTGAAGTGTTGGAGCATAAGCTTTTGTGGGCAAAGACCCACGAAAGCTTATGCTCCAACACTTCAGTTAGTCTATAAGGTGCCATAGGACTCCTCACCGCTTTTGCAGATTCAGACTAACACGGCTACCTCTCTGATACCAAGATAACTGACTACCATTTGGGGCAGGACAAATTTATTAGGACCACCTATGTAACTCACAAGCCCCCTTCATTCTGTAATTTGCTGTTTGGTCACTAGACACCAGAATACTTCCTTAGTGTACACAGAAGGCTGCCCTCCTCTGGTCTGGAACAGAAGTTCATACTTCCGGTTGGGGACCTACAGAATATCAATGCTCTCCAGTGTTTGTCCTGCCTCCTGGGATTGAACAACCATTGCTTGTAGCCCATTCGTGTGTTACCCCTATGAAACTTTCCCTTCTAAAGAACCTGGATAGAATAGTGACTAGAACTGAGCCTTGTATATGTGTCTTACCATGGTGTTGTTGTAAGTGTTGCTGCAAAGAACATCTGAACAGAATACAGCCCCTTGATTAAAAGCATCATCTTTTGATCTTGAACTAAAACAGCCCCTTTCACAAACCTTGGATTTTATTTTTCATCATGCTCAGTCAAGAATGATCCCTGGCTCGCTCCTTTGAAGCGTCTTCCACCTGCAGCAGGAATCCTGGGTGTGCAAAGCACCTTACTGTAGAGGGAGAGAGTGTGGGATGAGAGACCTGCGAGATAAAACAAATCAGCAGATATGGTCCTGCCGGCCTGGCTTGACTGCCAAAAATGATGAGGATACTGGTGGGGAAGAGAGACAAGCCGCACAGCATGGGGGGAGATTGTCAGACAGAGTCATAGAATCAACTGTCAGTTGCGGGAGGGAGGGGGAGGGCGGAAAGGGGGGGAGAAGAGACAGAGTTCATCTGCAGGAGCTGTTCAAGTGCTGACTGTGGGTGATGGCTACCACACTGCAGGCTCAAGTGTAACCAGGATCTCTTTCTCCAGATCCATGGCACCTTGCAGAGCATCCATCTTTTGGACCATTCAAGGGGTGGTTGAGACATCACATGCAAACAGACAAGTGCACACTGGGTACTTACCCACTCCCATCCAAGTGCACCCACATGCCCAAAATGTACCAGAAAGGCCAAAGAAATCAGGGTCCTCTGACTACATTTGAACACATTTTGTTATACTCTGGAAGTGCATGTCATAATGGCAGCTGGTTTAGTTGTTGCAGCGGTATATATCCATATGAAATAAACTCTTGCATGTGCACAGAAGGCAACTGTGCACATTATTGTATGTAATGGTAAAAGTGGCACAAATATTTAAAAAGGTCAGCATATACCCAATGTCAAGTTTCATAATAAACATATGCAAGCTGCTGCCACAGTAATCCACAACGTGAGAATGGCTGTACTTTGCCGGTATAGACAGAATGCATACCATGGAAGTATTTATGGAATTCATGGCACACACAATACCTACACATGTAGAAGAAAAACCACAGGCGCAACTACCTCAATTACCATTTAATTTTCCTTAATGGGTGGGGGACTGTTCATGCCCATTCTGTAGGCCCACAAAACATCTCTGATTTCCATTGCATGCCAGGCGTCAGTCTTGACTGACACTTGTCAGGCTATGTGCACCAGTTCAGAAATCCAACAGTGTCCTGGATCCTCTCCCGGTGAAGTGAGTCCCCCTTCTTCTCACAAGCAGGGAGCACCAAGTGCAGAATGTGTAGGGTGCAGCAAGCCACAGTAATGCAAATGCTGTAACACTGGCATCCAAACAGTTTTGAAGGCACTGCCAACAGGATTTAATGTGCCAAGTGCACATTCCACTGCTATCCTACAGCTGTTGAGTGTGTAGCTGAACTTTCTTTTGCCGGGTCTTCTGAATTCAGGGCATGGTTTCATAACAGTGGAGACAGTGACTGCACTTATAACAATCAGAGGGGTAGCCGTGTTAGTCTGAATCTGCAAAAGCGTCGAGGGGTCCTGTGGCACCTTATAGACTAACCAAAGTGTTAGACTTTTACATCCTTAGGTTGTGATCGGCTGGGGAGTCCCCAGCTGACCCCAGGTTCCATGCAGCACTTCTCTGGAACCCAGTGTCAGCTGGGGTCTCCTTAGCTGATCTCGGGTTCTGGGGAAGTGCTGCAGGGAGTCCCCAGCTGATCCGGGCTCCACAACTGCTCCTTTGAAAGGCGCACAGGCAGCATTTTAAAGGGGCAGCCACTGCACAGCTGATCCGCGGCTTATAGAGGCAGCAAAGTGTGAGGGGAGGGAATATTGACTAGTCAGCTAGTCAAAATACTATCCTATAAGCAAATGCTTATCGGATAGTCGACTAGTCGGATAGTCGACTAGTCGGATAGTCTTTTACATCCTTAGATTGTGGTCTAGTACCACCCAAAACTATTGCAGCCAGTTCCCATGGGCAAGTTCTCTGATCACTCACGGTGGAGGGTCTTTAGCAGAGGACACTAGGAACCTTAGGAGAAGATAGTAAACGCTCATAGAGCTGAAGTTCTGATTCTGGCCTTTGGAGTGCAATATGGACATGTCAGTATGGTTGTGAGGCCTGAATTTCCACTGCAGTGTGGATGCACAAGTACAGGCTTGAAAACATAAGTTCCCAAGATTGTGTGTGCAGTGGAGACATATGTTCAGTCTCCAGCGCTGACAATTATCAGTTCTAAATTGACTTCAAATGTTTATAATAAAAACAGAGTAGAGAGAGTCTAGCATGTCAGTTTCACAGCCAAGATATGATTTGGAAAGGGGACATGTGAACCTTCCACTCTGTCTGTGTGTTAACAGGTGGTGAGCCTCAAGAGGTACTAAGGGAAGGACATATGAAACAATGTAAAATATTATGCAAATAATATTGGAACCTCAAGGTTTTGCTTCAGTGTTCATTTTGGCTACATCTACACTGGCATGATTTTCCGGAAATGCTTAAAACGGAACAGTTTTCCGTTATAAGTATTTCCGGAAGAAGAGCGTCTACATTGGCAGGATGCTTTTCCGGAAAAGCCCTTTTTCCGGAAAAGCGTCCATGGCCAATGTAGACATGCTTTTCCGGAAAAAAGCCCCGATCGTCATTTTCGCGATCGGGGCTTTTTTGCGAAAAACACTACTGTGCTGTCTACACTGGCCATTTTCCGGAACAGTTTTCCGGAAAAAAGGACTTTTGCCTGAGCGGGAGCAGCATAGTTTTTCTGGAAAAGCAGCTGATTTCTTACAGTAGATCGTCAGTGCTTTTCCGGAAATTCAAGGGGCCAGTGTAGACAGCTCGCAGCTTATTCCGGAAAAGCGGCTGATTTTCCAGAATAAGTGGCCCAGTGTAGACACAGCCTTTAAGTTGGGGGTGAAGAATGAAGTCAAATGTAATTATATTTCAATGGGGTTTTCTGATCTTACTAATTTAGGATCTGCTTCTGCTCCTACTGAAGTTGGTGGGAGAGGAGAACACCTATTCATTTCCCCAGAAGTTTTGGTTGTGCAAGAATACATAATCAGACTCTTACCATATGTTGGGGATAAAAAGATACTGACTAAGGACGGAAAACTAGAAACAATTTTGGCTAAAAACATTCAAAATGTTTTTATTTGTACAATATATTTAAAAAGTAATAATATGAGGCCCATAATCTCTGGATGAGTTAGTTGTAGCTATTTATCCTTAAAGTAAATGGCTCTGAAGTGGTTGCTACTACTGCCAGAAGCATGTGCAATGTTCTTGCATCTATTATGCTAGAGAATAAAAGCAGCTGTTACTCTCCCAGGGCTTGGAAGTGTAAAACTAACTCTTGGAGGGACATGGAGTGATTGCAGAACATTTAAAGAGACGTGCTCAAACAGCTTGTGCCAGGAACATATGCTATGTTCTTGGGGAGATTGTGAGATTTACAAACCCTCATAGGAATGGAAATTTAAAAAAGAAAAAAAGAAATTTCCATGTTTTTATGACACGTAAAAATTTTCTCTCTAGCATTTAAAATCCAAGAGCGTGAGATTAGTGCTGGAGAATAAAGACATGAAGCTGACTATATACATACCTAATATTTTTTTAAATCATACTAGGCTTTTGGAAGCAATTATATCTTTTGACAATGAGTTCCACCATGCAACTATGCATTTCATTTCAAAAGTATTTCCTTTTATTGGCAAGTGCATTGCTTTTCAATATTATCGAACATCCCCTTGCTCTTGTAGTATGAGAGAAGGAAATCTGAGAAACTGATTGACCTTTGCTCTAGCATTCCTTGTTTCCCTCTCCTTTTCAAACTAAATAGTCCTAATCTTTGTAACTTCTCCTCAACCCTATAATATTTTTTGTCATCTATCTCCGAAAGTTTTCTGTTGCTACTATAGGTTGAATCTCTCTAGTCTGGCACCCTTGGGACCTGACCAGTGCTGAACGAGAGAATTTACCAAACCACAGAAGGTCTATACTGTCTAGCAGCATTACTGCTTACTGGGCTGTTACAGGACATTTAGGGGTATATTAGAATTGAATAACAGTACAGAATACCTAGAGCCAGGACCGGTGGCTGTAAACAAACTTTTTGGGGCTGCGGGAAACTTGGTCACATCCATGAGAAATGGGCATCTAGCTAACTAAAATCATGCCAAACCACAGATGTTGACAGACCAGAGAATGCCTGACTAGAGACATTCAACCTGTATATCCTTTTGGAGATTGGTTTGACAAAAATTACATTCACTATGTGGCATTTCAGTATTCTCTGGCTCATTCTTCATATACCCTAATATGTTGCTTCCTGTTTTTCCAGCTCTGCATATTGAGTGCAGGGTTTCCTTGAGTGGTCCACAGGTGCGGTTCAGGTCCTTATCCTGAGCTGTCACAGACCATTTAGAATCTAGCGGAGTGCATGAGTAATTCAATTGGTCCTTTTCACTGTTCATTACCTTGCACTTGTCGACACTGAATTTCATTTATCATCATGTTGCCCAATCACCTAGCTCTTGTAGGACTGGCTGAAGTCTTGGGATTGCCTCTCTTCGGAAATGGCAGGAAATTTGGCTGCCTAAATCTTCAGCATCCTCCAGGATTTGGAGATATTTTAGACCTCTGCTGTTTCCCATCCCACCAGAATGGCAGCCCAATTCATGCAATAGCTGTGCCACTACGGACTACTCCAGAAGCTGTTGCTCTCAGAAACCCTCTAAAAGGGAGTCACATTGCCGAAGGAGAAACCTGATCAATACTACCACTGAGGAAATCAGAATTAGTGTACACAGGGGCCTCAGGATATGTGAATCACTCACCTCTGTGGGATTAGGAGACAGTGGGAATGTTGCCATAGACTCCTTTCTTCTGTGTTTCTCACACAGAGCCGGGATCCTACAGATCTCCATCACTTCTTCACACAGAAGCAGAGACGACTGTTTCCCCATTAACTGTAGATGTACCTGGCATGGCTTATGCCGTCAGACTCTGCTGCTGTGTGCCATTTGTTCTGGTTCTTAAATTCCTTGGCTATGTCTACACTGCAGGCTTCTTGTGCAAGAGTTCTTACACAAAAAGTTCTTGCGCAAGAGCATGTCCACACTGCCATGTGCTTTTGTGCAAGAGTGTCCATGGCAGTGTGGACGCTCTCTTGCGCAAGAAAGCTCTGATGGCCATTTTAGCCATAGGGGTTTCTTGCGCAAGAAACCCCTCTTGCCTGTCCATACATGCCTTTTTGTGCAAGAGCTCTTGCACAAAAAGACTTATTCCTCGTGGGGAGATGAATAACTCTTGCACAAAAAGCCCTGTGTTCTTACACTTTACTGTACTTTTTCTTGCGCAAGTACGGGCTTGTAGTGTGCACGCTCCACAAGTTTTTGCGCAAAAACGGCTATAGACTTAGCCCTTATGTTGCACAGACATCAATCGTCCCTTTTGGTTTTAAGCAAATATTTCACCAGTGTTTGGTCTCTTCAACTAAAACCTCAGTGTCCTCCAATGTATTTCAGCGGGAGGTGGGGGCTAAGGCTACGTCCTTATCTTGCCCCACTTCGAGTGTCTCTATTCATAGTTGTCAAATGTGGATACTACACTGTGTTGGACATGTAAGTGTGTAAACTACAGTCATGGCAAAGCAAGCCAATTTAAATATGTACATTATATTAAACCAAAAAACTGTTACATACTGTGCCAGGAGAGAACATGGCTCAATGATAAAGGCCCTGGCCTAGGAGACAGAAGTTCAGTTCCCTACTTTGCAACAGACTTCCTCTGTGTTTGCATGGGTGGTGTTGAAGATTGTGAGATTTCCTTATGGTAAGGAGGGCCATAAAATAAAAGATTGCTGCATAGAGAATAGGGATGTAAAATCCCATTTAATCGTTAACTGGTTAAACATCATCTTTAACTATTTAACCGTTTACATGAGGACAGATGGGAGGGAGCTGCTCCAGCCTAGCTGGGCTGAAGCAGTCCCCCCGCCTGCTGCTGCTGGGCTGGAGTGGCCACTCCCACCGTGGGCAGCGACTGCTCCGGCTGGGCTGGAGCACCCCTGCCTGCGGCACACTGGGACAGGCCTGCTGTGGGAGGGGGCAGCTCTGGCCAAGCTAGAGCACCCCCCACTGTGGCACTGCTTTGCCCGCCACAGACAGGGCTGCTCTGGTTGGGCTGGAGCACCGCTGCCCATGGCGTGCCAGATGGGGCCCAGTGTAGGTGAGGGCTGCTCCAGCTCCCTGCCTGTGTCTAATTCTTCACATCCCTAATAGAGAAAGAGGTGTAATCTGCTCCATGAACAGAGAGAAGGGAATTTTAGAACCTGAATCCCAGCATTAGTCACGCCATGTAAATGTAGCAGCCACTTTTGACAACTGTCCATCAACGGGTTTCCTCACTTACTTCAACAGATGTTTTTCTTCGACCATGTCAGCTGGAACCTGCTAGCAAAACCATCTCCCCTGTGAGCTGGGAGAGCTTCCAGGCAGACAGGTTATTTAATAGGTACTAAACGTGATTTGGCCCCGTCTACATTGGCAGCCAAACTATTTTCAACCCAAGTGGGAAGTGTTGTTGATATGTCAGTTCGGAGTCATAGTGTTGACAAGACTTCTGTTCAGGATCTTACACGGGGCTCATCACCATGGTATGTGTGCATCTGCCAAGGTGCAGAGATGAGACCCAGCTTGAGGAGACATACTCATGTGAGCTCTGACTCACCTAGCACGCTACAAATAAAATGTAGCTACGGCAGTGCAACTGGCTGCCCAGAATCCGTACACGTCTGAAATGCTAAGCACATGTTCAGGACAGTTAGCCTCTCCAGCATGTTGTGCTGTGCTCTGTGTTTTTGTCTGCACGCACAGGCCTGTCTCCTCAAGCTGAGAATCACCCCTTGCTGCTCCTTGTATAGAAATACTCTCCGTGACATGACTGTGTGTGCAATTGTGTCTCACTGACTTTACTTCTGACAAGCTAGTCTGCTCCGCTTTCACATGCTCTGACCCTCGCATCTGTTCTAGGTTACCAGAGCCCCCCAAGCAGAGAAGAGCAGCCTGAGGGGCTTTGATGAAAAGGCTTACCTGTCCTCCAAGCTGCTGAAGGCTGGCGAAGACCCATACCGACAACATGCTTTCAACCAGCTGGAGAGTGAAAAACTCAGCAGTGACCGGCCTATTCGGGACACCAGGCATTACAGGTACCACACTACCTTGGTTCGAAACCAGGGGCCAGGCTACCTTTTTATACTGAGGCCCCTTGGTTCCCGTTACCCCGACATCCCTGTGTTGCCATGCCCCCTGTTAGTGAAGAACAGTTTGTGTGCATTGGGAGGATCTCCCATTCATTTAGCTTTCTGTTTCTCCAACAGGGTATTAGGGGTTCTCAGTGAATGCACAGATTCCCGCTACTCCAGCCCTGCCACCACTCCCATTGTCATGTTGTGCCAAGAGCCTTAACGCAGACCTATAGCTCCAGCTTATCATTTCAGCCCTGCACAGCCCAGTCATTGCAACTCCAATTATCCAACCTGCAACTCTCCTTCCGGGCTCCTCACATGGACGTCTCAATGAACTTCCATATCCTGACCCGCAATCCATCTGTTAGTCCAGATCTGCACTTCTTCCCTCACACACCTCTCTGTCATGCCTTTATTGGCTCTGGCTTGCAGTTTTTTTGGAGCAGTGAGAGACTGCCTTTCCACACAGTTTGGATGCATGCAGATGGGGTTAAGACGAGACCAACACATTTATTTACTAGTCACACCATAAATTTTTCATACATTTTTGCAGAACACCCACACTCTTGGCTTTATTTCACTGTGGGGAAATTCAGTCTGCTGACTAATATTCTCCTCAAACCATTAATATCTTCACTGTCGTAAACTGTTACAATGATATGACATGTAGATAGTACTTTCCAACCTGCTGTGTAACACTGCGCTTTGATTGTATGTTTGATGAGGGGATAGAAATAGACCCATTCTATCCACTTCTAAAATGAACTTTTGGTGTGGAACTCAGATGTTGCCTAACACTGTACAGCTCAATCTGGTACCTAAACATAGCATGGGGGATATTGCAGCTCTGGTGGCAACCTGGACGAGCCGCCCAACCAGCACCCTGGATCCAAGCTTGGGCAGCTAGCCTGAGCTATCACCAGCCCACTGCCCCATCCACAGTGCTATTTTTAGGCACTAGCTTGAGCTGAGCTAGTTCAAGTCTACCTGCGCTGCGAATCGCAACTCCCAGGAGCAGTATAGACACATCCCAAGGGGCATCAAGTCTGAGTAGGTTCCCAGCTGTCCCCTCCACTGCAGTGGTGATCCTGGAGGCATGCTGGGTCAGAATGGTGCATATCAGGCTGTGTGTGCTATGCGATGACAACCCTGGGCTAATGGAACACTCCCTGGAGGTCATTCCACATTCTCCAACTTAGAAGATCCCTGACTCTGCTCTTGCTTGTGCCAAGAGATGAACTAGCTCCAGGCTGCCTTAAAGATCACAGGTCAAAAGGGCTCCTATGATTCTCCTCTTTCCTCAGGCACAGGAGAAGAGCTGAGACAAGCCTGAACTTGTAGCCCATAGTTTGTATGTTTTTTCAGTCATGTAGGGATCCTTTGGATAAAAAAAGAGACTAAATTATTCTATCCTATAGTAAGAGAGCCCAGATCTCTCTGAAATGTGCTGAGGATCTGGGAACCCCTTTCCAAATGAGCATATAAAAATCTCTGTACTTGTCCACATCTTGTCACCTTAATAGCCTTTAATAAAAACCATCTGAGTTATTTTAAAGCAATAATAGATACAATATGTCTCCTGCCTGGTCACAAGTCTTCCACTTTGTCTTGATCAGGTCTTCTTTATATTCCTGAAAATTGCTATAATAAGCCACTGTCACAGTGATAAAATTCTGTAAGGAAAAAAATAGTCACCACTTAGAATAATCATAAACAATAGTAATGAATGTGAGAGGAAAGAATGGCAACAGTTTAGTAACAGTCATAAAATAATGATAATAAATGCTGTAATAAAAATAGAGGTAATAAGTCATGGGAAGGAGCCAATTAATTCCCCTATGTCCTGGAGTGGATTCTGTCTAAATGTGGCCTTGATTAACAAAAAATGTCAGGCCCCAGTCCTGATCAGAGTCTGAATTGACCGATGTTTGTCATTGCCACAAACTTGGAGGGCAACGGCTATCGAGGAGCAGATCAACCCAAATCTATCATTCCCAGAACTTGGCAGAGGCCGGATCCAGGATTTGTGGCCTCATGATGGCTGAGGGGGGTGAATCTCACAGTCTGTACAATTTTGCTGGCAGCAAAGAAAATTCTAGAACTTTTAATAGAAGAGGTAGTATCCTGACCTAATAGTTTTATGAAATCTTGATGCATGACTGTGATGGAGTCGGCGGACTCCGCACCCCCAGCATGGGGGCTCCACGAAGCGGGGAGAGCCGGGGAGCGCCGGCTCATCCGGGGAATGCCAGCAGCAGCAGCGCCAGGGCTGCGGGCATTGCTAACGCGGCCTGGGATGCGCAGCCAGAGGGGAAGCCGCTGGGGAAATGGCACCGTGGCCGGCGCAGGCGCAGGCACAGGAGCGGCTGTAAGCTCAGTGAGAAACCCCGCCCCTGACGGCAAGGGGCGGGGGGAAGAAGAGAAGGCGTGGGCATGCTCAAGAGGAGGCGCTGACCCGGGAGTGCCGGATTTAAAACCGGCCATCCTCCGATCAGGAGGGGGAGACTGAGTCCGGGGAGGTACCGGGCTCCAGGGGACGGGGTGTAACCGTGGGAGAGTGGCCGGCAGAAGGCGCATTTGGGCTGTGATGCGCTAGCCTGGGAGCTTAAGAGGGTGAGTAGGAAGGAGCCCAGGACAGCGCTTCTGGCCTGTGGGTCAGTGAGTTTCAGGCGGTGTCCCCGCTGACCACAGGAAGAGGAGAGCATGACCTCTCCTTCCCCAGGGCCCTGGGCTGGGACCCGGAGGTGAGGGCGGGCCCAGGTCCCCCTACTCCCCACCCTGAAGCGAGGAGGCGAGGGGCGGTAATAGAGGTGCGGAGGTGCGTCAATTAATGCAGACTGAGAGCGTGACCTGTACAGTAAAGGCATTGAACTCATTCCTGGTGGTGTGTGATTGACTAAAGAAGGTGGGGGGAGGGGCCGAGAGCCCCAAGAGGGGCATGGACACCTGTACAGATCCCTTTACAATGACCCAAAAGAGGAAGATCCGGGAGAGCTGTCTATTGCTAATACATTAGCACTGGCTGGGAATACTATGGCTGCAGCATGCTCAGATGCAAGAAGGAAATGAGAGCCCCGATTGCACTTAACTGAGAGTCTTCTGGCTTGAAGAGCTTTGAAAGAAATGATTGTTGCAAGGGCCTGCATGAGGATGAAAGTTGGAGTGGAGGGGGGTTCCTTCAGACTTTGATAAACACCCGCCCTTAACAAGGGAAGAGCTTAGGAAGAGCATATTATCACTGCTTTGCATTAGCAGTGCAGTTGGTATATAATTAAAATGTTCAAATTCCGTGCTTTTTCCCATCTCAACATTTTATTTGTACCTACTATAAATAGCCACACATTCCACATCAAAACACCCGACTGGAATTCTGGCACAAACCAAACTGAGTTCAAAGGCTACGAACAAAACAGACATGGTGAACTTCAGGAGAAAATAGATACTAGGAGTCATGGGAATGAATCCTTATTCATCTGGGGTATAAGAAACCCTGGTACAAATTTCACACTGGGCTCTTTGTGAGTAAATAGATCTGTGTGTCTGTTGTGGCAGTAAAGCCAGATTAAATTTAAACTCCTCCTCCCCTAGAATTTTTGTGTGGTTTCAGATTTTATGCTGTCTTCTAGTGAAACTCCAATTTCTATACAACTTTCCATTTAACAACATTGTGTTCTCACTAAGGCTACGTCTACACTGCAAGCATCCGCACGTCAAGCACGTTTTTGTGCAAGTAAATCAGCAGAACAGAGGGCTTTTGCCAGTAGAGTTATTCCTCTCCCCACGAGGAATAACTCCTGTTTTTGCTACAGCTCTTGCACAAAAGGCAGGTGTGGACGCTCTGGAGGGGTTTTTGCGCAAGAAACCCCTATTGGCAAAAGCACAGGTGCTTTGATGGCCATTCCATGCAGTATGGATGCTCTCTTGTGCAAAAACACATTGCTTTTGCAATGTGCTTTGAGTTCTGGATACTCTTTTGCACACAAAGTTTTTGCGGAAGAGCTCTTTCACAAAAGGCTTCTTGTGCAAAAACCCTGCAGTGTAGATGAAGCCTAAGTATTTTGATCGTGGCATTCTCCTGGTGGTATGGGAGAATCATTTTCCATTGCCAAGCAGAGAGATTAGTGGTTGAATGGAAGCCACTGCCCATGGGCAGATCTTTAACAAATAGTGATTTCACTTTTGTAGGGTCTGGGATCCAAAGACCTCAAAATGCTTTACAAACCCTACCCATTGAAACCTCCCAGCTATGCTGTGTGACCTACCAGGGTACAGTCCAGACTAATGAGTAGCTGAGTCACTCCTGCCCTCTAACCTAGTGTGCCCTTTACAATGCTTTGCTGCTGTAGCCTCTAGCATGGACTGCTCACAAACAGCCTCCACATGCAGGTCTTTCCGAGCTGGCACAGGCACTGTGGCCAGGGTCTACCCCTTTAGTGGCTCCAGGGCTGGGGGAGAGGAGAGTAAGTTTTCCTGGTTGTGCCCAGAGTG
>CM057848.1:63972773-63985266 GCA_030068395.1 Apalone spinifera | reverse complement strand
GGGGCAGGAAAGGGCTGGGGTGCCAGAAGCAGGCTGTGGCCAAGAGATTTACTTATCAGCTGCCAACCTAGCCTGCCTGCCTGCCTGCCGAGCTTAAAATGTTTCTCAGCTAGCCAGCCTGCCTGGCCACGTGCTTCATGAGTAACTGAGTCCAGGAGAGGGAGTGTGATTCTTTTTAGCGGCCTGTTAGTTCAACAAGCAGCTCCCATTGGCCAGTTTCTGGCAGGAACTGGCCAATGGGAATGTGCTGGGGGTAAGGCGTCTCCTAAAACCTCCCCCTTTCCCTCCTGTTTCATAACAGAAACGGAGTCCTGCAGCCGTGTTTCTGCATGGCGCATGGGGCTACGGGGCAAGGTGGGGTCCCCGCTATCTTTGTAGGCTAGATCTGGTGGCTTGATTGATTGGATCCGGCCCGTGGGCCATGTTTTCCCCGGGTCTGGCTTACATTGTGGCCACACATATTTTATCAAGACAGTGATGTCCAGCAAATTATGAGTTTTCAAATGATGCCTTACATGCCTGCTTATACTACGATCATTACAGTAGTGTGTAGGGTGTGGACGCAAGGGTACATTCCGACACAGTTATTTATTATCCCAGTTCTGCACAGGGGGAAACAAACTTTTAAGTGACTTGCTCAAGATCATACAGCAAGTCAGTGGCAAATCCACGACTCCTGATAACCAGTCCCTTACTCGAACCACTAGAGCTCACTCATTCCCAGTGTTATGTCAGGCTGCAGTACCATCAGTTTCTTTTTCTTTTTAATAGTGTCTGAACTTCAATCCTCTTGTCCTTTTTAACCCCACAGCTCTCAGCAGAGGTTCCTCTGGTGAGCTTGCTGTGCTCTGATGCCATCCCGTGTGGCACACTGGCATCTTGCACACAGGGCTGCTGTGCATTGTATCTGGTTTGAATGTTTGCCCTCCTGTGTTTCAGATGTGCCTCTGTGCACTATGATGCAGACCTGCCAGCAACCAGCATCATCATCACCTTTCACAATGAAGCTCGCTCCACCCTGCTCCGCACAGTAAAGAGGTAGGTACCAGTGGGAGAAATGGCTCTTACCCCCCAGGGAACTCTTTGGTGCTGGTCCAGGGATCTGAGATGGCTTCCAGCAGTAGGGAGACAAGGTGGAAAAGTCCCCAAATGCGGTGCTGCTCTCCCGCATCCTCCACCGGTGGTTTTTGATCTGGCTATGAGCTCGGCAGCCAGCAAGAGAACAGGAGGTTGGCCAGATGTGCCAGGGTCATGCAGGGAATTGTGTGCTGGGGAGCAGTGACACTGGCAGCTTGTGGGAATTGTTAGCAGCAAAGAGGAGTAGTTTGGGTTAGGCCTGCAAACACAGTGAAAGAAAATTTCCAGGGGCAGCCAGACAGGAAGTGTGAGGGAAACTGAAGGGAAAACAAACTGCTTGAGGTACTTTCAGGTGGGAGATAAAGGAGTGGGTGAAAAATGGGAAGTCTCAGGGAAGAATCAGCCACTAGGTCCTAGCTGGGTTTTATATTGTACTAATGGTGTCTAGCAGGAGTCTACATTTCATGACAGTGGGAGGGACACAGATGGCATGTCTGTGACTGGAGTGAAAGGCGATGGCTTTGGAATCTGATGGAGCCTGATATCACATTTGGAATCACTCACTTGGTGGAACAGTGCCTGAGTCTCTGACATATCCCTGGCTAGGGTTGTGTGCATGGCCCCAACCAAGTAGAAGTACCCCATTCTGCCAGTGTATGTGATTCTGTGCCCACGAAAGCTCATGATACCATCTACATGTTTCGTTAGTCTATAAAGTGCTACCAGACCATTTGTTGTTTATTTTTCGAGAGACTGAACCCTCTGCCCTCTCTGAAATATCAAATGCTCACTCCAAGGCTCCCTGAAGCAGGCAACCAAGTCAGGGAAAAGCCATCGTCTTCTGTAGAGGCTGGGCAAAAAGAAAGAACAGCTCATCTGGAAGATTGAGCTGAGGGTACCTTTAGCAGGGATGGGACATTCATTAGCAGCACTAGTTCTTCTCTTACTGGGACATCAGGGCTTGCAGAAGTTTGCTTTGTGAATAAAAAAACAAGATTCTTTCAAGTGTGCTGGAGGTGGCCTCATAGAAGGGTGGCTTTCTAAGTCTCTTCCCAGACAGGGACACCTGATTTCTAGAGGCCGGTGTGTGTTGCGTTAATACATGTTTTTGCCTTTTTACCTCTTGGTTACTTTTGATTTGAACTATGACATGAGTTCTACAGAGTCATTGTTCAGAGAATGAACAGATTTGATTGGAGTCATGCTGCTTCTAGGGCAACAGCACTGGCATTCTGCTGATTATGTTGCAGAAGTGTCGGGGTAGGCAAAAGGGCCTCCGCGGGTTGGATCCAGCCTACCAAGTGAGTTGATCCAGCCCACAGAGGCCCTGCCACTCCCCCCGCCTCCAGGCCAATCAGGGCCTGGGAGCAGGAGAAAGAACACGACGTCTCCTCCCACCCTGCCCCTGCCTTGCAAGAAGTGTGTGGTGCTTAGAAGTGCCATGCGCTCCTGGTAGGGTGGGAGGAGACTTTGCATGTTTCTTGCTACCCCCAAATCCTGATTGGCCTAGGGCCGGGGAGCGCGCAAAGTCTCTTCCCACCCTGCGAGGGGTGCGGTGCTTCTAAGTGCCACATGCTCCTTGCAGGACGAGGTCAGGGTAGGAGGAGACTTTGTGTGCTCCCGTGGCCCCAGGCCAATCAGGGCCTTGGGGTTGGAGGAATGTGTGAAGTCTCCTCCTGCTCTGCAAGTGGCTCAGCGCTTAAAGTCAACTGCCAGCTGCTGCTCAGCTGGTGGTTGACTCTGAGTGCGATGCTCCCTTGCAGGGCAGGCCAGGGAGCGAGAGACTTCATGTGCTCCCCCTCTCCAGGCCCTGACTGACATGGGGACAGCAGGAGGGAGCATGTGAAGTCTCCTCCTATCGCCAGGGACACGGGTATCTAGAGGGAATTGCCAGCTGTTCAGAACAGCTGGCAGTTCTCTTTGGAGGGTGCAAAGACTTTGTGTGCTCTCCCACCCCCAGACCAAGTTGGGTCTGTGGGTGGAGAAGCATGGAACTGTCCTGCCCCCCCCCCTTCCGGGTGTCCCGGGGCCATTTCAGAAATTTCTGAAGTGCCCCCAGTCAAAAATGATTGCCCACCCAGTCTAGGTTCTCAGGTGCCCATAAACCATGGTGTTAGAAGTCTCAGGAAAATCCTAAGACAGAGGTACAGGGTTAGAAGTTATGAGAATTAGAATCTGCAAAACCAGCCACTGGTTTGGGTTCCCCATCTTGCTCTTGTAGGCCTGATTTTCAGAGGTGCTGAGAACCTGCACCTACAGTTGAAGTCCATGGGAGCTGTGGATGCTCAAAACCTCTGAAAAACAGGCCCCACGTATCTCAAGCTGGGTATCCAAAATGGTGGCCATTTGTGAAAATTTCAGCTTTATGCTAAGGAATTTTAGAAGAACTACACCAGGGTGGTACCACTGGTTCAGCTGAGCCTGCGTGAGGACTGGTGGGAGCCCTCCTGTAGACAGGCCTCCCACAGCTAGATGCATTTTTACCACATTGGTTAAAAATTGTCTGCACAGGGGATCCCTTCGGCACTAACACAGATTCACGTGAATCTGTGGTACAGCTGGAGAGAATATCTTCCTAAACGTCCTAGCATAAAGAAAACTGTTCTGTGTATGGCCTTGTGATTTGTTTAGCAGGCAAATGCTGCTGGCTCAAGACATGCAACGTGTTTAGGCCACTGGGATTTGTTTTCAGCTGTAAGAGGAGGATAAAGTCTGATGCCCGAGACCAAACAAGAGACTAAATAAGAGGGAATGCAGAAAGAATTAGAAATAGCCTGGATGCCAGCAGCTATTAAAGTGGTATCTCAAATAGCTTGTTCTTTTATGTGCAGGAGATATCTGTCACCCCTGAACCGCTGGCCTGCTTGACATCTGTTGCTCTGCAGGAGACAGCTGTCACTCATGAACCGCTTTCTCACTTGACATACCCTGCTCTGCAGGAAACAGCTGTCACTCATGGACTGTTTGCCTGCTTGGCATCTCTGCCTTGCTAGTCATTAAGTGAAATTACCAGCCACTCCTGCTGGTGCAATGAGGCCTTATATGGAGGAAAAACAACAGCTGTGATGTCTGGGTTTTATTTACTGATTGTTAGGGTGTATGGATACCATTTCTCAGTGTATTTTTGCTTTGTCAGACAAAAGGGCTGTCAGTAGTTCAGTGCCTATGTAAAGTGATGGCATAAATTCTGGTGGAAACAATGATGTATAATACAAATATATTTTGAGTGGCATCTTTCATGTTAAGCTGCATCACAATTTGCTCTGGCAAGTAAATAAATAAGGGCAGATAAAAAAGAAATTCAAAGGAAAGAGGAAAGGGATGTATTTTCTGGGGAGATTTGAAATTAAATGGAGCGTCTGTGAGCCAGAGAGAGATAAGAAAGTAGGTTATATAGTAGAGATGCTAGATATCGGGTAATTGAACAATAGAGTAACCACATGAATTCTTATTGGTTACTCGACTATTATACAGTCCCCAGGGGTAGGGAGGGACACCCAGTGAGCTCCGGCCCCACTCCTAGGGGGCCCCCTGCCTTCCCACACTGCTGCCTGTGTATCAGAGGCAGCAGTGTAGGGTGCCAGGCAGGAGCCAGTCCAGAGGGGAGCCTGTTTAAAAACAGGCAGCCTGCTGTCCTGTGCTGTTGCCTCTGATACAGAGGCAGCAGTGCAGGATGGCAGCAGTCCCTATCCGTGGGGGGCCCAAGCTCCCCATGGACAGAGGCAGCTCCACCTCCCACAGAGCAACCTCTGTCTGCAGGGAGCTCGGGCCCGCTGCGGACAGAGGCTGCTTTGCAGCAGCTTTCCCTGGCTCCACCCCACACTGCTGCCTCTGATAGAGGCAGCAGCATGGGGCAGGGGAACAGGCGGCACCAGAGCCAGTGGTGGAGGGAACCAGCTTTTAAGCTGGCTCCCCGCAGCATGACTCCTGCTTCCCCCCCACACACACACACCTTGCTGCCTCTGATACGGGGGAAGAGAGAAAATGCATGTGTTGACAAGATTAACCAATAAACCTAGGCTTATCACTTAATCGAATAGACGAGTACATGTTGACATCCCTATTATATAGATGGTCAGATCTGTCAAGGAGAAGACGCTCACATCAGTATTGCTGATACATATGTACATGATGAGGCAGAGAGAAGACGATGCTGATTAAAAAGGGGGGCAAAAAGATATGAGTAGAGAATCAAGAAATACATGGGGGGGTGCAAACTGAAATTGCTCCATGTTTCACATGCAGGGGGAAATTTAAAACTGGATTATGGAATAGTAAGAATGCTTAGCTTTTATAACACCTTTCATAACGTTAATTAATTAATGAATTAACGTTAACTAATTTTCATGGCAGTCTTGTTGGGAAGAGAAATATTATTCCCTGTTATCTACACAAGGGAAATATCAGAAGTGTTATAATTGCCATTTTGGAGAAAATTAGACACAGAGAAATTAAGTGTCTTGCCAGAGGCCACACAATAGGTTAGCTGCAGAACTGGAATTTGAACTCAGGCATTCCTGACTCCCATTCTGTGCGCACTCTACTAGACCAGTGGTTCCCAACCTTTTTGATACCAGGGACCGGCAAACCCATTCACAAACTGTAGGTGGACTGGTAACATTTTATTTGCGTATTTGTATATTTATTATTCAAGTGATGAATATGCAAATATGCAAATAAAACTTTGCCAGAAGCTGAGCTCCCTAACCTCTAGAGCTCCCCATCCCTCCATTACTCCCCAGCGCCAGCCACTGACCCGAGTCCCCTGCACCCACCCCCCCAAGTGCCAGCCTCCCTCCCTCAGAGCCCCCAGTGCCAGCCCCTCATCCCAAATGCCTCAGTGCCATCCCCATACCTCTTAGAGCCCCCCACCACCAGACTTCCCAGTATCAGCCTCCTGTTTCCAGAGCCCCACTGCTCCTAATCCCCAAAGTCTCCCCCAGTGCCAGCCCTCAATATTATCCCTGCCCCTAGAGCCCACAGTGCCTGCCCCGCCACCCTCACCTAGCCCTGCGCTGCTGCCTGTATGGCGGTGGCTCTGGGGACCAGGGCTGAGGTACACCACCCAGCGCTTCCTCTCCCACCGCGACTGTTGGGAAAGGTGTGTCCTGCCCCGCCTCTCAGCCAGGGCTGGCCTTACCATGAGGTGAACTGAGGTGGCCGCCTCAGGTGCCAGACTGTGGGGGGGTGCCACTAGGACCCAGAGTGTAGAAAATTGTGTCTGCTGCTGGTGCAGCGAGGCGGCATGGGGGCGTCATTTGAGCTCCCCGCCTCAGGTGCCAGAATGTTCTGGGCCGGCCCTGCTCTCAGTCAGCCAGCGCCAGCCAGGGGTGGGGTCTCCTCTAGCTGCGGAAGAGTGCTTCCCTGCACAGCCAGATGGAACCCCCATCCCTGCCCAGTGCTGGTTGGCCGAGAGGCAGGGCAGGACACACCTCTCCCAACAGGTCTGGTGAGAGGAATGTACCCCAGTCCCAGAGCCGCTGCAGCCCAGTAGCCAGAGGTCCATAGCCCATTGTACTAGATCACAGTACCTCTAATGGGGAGGAAAATCAGTGGAAGTGTTGATGAAAAGGGTGTGATGTGTGTGTTTCCTACTGCACTGTTGACAAAACTGTTGAGGAAGTTGTGATCATAAAGATGAGAGGAGGAAAAGGCAAGGACAAGGATTTCAGCAGAGGCGGGATCAGCTGCTGCAGAGGCAAGGTTGAAGAGGAGGGAAGATTTAGATAGGTGGTTTAGACCAGTCTTGTTAAATGTTTTCTCTACTGCCTGATCTCCATTCCCTTTCTGTTTGTGGTCACTGACACCTATGAAGAGAGGGTACAAAATAGTACCATGTTGATTTGGGAGCATTTTACTCTCACTTTGTATAGGTGTGACTTACTATACAAAGCACAGAGCGGTCCTGCATATGAAACTTGCAAATGACAGTAATTTGGAAGAAGTTGCAATCATCAGAGAAAATAGAAAAGTAATGCTAAGGGACCCAGAGTGGGTTGAAGTATGAACCAGATGCAGAAAATGAGAGCTGGCATAGAAAAAATGCAGGCTGAGACAGCTAGGGAAATATAAGCTAAAACACAAATATTCATGGGCAAGCATGTGGAAACATAACACTGAGACAGAGGGGGGATGAAGAAGCGAACAGCAAAGCAGTTATGTGTTTGAAGGGTGAGAGAGCAGTAAAAAAAGCCAGTGCCACCTTAGACTGTTAGCCTAGGGGTGGTGGGTTTTTTTAATAATAACGTCACACTGTTCTCCTCTTTATGGCCCTGATCCAGCAAAGTACTTGAGCAGGTGCCTAGCTTGAAACACATGAGTAGTCCCATCGAAGATGGGAAGTTTGTTCCATACTTGGGGGGAATTATGAAAGATGGCACAAAGATCTGAGTGGGCAGAGGAAGCAAAGCAGTTGGTGTTGCCTGCATTGTTGACAGAGAAAAACAAATAAAGGGAGACATAAGGAACAAGATTCACAACATAGTTTGGACTGGAGCTACACAAGGTCTTGAAGAACATAAGAAGGGCCATATTGAGTCAGACTAAAGGTCCATCTAGCCCAGTATCCTGTCTTCCAACAGTGGCCAATGCCAGATGCCCCAGAGGGAGTGAACAGAAACAGGTAATCATCATGTGATCTGTCACCTGTCATCCATTTCCAGCCTCTGACAAATAGAAACTAAGGACACCATTCCTACCCATCCTGGCTAATAGCCATTGATGGACCTAACCTTCATGAATTTATCTAGTTCTTTTTAGAACCCTGTTAAATTCCTGGTCTCACAATATCTGGTGGCAAGGAGTTCCACAGGTTGATTGTGTGCTGCATAAAGAAAAACTTCCTTTTGTTTGTTTTTAAATCTGCTACCTATTAATTTTATTTGGTGACCCATAGTTCTTATGTTATAGAAACAAGTAAATAATTTTTCCTTATTCACTTTCTCCATACCTGTCATGATTTTATAAACCTCTATCATATCCGCCTTAGTCTCCTCTTTTCTAAAATGAAATCCCAGTCTTTTTAATCTCTTTTCATATGGGACCCATTCCAAACCCCCTAATCATTTTTGTTTCCCTTTTCTGAACCTTTTCCAAAGCCAATATATCTTTTTTGAAATGAGATGACCACATCTGTATGCAGTATTCAAGATGTGACAAATCAAGTGTGAAAAATCAGGATGGGTGGGGATAATAGGTGACTATATAAGACAAAGCCCTGAATAGTGGGACTGTCTCTATAAAATCAGGACATCGGGTCACCCTACTCAGGTTACAGACAGTACAAGCTAAAGCTTTTGTTTAATAATGATGAGGTAAGTCTTTCCTTCTTGGATTCCTGCAGTGTTATGAACCGCACCCCTGCCAATCTTATTCAGGAGATCATTTTAGTGGATGACTTCAGCTCAGATCGTAAGTATCAATCCTTCATCTTTCTTTTGCTTTTCTGTCTTTCATTTTCTCCTACATTCAAACTACTCTATTTCACTCCCTCTCAAAGATTCTCTCTCTGGGCCGTTGGCAAAAAAAAAGAACAGCGTAAGGAGAGAGACTTTTCTGAGCCTAGTTTAGTTTCTACCCATGGCAAAGAGGCCATGTTTTCCTCCTGATTCTTTCCCCATTTACTCTTCTCTTTGTGTGAGCTCAGCAGTTCTGGCCAGGTTGCCAGGGTACTATCTGGTCTCGTTAACTACCATTTAATACATTGTGTAGCCCATTTATGGTGCGTGTAGGCCAGCAGTGTCTGATGATATGGGTGAGAGAGAGCGAGAGAGACCACAGAGAACTGCTGCAAACTCTCATGTCTTACAGACAGGTTGTGGCTTTTGCCCTGAGCTAGGAATGTCATGTAGCTAAGGCATCCCTGGGGGTAGTTCTGGGTGAGATTTTGCTTTAAGAGTCACAAGACCTGCTCCAGCAAACTGGTGTGAAGCAGGAGTATATGCTGCATGATCCTGGCCAGCTCCACAGAATAAAGGCTGTGCCCTGATTCCTCTATGCCACTTTTTGGGTAATTCATTCCCTTGAGGGCCCTAGGACATAGTAGTTTATGCACTTCCCTGTGCACAGGACTTGCATTTTCTTGGCAGTTGTATGATGGGAGTGGGCACAAGGGGCTTCCACCAGGGGCCAGGATAATGCAGCACCATATTAATGATAATAATTAGCTATGTCTTCAGATGTAATTAATTACTACAGTGTATTATAGCATTTTATAGTGAATGTCTGCAGTGCCCCTGTGAGGTAAAGAAATGGCGCTAGCTGCACTTTTCTAAATATTTTCCAAAAGTAGCCACTGAGTGTGGTGCCTGAGTTCCTAGATGTTAGCTTGACACCAAGAGCCTGCTTTTGAGAAGTGCTGAGCACCCACGTGTCCAGTCAGAGGCAATGGGAGCTGTGGGGCTCAGCAGCTGTGACAAGCAGGTTCCACGTTGGGCACCCGACAGTTCAAACTCAGACTCGGTTGCCACTTTTGCAAGTGTTGGACTAGAACAGCCCAGATTTCAAAAGAGGTCAGGAGCACCCATGTAGGCATCTAAATAAATGACAAGATTATCAGAAGTGTCCCATTATTCTCAATGATAGCTCTAGTGTGCTGAGTACTTCTGCACATTTGGCCCTCAGTGCCTCAGTTTCCCCAAGGACACAGCGAGGTTAGGGTCAGAGCTAGGAGGTGATTTCCTGAGCTGGACTCCAGGCCCATTCTTGTTACATTCCTGATAGGTGAATAACCTGGAAAGAGATGCTTGCATTCACCTGGACTTGTCTAGGGCTGACACACAATCTTCCCTTGTGACAGACGTCCAGCAATGTCTCTATAGGTTTTTACTCACCTATATCTCAATAGGTTTTTACTTACAAGCATTTGTCACTACATTTGAACGATACAGTAGCTGCCAACCTTCCCATGAAATATTGTGGATTGTGTGTGCCCTTGAAAATGGAAATGCTCCTATTATACAGAGATGCCAAGAGAAGCACTTTGGCGGGTGGCCTTAGCGTGTCTCTTCAGAACACTGAGGCTGTGGGAGGATGATGACAAGCAAAGGGCTCTGCAAGCTGATGAAAAGCGCATGGGATAAAAGAGCTGGCCATGGGGCGGGGGTAGGGGAGACAGAGAAGAAAGGGAGGGCAAAGAGGAAATGGAAACTTTTGCCCCAGTGGTATCTGTTAGAGCAGGCGTTTCCAAACTGTAGCCTGTGGACAGAGTTCTGTAGGGAGGCCTGTGGCGTATCTCCTCTTTCACGTGAAGATGCGGCCTTCTCAGCCTCCGTGGCCCAGAATGCATTGCTCCAACATGCGCTGAGTAGAAGGTCACTCTTGCCAGGTGCAGTGTCGGGTGTGCAGCTGCAGTGTTCTGTGATGTTTGTCAGGTAATGCAAATCAGGTGCGACTTGGGCTCCCGGCAAGTGGCCGGTGTTGCCTTCAGTCGACCGTCCCTCTATTAGACAGTGGAAAAGCATCCCCAAGGAAGATGGTTGAATCTCCGTGGCTTGGATAAATTAAAACTAAGCTGAAAACTATCCCAGAGAACAGATCATAGGCAACAACCTTGAATGATCTAGTAGATGGAGGAAATGGACTAGATCACCTAATAAAATAGGTCTCTTTCTCCCTGGATTCTTGGGTTCTCTGCACTTGCTCCCTGCCGTCCCTCAATTTCTCCCACTCCCAGCTCTACACCTACAGCGTATGTCCCTTTGTTCTTCTGCTGGGCTGAACTCAAATTGGCTGCAGCCTCTGTCCTTCAGTGCATCCAGGGGGCTTTGGCTCAGCAGTTGGTGAGGAGGGCTGTCAAGAGAGCAGAGCTCTCATGGGTATATTTTAGACAATGGGATTAAGGCTATCAGGGTGATTAAAGTGATATTAAGTGACAGCAGCGCTTTCCCTGCATAGAGATGCAATTAATTGGAGCGCTCCACTGAAGCCAAATAATTAATGTGTTTGTGCCAAATGTTTTCTCCTTTTCTAAGCTGAGGACTGCCAGCTCCTTACCAAGATCCCAAAGGTCAAATGTCTACGCAACAGCCGGCGAGAAGGTGAGTGCGGAAAACTTTGCAGGTACCATCTGCTCTCAAAGTCACCCCTTCTGCCCTCCATTCCACCAGATGCTATTTCTCATGGTTACAATTCATGCTTGCAACAAAGGTGAAGCTTTATTTCAGGACTGGGCAAAATACCCTCCGCGGGCCACATCTGGCCTGTCAAGCCACCAGATCCGGCCCATAGACGCAGTGGGGAGTCTCAAGTAGATTCCTTGTCCCGCCTGCTCCCCCTCTCCCGGCATGCTTCTGAGAGAAGCTGCTGCTGGATTCTGTGTGAACAGCTGTGAGCCTTCTTGCGCTGCTCCCACTGCTCCCACCCCCAGCATGGTTTCGGCCAATGGGAGCTGCCTGTTGTCACCAGTAAGCTTGGGAAGCACTCTTTCCCACCTCTCCTCAGGCTCATAGTTGTTCAAAAACCACATGGCTCTTTGCAGCCAGTGCAGAGGCAGGGCAGGCAGGGGTCTGCTTGAGAAGGCTGCTGGCTGGGGGTCAAGCAGGTAAGTCTCCCAGCCATAGCCTGCCTCTGGCACCCCAGTCTTTTGGCATCATACCCCACATAACCCAAACCCTTGCCACTCCTGCCCCCTATCCCTTCCCAGATCCTGCACCCCAATCACCTGCCCCAGGTCCCAGCCCAGACCCTCTGTTCCCCAGCTTGCCCTGTTCAATCAGGACCCTGAAGCAGTATAAATGACTGCACAAGGTGCAACGCTGTGGAGAATTTCTATTTTCTCTAAGCAGTAGCAGTTCAGTGTTTTCTCTCCCTAATCTCCACTTCTTTTTACACTCTGATCTTTCCACTGTTTTCCCCTCCTCTGCCTGTTCCTCGTCTTAGGGCTGATCCGCTCCCGAGTGCGAGGGGCCGAGGTGGCCACGGCTGAGATTCTCACCTTCCTGGACAGTCACTGTGAGGTGAACAGCGAGTGGCTGCAGCCGATGCTTCAGAGAGTGAAAGAGGTGAGAGAGCCCGTTGCACACCCCCTGCCAGGATCTAGCTTCTTTGTTCCTGCAGCTGGCACATTGTGAACTGCAGCATCGGGGGCAAGCACCCAATGTCTCCCTGTCGAGCTCAGATGTTTGTAAGAGGAGTACGGAGCCTGAATATCCAGTGTGGTTGGCACCTGCTGTGTATTATCAGGCCTCCTCCTGCAGGCCCCAGCACGTTCCTGTTGTGGGGAAGGGGATGTAACGGGGAGGGGAGATCTGTGAAAATCCTCATGCCATTGACCACGGCTTTAACCTTCCTGGATACCCCCTTTCACATCCCCTCACATGTAGACAACACGCACAACCTCTGTACCCACTCATAGACTCATAGTCTTTAAGGTCAGAAGGGACCATTATGATCATCTAGTGTGACCCCCTGCACAATG
>CM057848.1:63948071-63972673 GCA_030068395.1 Apalone spinifera | reverse complement strand
CACTGCTAAACCTTCCCCACCTCACCCCATGACCGCTGAAACCTTCCTGCTATTAATGCTCCCAGCAACAAGCACCAGGTCCACAGTACCATCCCCCCAGCACAAAGTGCCCCTAGGAGAAAGAGTGGACTATCAGGCAGCAGCGTTGGCATTCGCCATGGGGTTGAAGGAGGATGTGACTCTGCTGCTGAAAATTCTGCAGTGAAAGAGCAGGGAGTGGAGAGAGGGACTGATCTCTCTCCCACCTGCAAGAGCAGAGCTCTCCTACTCTGAAGGAAGGAGCCCATGAACTAATGGGGCCCAGGAGAGGAGTGGGAGGTACTTGCGCTGCTGTACATTTCATGTGTCTGCTCAGTTTAGTACCAAGGGGAGGAAGAAGGTGAAACCTTAGAGCTTCTTTTTAAGCCTGCTCAATAAATCCTCCATCTCAGTAGCCCATAAATGTCTGCTTTACTTCTGCTCGTAAAGCTGAGCTCCTGGCAGCAGCAGCCGCAGCACAATGATGGTGCCTCTGCAGATGGGACTGAATAGTTATTAGCACACATGGATCTGAACTGCAAAGTTTTTGGACTCTGATCCAAGCATTCTAGAGTTCTGGAGAGGCTTGAGCTGGGATTTTGATTCGGCCCATTTTAGCTATAGGGGTCTGTTGCCATGATCAGATCTGGATCCAGGTTCAAGAGTCCAATTTTGTAGGTGTTTGTCAGGGGATTTGGTTCATGCCTGTCTCTCACTGTGAGGAGGCTGGAATGTCAGGACGCCTGGATGGGTGGTAACAGAGCACAGACCATAGAAGGGATGTACGCCAACACTGCTGTTGATAGCACATTACTGACTATGAGAAACCAAATAGCACAGGCAGGCTCAAGGCCTGAATACAGACCCCAGCAGAAGGACCTTGTTCTGAGAATGAGGGGCTGTGTGTGCAGAAGGCTAGAGACAGTAGTGACAGATGACTGCCTAGTCACCTCCAGCATTACCAACTCTCTCAGTGTTATCATGAGTGTGGTGATAGCTGGTGTTTTTCTTAAAGCCCCAGCTCCAGGAGTTGAGGATCTCAGCTTTCTTGTAATACAAACTAAATGTCTAGTGCCTATGGTTGCAGAGAATAGCTTGAAAATGTGATGGGTGTTCTCCCTAAGGCTCAAAAACCAGAAGGCAAATAAAAAAACATCTACTAGCTATCTGTTTTTAACCATGATTTGTCTCTGTGGCTTATTAGTTGGCTGTGTGGTTGGTTTGGGCTGGTAATGAGATTTTTTTTTAAATGTATTGGCTTTTTTTTAAATCAAAGGAACATTGGATACTGATTCCTGCCTATGTATCAGGGATATGAACCTTTGAAATAGGGACCCATGTCATGTGGCGAGCCAGGAAATAAAGAGCTATCTCTTACCAGCGATCCTGTGTGCTAACCCTGTATTACAAGAGGGCTCTTAGTTCCATCCCCCCGTGTCATAGCTATGAAGCAGAGCTGGTAGTTTCTTATCTATAGGCATGTGCAGTAGTCACGGAGTCATTACCCAGCTTCCAGTCTGGTGCTAAGGAAGAGCTGCAATGTAATATGCTGATGAGTTTATCTTTGCTGCTGTGGGCATGGTCTCATGTCTCCGATATCCCATGCCTTTGCCAGCCCCCCATGAGAGGCCTGATTGTTTTCTCATGTTTTTGTTCTTACAGGATTATACCCGAGTGGTGAGTCCAATCATCGATGTGATCAGCCTGGATAATTTTGCCTACCTGGCAGCATCAGCAGATCTGAGGGGAGGTGGGTAAGGCTAATGGCTGGGATAAGTGAGACCCGAGGGGAAGGTGGCGAAGGAGTAGCTAGTGATGGCAGCAATACCTGTGCTCTGCTTTTTCTGTCTGATGCATTTTGCTCCTTGGAAGGACCTGGTCCAGTGGAGAAGAGACCACGGACCAACTTGGAGGGATGCAAAGAGCCTCTCCTTTCACCTGTGCCAAGCAGACATCAGAGCTTCCTTTTATCCCTAATCAGCTTCCCACAACTACTCATCCCAGCTGCCAAACCCTCCTGCAATAGCCCCTGAAAATATTCTCAAATATCTCTTCTAGCTGCTAAACCTACCACTACCATCCCTACCCCCTCCAACGTTGTCTGGCTCAACTCTCTCCCCCTTTCATCCCGTCTGCCAGCACCTCCTCTCACCACTACCCCTGAATTTAGAACCCACCCCATTTGTGGGTCTCAATTACCTGGCATCATTTTACGGGTTCCACTGAGAGCAATTCCGAAACAAGGGGCAACTCAAGAAGCGATAGACGGGAAAATCAATGATAATGAACTGGAGCCTTTGTTCCCGGAAATCCACCAGCATCCCACCAAGAGCGTTGCTTCAAACCTCATCACTATGTCAGCCAATGAGGTAAAAGGCAGGTTGACCAGACTACGGGGCCCCGATTATCACATCTCACCCTGACAACACTCCAGAAGATTTGGAAAGTAGTTGAACTGCAGACAAGTGCTGCTAAGGGAGGGGAGCTCCTAGAGTGACTCCAAATGGTACCTCAACACGTACATTTTGTTGCAATGTGGAAGGCTCTTGCTACATGTGGGGTAGCCTTGGGACTTCTGCCTTTATGCATTTGCAGGTCCAACATGCCAGGCTGCCTCCTGCTGGCTGATGTGCGGAGCAACACAGGCAATCTGGCATGGCACCTGCCTCAGGGGGGTGGGTCTGCGGGGGCAAAACAGGCACCCTTTGAACACCAGCACACAGAGAAGGCCTGGGTCTGTTTCCCAGGCTAGTGGAAAATTGTGTGTGCAAAACAGATACTAGGGCCAGCAAAAAAAGGAGGTTTGCAATATCCTGTCTGCTATTTCCCAATGCCCTTGCTGCAGACTTCCTGAGTATTCTAGTAGCTGGCATTGCACTCTTATTCTATGGGCTTCTCTCCCTAGTATTTCTTTTCTTCTCAGGGTTTGACTGGAGCCTTCACTTTAAGTGGGAGCAAATCCCTATAGAACAGAAGATGTCCAGAACGGATCCAACCCAGTCCATAAGGTACCCATCTCTGCTGGGCTTGTGCATCTCTCTCTTGAATGCCATCTTTGCCTCAGGAGTGCACAAGAACCTGTCTTGTGGATGCCACACGCGGCAGGCATTTGTCCTGTGGGACGTTTGAAGCAGTCCTGTAATGTTTGTGAAAGCTTCTAATTTATCAATTCCCTGTTCCCTGAACAATGGAAGATGTAACATTGTAAGTTAACCACATTTACAGGCCATTGCCTCCTACATTCCCTCCACGCTGCGTGGCTCTGGGGCGCAGAGCTGCAGTGGGGAGAGATGACTCTCCCCAAGCCCCAGAGCTGCCATGGCTGGGAAAGAGGCACCTCTCCCCAGCTGCAGCTGAGGAGGAGAGGCATTTTTCCTTGCCGGCCCCGCATGGAGCTACCCCCAGCCTGCAAGGGGTGGAGGACAGATGCCCCCCTGGCTGTGCCCACTGGAGCTGCTGGGGCAGTAGAGAAGCACCTCTCACCTCGCCCCAAGCTGCTGCAGTGAGAGAGGGTTGAAGGAGTCTTCTCTTTTTGGGACAGCCTGCATCCCAGAACCTTCATCCTCGGCTCCACCCCAGAGTGTCCCTCCCCACACACATCAACTCTCTGCCCCAGCCATAGGCTCCCTCCTGCACTCTGAACCCCTCATCCTGGACCCATCCCAGAGCTTGTACTTTCAGCCAGAGCCCTCACCCTCCTATATACCCATCCTCTGCCTTATCCTTGAGCCCCCTCCGATACCTCATCCCTTCGACTTTACCCCGCCACACACTGTCTGTCCATGTGCGGCATGACTTTTGTTATGGGATACATCACCTCCATATTGGTACACACCATAAATGTCATTCTGCACAGATACATAAAAAAAGAGAAGGAATACTGATTGCAGCCTGTTCAATCTGTCTACTTACACGGCCCCTATCATTCTAGCATTTGAGTGCCTGACACATATTAACGAATGTATCCTCCTGACAGTTTGTGAGGTCGGATTGTGCTATTATCCCCTCTTACAGATGAAGAATTAAGGCACAGAGGTTGACTGACTTGCCCAATGTCACACAGGAAATTCAATGGCAGAGTCAGGAACAGAAACCAGTCCAAGTGCTTAACTATCCTTCTTTCCGAGCTTTGAAAGTTCAAGTTTCTGACAGAGATGGAGGTTGGGCACATAAGGGCTTCTCTGTTGGCCAGTGGAGTCACTGGCAGGTTTATTGTTGTGTGCAGAGCTTTGAGAAGACTGAAGTGAGAAAAATGCTGATTTCACAAACCCCTAATTCTTGTCTATTTAGAAGTGAGATACTTTAACTATAGCAGATAGGGTTTGGATAGCATCCCTGTAAGTAGTTTGTGAGCCCTATAGCAGTCCTCACGGTCCTTCATGTTTCAGAAACCACCAGATCCCTGACAGAACAGCAGTGTATATATGTAGCTGAGTTCTATTAATAGCCCAGCAGTTGTTTGGACCCCACTGTGCCCACGTGGTTCCTTCATATTGAGAATGTTGTACAAAGAGCAAAAGACATTGCCCTAACTTTGTAAATACTGTGATAGAATCTAACAAGAGGAGGAAGGATGCCATCTTTGCCTCAGGAGTGCACAAGAACAATTGTCTATTGGTAAAAACACAAGACGTGGAGTCAGGAGATTTGTGTTGTATTCCCAGTTCTGATGCAATCTTATAATGTGACTGAGGTGTAGAACGATGCCTGGCCAAATTACCCCCATCTGTAAAATGGAGACAAGGACAAAGGGGGTGGCACAGGTTTATGAGGTTTAATTAATTAATATTCTAAAGTGCCTTGTGATCTTCAGATGAAGGGTCCCGTTCAAGAAGAAATGATTATTATTGTTTGATTATGTGCTTGCCCTTTCTTCCTTCTCTCCAGAACACCTGTGATAGCAGGAGGCATCTTTGTGATCAATAAGTCCTGGTTTAATCATCTGGGAAGATATGACACTCAGATGGATATCTGGGGAGGAGAGAACTTCGGTGAGTTGTGAAATTACTCAAGATCTACTCTGCTCCCTTCCCCTTCCTCCTCTCACAGAAAGCAACACTAGGAAATCTTTGTCAGACAAAATATGCGTTCCACTGAGCACTTTGTGTCAGTATGCAAATAGATGGGATGCATTCTCGACCAATAAAAATGCCCCACTCCAATGATCTGTGTATCAGCATAAGGTTCTAGATTATGGCTGGCAATATCTGTATTACTGGCTCATGTATATATCAAAGAGGTAATAAGTTCTTTAAGGCAGGCACCATCTTTTTGTTGTTGCATGCACAGCACCTAACGGTATTGGGTCCTCAACTTTGAAGGAAGCTTTCTATACAAGCTTTCTATACTTCAGTACAAATAAATAACAGTAACATCTGCATACTTAACATCAGATCTTCAGAAGTGATTCTTCTTCCTGTCCCATTCCATAGTCATACAGGTCTTGAAGTAGAGCATCAGCACCATTAAAACTTTCCATACACATCCCCTCTTCTCCTAATAAAGGTGAGTTCTCATCTCGTGACAATGGCTTTGAAATGTAGTGTTCCTAGTATGCCAAGTCTCTTCGGGGTTACGTCTACACTACAAAGAAAAGTTGGAAAAAGATATACAAATTGCAAACCACAATTTGCATATCTTTTGCCACTTTTCTTCTGAAAGAGGCTTTTCTGACCTTTGGCCCATTTACATGGGGCCAAATGTTGCAAAAAACCCTCTTTCAGAACATTCCTTCTTCCTCATAGAACAAGGTTTATAGGAATGCCAAAAAATGTGTCTGCTTTTCCAAAAAATTTTTGCAGAAAAACAGATGCGCTCCTTGGATGCGGCAGAGCTTTTCCGAGATACCTTCAGTATCCCGGAAAAGCTCTGCAGTATAGACATAGCCTGGGAGTGAAATCTGGGCACAGACATTCATAATGAAATCTCTTGGACTGGGACCGAGCTCTAAAACTAGTTGAGAGTATCTTCCCAGGTGCTGTTATTTCTCATAGCAAAGCACGGAAATCTGCCTCCACAATCCTACCCAGAGGAGATAATTTGAGGCATCTCTTTCTCCCAAGTGAGATGATGCCTGTGCTGTAGAATTATCACAGGGAAGGTAGGGATAGATATAGCAGCAGAAACAACTGAAAAGAAGAGGACAGAGAAATTAAGTATGTGGGACTTTATTAAAATATATTGCTGATGAGGAAGAGTGGATTTAAAATAACTAATTTATTTGTCTTGCCTGTTAAATGAAACGAATCTGTACATATCTCTTTCCGTGTTTCAGTACCTCTTGTCATAATAAAAAAAACCCTCCCTCTGGCTCGACTCTCTCTGGAATTGTAAGGTGATTTTGCTCACTGTTTGAACAGTTTTAAGCCTTGATTGCCTGCAGTAAGTGCTACTCGGTATCGCCTAAGCAGCTCGGAAAAGTAACTTTTCCATGAAGTGGAGCGTCCCCGCTCTAAGACACATGGGAAATGATGATCTGTCAGAAGTCAGACATGGCAATAGGAGGATTATTAAGAATGATAAAGCTACCACAAATGTATTCTGTTTATATTATTAACTGCAGATAAATTCCCTTTTAAAGAAGAATGCATTTCATGCTTTTGGCATTTGAAAGAATACAATAGGGATGGGGAAAACAAAACTGGGGAGTGGAATCTTTGCTGAAAAGATCTAATGTTGGATGACTCCATATTGTATTTCTTTAGATTTCCATGAAACTCTGTTGATACCCATCCCAGAAATTAAAATATAATATAAAGTTTATTCTACCTTGACATATAAATTATATGTCCACCAGGTACCTGAAGGATAATAAAATAGAAAATGGTGATGGATATTTTTCATTTTTGTTTTGTTTATTGAAAGCCAGGTTTGGGGGTTTTTAATACAATTTTTATTAAAAATATACATTTTCATTAAAAAATTATTAGTGGATTTTAAAGGCAATTTTTCAACAAATTTCTTATATGAAAATTCCTCCTAGCTCCACTTGCACATGAGGAAAATTAAAAATAAGGTAGGGAAGCAAGTGCATATCTGAAAGGACATGTTAATAGGATGCTTCATTATACACTCCCCACAAAATCTTGCTTCTTGCTTCAGCTGGTAGGCAGGAGTAACTTGGTAGCTGGGTGCAAGCATTCCAAGCAAGTTTTCATGTCAGTGAGATGTCTTAGGGTATGCTGAGTGTGTGATTTCCAGCTCAAGGACATATACCAAGGCTAGTGCTGATCAAGCTAATGAGCTAAATACAGAGCACAGCCATGGCAGCACGAGCAGTGGAAAGGGTAAGCCACCCTAAATACATACACATCCAAGACCAGAGGCAAATACTTGGGACTGCTACATTATTTTTAGCACGCTAGTTCACTCAAAGCTAGTGTGGGTATGTCCCCTGAAGCTAGGCATCACTCTCTCCTCTCCAAGTGTAAGTGTCCCCTGGGCTGAGAGAAGTCTCTTTGGGGGGAAATGGAGAAACCCACAGTGCTTTGAGTCATCTGCAACGGCAGAGCACTAGGAAACATACAGTGCATAACAATCCAACATTTGTCCCAGGGGATGGATTAAATCACCTAATAAATCTTCTCCATCTCCAGTTTCTATTCCGTATTTGAGGAAAAGAAGTCTAACTAAAGTGATGTATTGTGTGAACTGCATCATCTTTTGTCCTGTTTGCTTTTCTCTGGGGATCCTGAGGCTTTATGGATATGGAATAGATTCTCTCTCTCTCTCTCTCTCTCTCGGTCTCTGTGTGTCTGTCTCTGTCTCTCTTGTCTCTCTCTCCATGTGTGTATATGTGCCTGGACATTCGGCCATGTCCCCCTAGAACCAAGAACTGTCTTGAAACACATACATCAGGTTAAGTGAACAAATTAGTCTCAGAATTTCATAATGGCTACATTCATTATCGTTATTAGCCTGCAACCTGGCCCAGAATGAGTCAGAACCTAGGAGTGAAAAAGCCAATTGGACACACCCTCAGAAGAAACATATAGCTTTTTTTTTTTTTTTAAGTCCTTCCTTGTCTGGGAGGCTTTCTTCTGCTGTTTGTCTCTCAATTGATCCCTATTGCGCAAATATGTGAAAGGAATCAAAAGATAGCAATGAAAAGGTGACTTATTGACATTTGCTCCTTTACTCAGGCAGAAGCAGAAGCCATTAAAATAAACCCATTTATATTAAACAGCCCTCCCCACTGCTTCCAAAGGAGTTAGACTGGCATCCTGGGGCTGGGAAGCCTAACATATGGCAACCATGGGGTCTGCATGTCATATTTCAGCCTGAAAGGATTTTTATTTTTTTTGGTATCTTAATGTTGTAGCTCCTGTCCCATGGCCTGGTAAGTAAAGTGCTTGAAGGCAAATCTATATGAGCTGAAGTCTCTGGAAGGCTCCATTGTTGTAGGGAATCTGGCGCAAACCTCTCCAGCTCCTCAGTTGATTTTTTTCCCCCTGCTCCCCTTCTACTTTTGTTGCTTTCCCCACCATATGAAATGCAAGTGGGGAACCCATCCAGTATAATGCAATGATTAAACCTGGAGGAGGGGAGCGCAGACCAGTAATCCTTAACAAGCGCCTGTCCCTTCAGTGATGCAAATAAGGTACTGCACATCAAAGCCCCTGTGTTTCTGAAGTCCTTTAACAAAATGTTGAATTTGACTTCAGAGTCAGTCAGGCTTCTGTAAGCAGAGAGTGTGTGTGTGTGTGTGTCTTACATAAACTGGGCTCAGTTTTGGAACTTGTGAGCAAACAGCATTTTCATTCTTTCCCCCTTTTTGGCAGAGTCAGGTGAGATGGTGTGATACAGATGAAGCATTAATGTGAGATTTACTGCAGCTGCTGGAATTTCAGGGACCAGGAGAGGAGAAGGCAGGCGGAGACACAGTGTTGGAGACATGGACCCTTTATACTGGTGGTCACCAAATTTTGCCATGTCAAGGGGCCACAAGCACCTGAGCTACATGGACCTATTTAATTGAAAATGCATAAACCTGATCAGTTGGGTCATTGTCCTGAAGAGAGAGGGAGAGAGCATCTGTGGTCAGGTGTTTACTATATGCTTTGCTTTGAAATTGTGCTCCAGAGCCATGTCTCTGCAGGCTTGGCAGAGGGATCAGTATTCCAGGCATGGGCTGGTTAAGGAAACCAAAGGACCTTCCCAACTCCTCTTCTCTTTGTCATTTCCTGTTCTTCCTCACACTCCCACCCCTTTCCAAAATCTGTCCCTTTTCCCCCATGCTCCTACTTTTCCCTGTAGTCTTGCCATCCATTCTGTATTCTTCAAGGGTGTCTATTTTCCTGGGGCAGCCCCATCTCTCAGACTGGGGTTGTGTGCCACTGAAGTCCAAAAATGTGGGGGCCAGTGTAATGTTAGCAACATCACATAGCGTTGTTGCCTGAAGCCATTTTAAAAGTTTGGCAGCCACAAGGACCAGGATAAATGAGTACGTATCTTACAAAAGGGGTGGTGCCAGAGAAAGGAGAGAGATGGGAAGAAAATCTGAGAAGGATCAGCTCAATTTTAACAAAAATTAAACAAAATGTTAAGTGGTTCTCTGTCATTTCACCCTTCCTGGTTTTGCCATTGATTGTGTCTATGGCACGTGCACAGAGAGAGGAGGCAAAGCCACTGCCGTGGGTTTTTTCTGTAGTCATAGGTGTTTTACTTGTGTTGCTTGTCTGGTATCGTCTGATGCCTGGGGTCTCTTCCAGAGCTCTCCTTCCGAGTGTGGATGTGCGGTGGCAGCTTGGAGATTGTTCCCTGCAGTCGAGTTGGTCATGTGTTCAGGAAACGCCACCCCTATGACTTTCCAGAGGGCAATGCACTGACCTATATCAAGTAGGTGTTTAGAGATTGCAGTGACAGATGGGTCAGCCACGTGCTTATTCAGCATGTCTAAATAATCCCATATCCGTCTTCCTCCCTCTCCTTTTCCTTTTTTTGCCTGGGGATTCAGGGAGGACTGCTCATGATTGAATATTTAACGAGATTCGGCCTCAAGCTTTCTGCCTAGGCAAAGAAATGATGCAGGGCCCACCACCTAAAGTGCATTTCCTTCTTCCTCAGTCTGCATTGTCAGGGATTGGAATGCTAACCTGGAAGGACATATTCTTAGTGTCCCTAGGAATCCCAGTCTTCTTCCTTCCAGCTCAGCTTGCCACAGAAAGGGGGATTGTCATCCAGGACTCACGAGTTCTTTGTCACATTTTTTTGGACTGATTAGGAGATAGCACATAAGAGTTGCAGGTCCAGATGTGCTACAGAGATGTATCCGCTGTGAGAAGGGCCACATGGGCAGCTTCCATCATAGCAGAGAGGGGAAGAGAAAAAAAATGAGAGAAGTTTGTAGACATGTTGGTAGGAAGAAAGGTGTTGTTACAAAAAACCGAAGGGTGACATTGGTCTCTGACATTAGAGGTGTAAAAAATCCCCCCTCCTTGACCAACATAGCTTTGTAGAATCTTAAAGACTAACAAAACAGGTGTGACTAGACTATTCATTGTTTTTTAAGTTTTTCCAGTTACAGACTAACTTGGCTACCTCTCTGAAGCTTTTCAACATAGCTTTGCCGACCTAACCTCCAGGGTAGGCACAACTAGGTGGGCAGAAGAATTTTTTCGTTGACTTTACTATTGCTTGGGGAAGTGGATTATTTACAGGGATGGAAAAAACTCTTCTGTGGCTGTAAGTTGTGCCTATACTATGAGGTTATACTGACATTGCTGCAGCAATGAGTTCACTTTCCTGAGACCTGGTCTACACTTAAAAGTTAGGTCAACATAGCCATGTTGGTTAGGTGTAAGAAAAATCTCGACACCCTCTCCCCCCCCAGCCTATACCAGCCTAGCCCCAGTGTAGGTGCAGAAGGGTTTTCTGTTGATGAAGCTACTGTCATTTGGGAAGGTGGTGTTCCTACACAGCCAGAAAAAAACCCTTTCATCATCTTGGGCTGCATCTAGACTATAGGGTTACACTGGGAGAGCTACGGTGCCATACATGTGTCCGTATAATCTCCATTGTGTACACATACCCTGAGTATCTCTATGAGGATGTCCCCAATACTGCCAGTGTTCTTTTATCACCAGCTCTTGGGGGAGGTGTCCCAAGCTACTCTCACTCGCCATCGCTTCTCCTTGCTCACCTGCAGGAACACCAAGCGCACAGCAGAGGTGTGGATGGATGGGTACAAGCAGTACTACTATGAGGCCCGACCATCTGCCATCGGGAAGTCATTTGGAAGGTAAGTAGTCCCTGAGGCTGGCCAGCAATTTCCCACTGATCAGCTTGTCCATGGGAAAACATGTTTGCACTTTCCCTGGGAAAGGGTAGGGAAAGCTGAGGGCAAAGATGCCCTGCCCAACACTCGCTCAGAACCACAGTTCAGATGGCTAGTTAACAAGACTTGCTTTTAATTTACTTTATTTTAAATGGCAACAAATTTCCTTCCTTCCCTGCAGTGCCCTATTTAACTTGCTCTAGAAGACAAGGCCAGAGGGACCCGTAATGAAATTAAAAGGCAACATGTTAAGTGGCTAGAAGAAAATAGTGGGTTTTTTTACAGGTAACCAGTCTGGAGACCTGAGCTGAGCAGGTAACAGCTCTGACATCCCTCTGCCTCTGTGGCATCCAGAGCCAATGGGACTGGCTTTTACTGGCATGAATGGCCATTAGGGTTAGGCAGGCTGGCTGCCCCGCAAAAGCCAACTATAGGCAGATTCCCACAGGTGAGGGGCAGAGTGGAAGTTGCATCAAGAACTGAACTTCCCAAAGAACTGTAAAACCAAAAGCATAATTTATTAACTAGGGGAGTACTGTGAAGCCAGCCGTACCCCTGTGGATGTAACAGTCTATCGCCAGCCCATTGCTGTTACTGCATTAGGAGATCCCTGTGTGTGGTTGTCTCTCAGACACATGTAGGTTTGATACTGAAGTATGTCCTCTTTGCACTGAGCTCTGTAGATTCAATATGGTCTGAGTGCCACTCTGTGTTTGTTTACCTCGAGTCTATGTCTCATGAATTAATAAATTATCTTTTAAACATGTCTTTGCCTGCCTAGCATTTATCTGTCTCCGCTAGGACCTGTGTGTGCCAGAACCCAGACGCATTTCCAATCCCAGACCTCTGGCTGCCTCTCTGTTTGGGGTGGCAAGGTCTCCATTACACTGGGTGTTTAAGCCTCCATGAGCCCTTTGGAGCCAAAGCCTGCAGTGCCATTCATGCAGATCTCCTACTGACTCTGTGTGAATAAAAGCTGAGTCAGGGGGGCAAGGTTTGGCCCTCAGTAATTACATAACCTGGAGTAATGGCTCTGTAAAGCTTACATTAAATGTTGTTTTAGAAGGCTTATATCCTAAGAGTCATTGTAAACTAAGGGGAAAAAAATCTTAAATACACCCTTGATCACTTGTAGTGGCCTGTTGAGCTTTCCAACCCTGTCTGGGAACCATTGGTTGGTTGAGTCTCTCTCTTATAATGGAGCCCAAGAGGGACATACAACAGCAAAGCTCTCCAGTGGCTCTGCTGTGCTGCCTTGTTTTAACCTGAGCTAGAGGAAGTGCATGAAATTACCAGTGTGTGTGTTTGTTTCTTCAGTCCGCTCCCCAGTCAGGAGGCCAGTGCACTCACCCTTCTTTGACTTCACTTCCCTTACTGGCCCTGCTCTTCCCCCATCACATTGGCCAGCAGGGCAGTGCTAAGGGGCAAGAGGGCAGCATTATACAGCTTCACACATGCCTAGAACTGGCCCTGCCCCCACCCCGCTACCCTCATCATCTCTATTCACTGTATCATGCTGAACAACACACTTTTGTTTCCAGCGTCGCAGACCGCATGGAGCAACGCAGGAAATTAAACTGTAAATCGTTCCAGTGGTACCTGGAGAATGTCTACCCAGAGCTCAAGTGAGTTAATCCTCAACTTGCAGAAGACTGGAAACCAGCTCTCTAAAGGATGCGGGAAGCAGGTCCGGGAGGAAAGCATGAACCTCAGAATTGGGGAAGATCTGTGGCAGCTGGGAAGTAGGAAGCCAGGATTCTCATGTTCCAAGTAAACCTTGTCCACCCTTCTCTTTTTGGCAAGCTATCCTCCTTGACTTCCTAGCCTGCACTTCCACTTGACCCACCGCCAGTTATGGCTTGGCCATTTGAGCTGGGAACTGAGAAAAGGGAGGTGGAAAAGGATCTCTAGCAGGGAAGTGGGAGAGGTAGCAGCTAGGAGGCGGACAGATTGAAATGAGCACATTTTTGGGAGAGGGAAGGAGTGACAAGGGAGGTGTTTTTGTGGGATAAGGAGCTCTGTTAGGAGACCTTCAAGAAGTCAGGTGGGGTGGCATCTATTGTTCATAGGGAGAGAGGACAGGCTGTCAAAGGAAGTCGAGGTGTGTGCTGATGGGGGAAGAACTGCTGACTAACTTACCTCTGGAGAGAAGTCTGTTAAGAGACTGGAGCCCCCAAAGAACAAACCAAGTGGAATTGGATCTGCCCCAGTAGGTGGATGGGAGATGTTCAAGGAAAACCCCACATTCTGTAGCAAATGGTCTTTGTGAACTGGTAGCTGGCATTCTTCCTTCTGAGTCGGTACCCAACCAGTGCCCAGCCCCATGTTAGTGCGCAGCTGTGCCTACACTAGGGCTGTGTTAGCAGAACATGTTAGCGAACATGTCCTGCCAACACCCCTTTACACCCTAGTCTAGACAAAACCTAGGACTCGGTAGGGTTAGATGACATGGTGGTTAAAAAGTTGATAGCTGGCTAGAACCCTGCCTACGCTAGCGGCGTGCTCCTTGCTACCATAGTGGATATGAAATGGTGGAAGCTGTAGAGAAATTAGAGGGGGAGGCTAGTATAGCCACTGTTTTTTGCTGGAGGTGCTGTCTTTCAGAGAAGATGCAACACTGAAGAACTAGCTGCTTGGGGATATTAAGAATCTCCCTGTACTTTTTGAGAGTAAGGGATACTAGCTCAGGGTCTGGTCAAAACCTAACAAAGTCTGCCTCCTCAAATTCCCTCAGGCATTTCTATTGGATACAATATTCTTCATTTACACTATTGTCCTATGTAATAGCATGCTATGCTCCACTCTAGAGGCGGGCACATTTCAGTGGTGGTTGGTGTAATCTCAATATAAATACATACAGTGCATTCGGACACTTCTAGCTTTGAGGTGCTATGTAAATGCTGTTGTTTTTCTCCCAGGGTTCCTGAAAAGGAGCTTGTTCCTGGGATTATCAGACAAGGAGGACAGTGCCTGGAGTCATGGGGCCAGGACACCACAGGGAACTCTGTGGCAGGTTTAGGAGGCTGCAAAGGGACAGTGAGCAATCCCCCTATCAGCCAGGTGAGGTGGGCTTGAATTTGGCTCTTTGCTCCTGCTTGCTGCTTTTTAGCACTTCTGGCACAGTGGTACTGGGAGGATTAATGTTTAGGGGTGGGTGGGGGGAACGTTCAGAACATCCGAGACCTTAGGCCGGGGTGGGCAAAGCCCGATCCGGTCCACAGGATTAGTCCCTGATGGGCCGCCACCCCCATGTTTAGCTGCACCTCCACAGAGATTGGAGGATCACAGCTCTGGCTGGCCACGAATGGCGTTTCACGGCAAATGCAAGCGGCAGGAAGTGGCATCCCAGTCTACAACACTTCCCGCCGCTCACATTGGCCGCGGATCACTGTTCACAGGCAACCAGAGCTGCGATCCTCCGATATCTGCAGAGGTGGAGGTAAATATAGTGGCAGCGGCCTGCCAGGGACTAACCCTGCGGGCTGCCGTTTTCTTAATGCCCACCCTTGCCTTAGGCAGTGTGTACTAACAGTCACCAGTAGCTGCTTCTGCTCAGCCTTATAATAAGGTACAATCTCTCTGGTGGACAACATGCAGGTCAGTTTGACAATGTGGCCCACAATCACATGGCTCAGAGTAAGCTGAAGCATTGCATGCTGGGATTTGTGTTCTCCACTGGCCACACTTCTGTTTCCAAGCTGGGGGGGACCTCAGGTGTCTCCATTTTGTGATGTGGGCCTCGGACGTCATGGCAAATTACTCCCATGGCCCTCATGGGTGCTGCTGCTGTACTGTATTAGATACAGATTCATATAGGACAGCAAGATGGACATTAACCTACATATATAGATTCACAGGCAATATTCCGTTAACCCCTGGAGTGCTACAGTGTGCACTCGGGAGCTGAGCTACTTCTCATTCTTGCTGCCTATCTCCTCTCTACAGTGCCCATTCCCATACTACCCAGGCATTGAAATACAGTAAAGAAGGGGTACATTTATTCCTGCTAAAGGTGAGCTGCACTATGGTTCATGCCTGACACTGGAGCATTTGGCCTGGGTCCATAGGATCTTCCAGACACCACTTTTTGGGCACAATACAAACTTTCATAGGGTTTTAAAGTGGTTAATTTACTCTCAACTGGCAGAGACACTGGTGGAAATGGAAATCTTTGCTATAAGTTACTGGAAGACTATATTCAAATACTTATTTAGGAATGTAAGACAGCACTTAAATAAAAAAGTTTCACGTAGTTTTTAAAAGAGTGTTTGTACTAAAGGGGCAGTGCCTGGTTAAAAAGCAGTTTTTAAAGAAACCTCATTTCTTTATGTTACTGGTAATACTGAAGATGAATAAAACTTAAAATAATTTTGCAATGCTAGCAATTGCCCCCATGCTACCACAGCCATCATAGAGCCTCCCTCCGCTACTCCAAAACCTGTGTGGGGCTCTAGGGTGTTCGTCTGCAGCTCCATAGCTTGTTCCATGAGTGGGGACAAACCAAAAAAAGGACTTTTCCAAAAGCTACATTCTGGATCCAATTTGACCCCACACTATCCTCTTTTAAAAAAATTATATCGATGTGCAATTCGAAGAGAAGTGATTTAATAAAACGGCATTGTGGGAGCCAGCTTGTCTCTCATTAACCCCAGAGCAAATACACCCAGGGTTATGAGAAAAAGATGTGTGGCGTTGTTCCTACAGGTTGGACCACCCTGGTCCGGCTGCCTCAGGACCTGACTGATCCCAGGTGAGGGATTTTGCTGGACATGGGGAGGCCATTTCTGGCCCCTCTGCTACTGGCCCTCCCCCTTACCCCCCTGCCCGGGCTTCCTGACTCCTCCCGCAGCCCAGCTGAGCCACACGCCAGCTCCTGTCTCCCCTCCCTGTTACCCAGGTGAGCCACATGCTGGGCTTCCCAGCTCCTGCCCCCTCATAGCTCAGTTGGGCCACACATCTCCCTCCACATGCATGAGGCCAGGCTCCTGGCCACCCGTTCCCCGCCTCCTGAAGTGCACCCGGAGACTCTGATCCTGGAACATCCATGGTTCCTTCTGGATCACAGATGTTGCCAGACCAGAGAGTTCTGGTTTATAGAGGTGCAACCTGTAGCAGCCAGCCCTGCAAACTCCATGGGGGATCCGAAAGTCATGCACCTCCCCACAAGAAACAAAGATTCTCTAAGCAAGAATCCATCTACAGTGGATTTGCTCAGGTATAACTAAGGGGAGGATTTGGTTCTGCCAGTGAATGTAGCTAACAACTCTGTTAATGATGGGCGAGCAACTCAAGTCCTGCTCTTGAAGCGGTGATGGCGGCTCCACAGAGCTAACCAAATGTAAGATATTGGGAGAAGGGGGTATTTGAAAGTCAGCAAATAATACTTAGGGAGAAGATCTGTTAAGTAAGACAGTGCCATTTTTACAGAGACTTTTCAGAGTAAAGCCACACCGTATGGTAAGCAGCCAGGACCTCAACTGCTGTACACGAGCACAGTCCCCCAAACTTCAATGGGGACTACATACACCAGCCCAAGGTCTTTTCACTTGACAGCCACGCTGCAGTAGGGAAGCAGTCTGAGTAAGAAAAGGGTCCCAGTAAGCTCTTCCATGCCAGGAAATGCTCATTCCCTCTTATCTGTTGCAGCCAGCATCCCACATGCCATGTAATCTGACTCACTGTGCCATTTCACCATTGTTTCCAGTTACTGAAATTTCTTGCACTCAGTCTCCTTTCTGGGCCGCTGTCCCAGTGAACAATAACCTTAATACATGAAGCAGCGGGTGTCTGTCAAGTGGCAAGAGAGATCAATGCAATGGCTTATTTTCTACGGATGCATGTGTGCTGTGTGGAAGCGTGTGGGTTTAAATGTATATGTTTTGCCTAATTTGATAAATTGTCTCTTGTCCACAGTGGGCAATCACTGTGGACTCCTGGGAGAAGTAGGCAGTGAATTTGCCTGTTATGCAAAATAATCAGAAACGGTTGCCCATTATCTCAAGTAGGAGACAGGGCCAGGCCAGTAGAACGCTGGTTACATAAAGGTATTGAGCCGGGAAGCACTTGGGTAATCTAGGCAATCTGACTTTTGGAAACCAGGCAACAGGCTGTGACGTTCACTTATTAGGGTTCCCCGAACTTGCACGCAGACTGCAGAGCATGGTTGACAGATCTCCCACAGAGCTGCTTGCTGAGTCCATGGGAGTCTCTTTTCTGGTCCGCTCCAGAACCCATCCCACTCTCAGCAAGTCCTTTTTCCTGCCTTCCTAATGTGGGAGCCAGGTCCATCCCTGGGGCAGCCTCTGTTGGCTGTCCGGCCGCTGCCTAAGTGGACAGACGGGAGTGGGATTGAGTTTACTGGAGATCCCACTCCACCTCCCTAACTTCAGAGTGAGGACTCCAGGATTTGGCTTATTTTGATGTATGATATCGTCACTATCGTAATGATGGAATCAGTATCTTTTTGTTTTCTCCTCCAAAGGAGTGGGTCTTCAGTGACCCTTTAATTAGACAGCAGGACAAGTGTCTCTCCATCACCTCCTTCTCCACTGGCTCTCAGATCACGCTGGAAGCATGCAATCAGAAAGACGGAAGACAGGTACCGTACCACCTTCATAATGTTATCTCTCTTTCATGTTGGTATTAGTGGCACCTAAAGGCAAGACTTGGCACTGTGGCAAGGTGACTGTCTCTTCCATCTCTAGAGTCTACAATTCACCCCCCACATGTACATCTTGTGTCTTTCATAAATTTGGATATGCCCCTTCCTCTGATCAGGGATGGAATACCGATCACATTGCTCTGCTGTCCCCAAGGGAAGTGGTGAATGCTTCATCATTTGCTTATTTAGAGATATGTAAAATATGCTTATCACACAGAGCTGACTAGGGTGGGAAAGAGAATCAAATTGAGCCTGGGGCCTGAGTTGTTAACTGGACTAGACAAAACACAATGTGTGATGCTGCACTGCTAGAAAATGAGTGGGCTCAATGACTTACTAGGGCTTTTCTATTCCTGGCTTTTGTGCTTCCCTCACCAGAAAGGAGAACAAGCAATACACTGTCCAGGGCTGTGTTGGCATCTTTGCTAAGGTACCTCTTGCCTTGGTAGCCCAGAGGCATGAAGCTGCCTGGCCTGTGGCCAACAATCTGCACATCTGCTCTAAAGTACCACACTGTTAGAGAAAAAACAGGTGACCCAGGAGCGGATGGGGTAAAAGGGACAGCTTTATTGCCTATTCACGTTTACCTCGGACATTCAACACAATGTCCGAGTGGCAACAACCTGGCAGTAGTCAGAATCTTTTATCTATCTTAGTATGTTAATTCACATGTCTCTCACTACTTTTCCTAAAGCCTTATTTAGTAATGTTAACTCCCATAAAATGAATATTAATAAGCAAATAATGAATACAATTATACCTACCCCAATTACTGTTTATATAATTTATAATTGAATCAACACTTTTATACTACAAACTAACAAGTTACAGAGATTACAAGGACGTTGACTCTAAAGATGTTATTCAGAATCAATGAGGATAAGCAAGAGACACAACAAGGTAGAGCAGCCCCAGACTTATCTGGTTTCCTAGGCTACAGAACAGAGAGAAAGCAAGGTTATATATATCAAAACATAGGCTCTGGTTGGGACAAATATTATCATCCCAAACTACAAAACAGAAGGAAAAAACATGTCCAAGGGCAATGCCTGCTGTGGCTGAATCCTTAACCACTAATGCAAAAAGGCCATTCCAAACCCCCTATTAATTTTTTTACACTCCCCTCACCCCCCAACACACACGTCTCTGAATGTAGTAATGGCCAAAAGGAAAGTGATTTTAAAAGCATCTAAAGTGCAGCCAGGCCTGTTTATGGGACCCATAAGCATAGCTGTCTCCAGAGTCTCTCCAAGAGTGGTCAATGTGACTACACTGGGACAACTCACACTGGTAAAACTAATCCTGCAAGAGTAACCCAAGTGGGCTGTACTTTCCTGGGTCTTTTGCCTAGGAGATCACAGGTACCCCTAGCTGTGTAACTAGGCCTCTTGGCTCTCCTTAAGTGCTGTATTGAGTCCTCTTCTCAATAGCAGAGAGGATCCGGGCAGCTGCCAAAATCATCAATCACCACCTCCTCCTCAGGGAGGGCAGACCTGTGGGGGTTGATCTATATTTCCATCCAAACTGTATTTCCTCTGTGCCTAGAGTGCAAGCCCCTTCTTTGCCCTACCCCCTTCTTCTGCCCTCCAGGAAGTGGGGATGGGAGCTGGGCTGGGTGGAGCAGGGTAGAGCTGTATCATATCAGGGACAGTGGGAGGGAGGGGGAAAGACAAAGGCTGTTTTCCTCACCAGGCAGTTGGGTTAAAGTTGGTGCAAGGAGCAGGACTGTCAGATGTTATGGGTGCTGGAGATGAGGGAGCAGAGACATCATGCTGCCACCTAACCACCTGCTGCTTCTGCCATGCATCTCCGAGGTCAAGATGGGTGCCTGGCCTGCTCCCTGGTTGCCTTCTCAGCTGGCCAGCTGCAGTTGAAAAGTTCAGATCCTGAAAAGTCCAAATCTCCTTCCCAATTACCACAGCCTTTTGCTGAGGGTACTAACAGAGAACACATTCCTTGAGGCTTACCTTCAGACACCATTAGTGGTGAATATCTCCCTGTTCCTACCATCTTTTCCCATGACATTGTGTAGTTGATATTGTCTAAGAGCACCCCCACGCTACAGTTCTCTTGCTCCTTCTCTTTCCCCTCTCAGTTCTCTTTCCTCCAGTCTGCTTCTCTTGCTCGCCTTGCAGGGAGTCAGAACACTGCTGCTGAGCCTGCTACCACACAGCCTGCCTCCCGCTCTTCTCCTTCTTCTTGTTTGGCTGGCAGGACATATGATGCCCAGGTTGCACCATTCCTGTCCTGGACTTGTGGTCAGCAGGATTTTTCCTAGCCTTCTGGGAACTATATTTGAACCTAGTGATGGCCAATGCATTGCATAACTTACAACACAGCCCCATGCCTTCAATGTTAGGGAAGATAGGAGTGCAGTAGGGTGACTTTGCTGAGTGCATTTTTCCCATCTCATTCTGCTCCTTAGTGGTTACAGCACTGACAAGTTATCAGGTAGCTGACAGCTGGAAACTGGGAGAGAAGCCCACTCTGCCATACTTCTGTTCCCAGACACTCTTCTTATTTGCCTAGACGTACACTCACACCTGAATCACCTGGGAGCTTGCAGAGAAAATCGCTGTCCTCAAAATGAAATCATGGCATTGTCTCAGATGCGATGCTAGGAAAAGTGGGCTGAGATTGTGTGGAGGAAGGGAGCACCCCTGCTAGTGAAAGATCAGCATCAATATCAGTGGTTGCCAGACTTATGGGTGTGGCTACACAATACCCATTGTCGCTCAGGACAGGCTGCCAACTTGAACAGTACTAGAAAAGAGAGAGCTCCAGATACAAGAATCCTGATTTGGAATTTGAATTCCCCAAAGTCCAGAGCTGTTTGGATCCAGGGTTTACCATTGGCCCATTCTATAGAGATGGAGTCAGATTCAAAATCCCAACCCAGGTTTGGCTTCAGCAATACTTATCCCATCCCTGCCTCTCCCCACAAAGTTTGGGAGACTTTGAAACTCGAGCTTTGGCTCAGACCCATCTCTAATTATTTGAAGCATTTCAACAAAATCCTTGTTTACAGTTTGTCAGCAAAATCATCTGCTAGGCAAGTCTCTGCTTTGAGTCCAGCTCTTCCACATAAGGTAATGGAAAATAATGGCTTGTGTCTTAGTAGGCTTGCTCCCAAGTTTTTAGTATGCGCATCTTTGTAAGGAGACCACTACAAAACTGTCCCATCAGTGCTCTGTAAATCACTCCAACCTCACAATGAATCCCCATGTGTTAGTGTGGATTGATTTTTCACTTCAAGCTAGTGGAGCCCATATGTCTCTTCAGTGCTGAGAGGATGCTGGCCCTGGTGGGCTGGAGAAGCAGGCAGAGGGGGCAGGAGCTCACTTTGAATGGGGAGCCCTTGTAGTTTGGGACGTACGGTGTACACTGAAGAGCCTGCGGTCAAGGTGCAGAGGGAGAGGGGGAAGTGCCCAGTGCTCTGACAGCTGCCAAAAGGCAGAACAGAAAGGCAAGCAACCATTTCATTCTGTCGGAGCTGACTTTGTCACAACAGCGGGAGCCTTGCTCTGTTACTGAAAGGCAGCTTGATTTGATGTTCAGAGAGAGAATACAGGCTTGCAAGCCAGTCAGATAATTCAAAGACTGCTGGTTTTGCCAGAAAGGCAAGCAACAATTTAACTTGTCAACGACGTCAAAGTAGGCTTTATAACATTAGCTGCAATTGGATTAATGAGTCAGTATAAGTCCATGTGCATATATTCAAATAAGCACTTGATGGAGAGATCAGAGAATGACCCAGGTCTAACTGCTTTCCAGCCCTGTCAGGCTATTCTGTACTGGGCTGACGGGGACCAGGAAGAAAATGTATTTGGCAAAATCAGGACCACTCAACAACAACCGCTGATAGCTATCAGCATTAGCATAGAGCTAGCCACGTGCTATTCTGTAGATTTCAAACCAGATGGACACTATCCATAATAATACTTAGCTGTTACAATTCATCTGACCTTCAAGTAGAAATGCCTACATTGTCTCAGACTCGTGGTGGATGTGGCATTTTAATTTGTAATAAAGTGAGGACAAATATAGCCCATTTAGTCAGACACCAAAAACAGGGAATAGACTTGGAAAACCCTGACATAATATTCCCAGACAGAACAAAGTGAATGCAGAGAAATCCCATTAAACAAAAGTATTTCATTGTAATTTACCTGGAAGAGTAAAACCCCAACCTGAAAATTAGGACAGGTTTTTTGTTTGTTTGTTTGTTTGTTTTTTGGTGGGTTAATCAAATCTGAAGTTTTAGCTGTCTGCCTTTTTTCCCGGCTTGCTGCTCAGTGACGTATATTATCTGAAATACAAAACTGTAAGGTTTTCACTCTGTTTCTTTATTGTCTGCCCAGAATTCCAGTTTTGTGTAAGTGCCTGAGTCAGCATCTTGACAGTAATAGCCAGGTAGAATGTTCCTGTCAGTATACCACAGCTTGAAAGCAATTTTCAGGAGACATGAGTTTCTAGCTCTGATTCCTTTTTGTTTCAATGTTGTGAATTTCAGAGCTCCCAGGGAGAGTGACAGCACTTGTTAGATTCTGGCATAGTGCATCAATTGCCATATATTTCCTGTCAAACAACTGTTTATGCACAATCTTCTGTGAAACATTTCCTGTGATTCCAGCCCTGGGCTCCCTGCAGCTCTGCAAATGCACCTTAGTTATGACCTGCAGTACCCTCTGTGTCAGCGCTGCATCATGGGCAGCCAGTCCTAGTAGCCAGAGCCCACAGTCATAAGATAGGGTCAAGGGTCAGCGACTCAGCTGAATTGGGCAGTCAGAAGCAGTAGACAAACTGGAAGTCAGGAGCCACAAGTCAGATGCCAGGAAATCAAATTAGGGGAGCAGAAGCAGGAGCAGGCAGTAGGTAGCCAGAGTGGATAGTACAAGATTCTCATAGCAGAGGCAAGCCCAGTTGTTCACATAGTTTCCTGTTCTTGCTGTTGGCTTAAGTAGCTCAGCAAGCCAATTGATCCCACTGGGATTCTGCCAGTCAGCCATCAGGGCTGGAGCCTCACAGTGGAACTAGGCTGCTTGGTCACAGGCTTGCAGGTAGGGTTGCCAGATGGTTTCAACAAAAATACCAGACGCACTTCACATGACATCAAAATCTACATTACATCTTATTTAGAGAATACCAGACATTTATATTTCCTCAATTTGTTTCCCGAACAGAAAGCTCAAATACTGGGCTGTCCGGTTCAAAACCGGACACCTGGCAACCCTACTTGCAGGCCCAGATTTGAGACTTGTAGCTAACCAACATCCTGCTATTCCAAGTATCAGCTCCACCTAGTATACCCCAGTCCTACATCTGGTCTACACCTAACCTTTAAAGTTAATCCAGTTATGTCACTCATGTTCTTATGACATGAACAGGTCAGCCCCCTCAGAGCTAAAGTCAAGCTGACCTAAGCCCCGGTGCAGACACTATTAGGTCAACACTTGTGCTGCTGTGGTGTTTCTAGCGTGAACACATTCCTAATGTGCAACCGCTTTCTCTTCTACACCTATTTTTTTCCTGGCCTTGGTTGCTTTTATTAACTTCCAAGGTTTACTGAGCTAGTCACTTGCAAAAACTGCAGACCTGCTAAGACCCATGATTGCTTGTAAAATTATTTAAACTGACAGAAGCCAAAAACCAACTTGTGTTCACGCTGAAAAATTACAGTGCAGTTATACCTCGGGCTATATTGTACACTGACTATTAGAGTGGAAGGACTGAGTAGGTTTTCCTTCAATATTACAGAAATAATATTTGAGAGACAAAGTGCGTGAGGTAATATCTTTTATTCCACCCACTTCTGTTGGTGAGAGAGACAAGTTTTGAGCTCTGTGTAGCTTGAAAGCTTGTTTCTTTCAACAGCAGAAATTGGCCCAGTAAAAGATATTAGCTCACCCACCTGGAGTCCCTAATATCTGGGGACTTGCACAGTTACACCAGCATGGCAAAGAATGATAATATTTGGCACTCACAGCACTTTCATCCACATACTGCAAAACACTTTTGTGCACAGTGGGGCTAGTTGGAGATTTTCAAAATGTTGATGACATTTAATGGGGGTGGGACAAGGGGGAAAAAGACACATTTTGTGAAAATAACGATTTGTTGTCCAACCAGCTCAGGTGGGTAATCTTGATTAGCTCCTGTGGACAGAAAGGCAGGCGGAGGTACAGAAAGATTCAAGGCAAAACGTTTGAAAGCTTGGCAAGCTCAAAGAGTCATTTGGGAACTGGAAACCCACAATCTTGGGCTGACACAAGATGGCCAGTCAGTAGTTTCTTCTACTGTGTCACCAGCACCTCTGCCCACAATACACAGATGTTCCTCAGAGGCTCCCCTCCAAATGGTGCTTGATGGATGATAGTAGAGAATCTGGTCATAGCTGAGGCTGTAGGTAGTTTCCTGTGAAGGTTTTTGTGATTCCCTCCAAACACTCAGTTTCCATCTTCTTTCTGTACCTTTACTCATCTATCTGAGATACCATGTTCCAGCACAAGGTTGGTCTCAGGGGCTATGGAGCACCATTTAAAGTGTGCCCAGGAGGGAGGGGGAATAGATTTGTCTCTGTGTCTGATCCTCCTCTTCCCCTTTCAGGCTTCCTCGTTCCCTGTCAGACGCCCCCTTAGGTCCATGAAC
>CM057848.1:63918877-63931290 GCA_030068395.1 Apalone spinifera | reverse complement strand
ATGATCATTCTTAGAATAGCTATAGGAAGTAAATAATTTATAAAGATGCAGTGAGGTAAAAATGTTCAAGTGTTGCTTAAAGTTAGACATCTGAATAAGTGGGCTTTCCTAAGGGCTAAGTACCCATGGTTTCCACTGTCACCAGTCATAGCAGAAGTGAATGTGCTCTTGTATATTAGTTAGTGACACTGCAGGAAAAGAGCCTGTGGAAACAGCAAGATTGAGAAACCAGATATCTTTATGCTTCTGCTATTCTACTGAATCAGCAAACCCTGCAGTCATGGGCCCTGATACAGTGATGGCTCATAATGGTTGAGGAAACTGGAGCCTGAAATTACAGTTGTATCCCAGCAACCACTGCCTTTCATTGCCCATCAGAGTTTTCTTGATGGGCTGTTGGATTACATTTATTTGTCCAGCAAGGCTCTTGGTGTGATTGCACTGTAGAGTTTTATACTGGACCTGGAAGGCTGTAACTTAATGTGGATTATAAGCAAGGCCCTTCATTTTCACTTTGAAGTTTCTAGGGAATTTCAGTGAAAAATTAAATGGATGAAATTTTATGTATAAAAAAATTAATCATTATTTTCTGGGTAAATATTGGTGGATGGGAGGACCAAAATAAAAAAAAGCTAATAAATAAAACACAGTATTAAACTCCTTTTCTCTTTGGCTACATCTACATTGGCCAGTCTTGTACATATGCAAATGGAGGTGCAGTGATATTCATACTTAATGAGCTGCCATTTTTGCACAAGGGGCTTTTGCGCAAGAAGGAGCAGTCTATACTGCTCCTTCTTGTGCAAAAAGCCCCTCTTACGCAAGAGCCATTCTGCTGCTTATTTTCAGGCAGAATAGCTCTTGCACAAAAGCCCCTTGCGCAAAAATGGCAGCTCATTAAGTATGCAAATGATGTGGGGTGATATTCATCGCCACACCTCATTTGCAGATGTACTTACACAAGACTGGCCAGTGTAGACGTAGCCTTAACTCTATTTAGCTGCATAGTGTCACAAGATGCTACCCAGACATATCAGAGACTTGCAATACTGTAACATGTTATCTCTAATCCCCCTTACAAATAAAATTTTTCTTTTTAGTATACCAACAGGTTACTGTTGGTGACTTACACTTGATATAAATTGCTTCAGTGTAATTCCAGACTGTTATTTCTGAGTAACATCAGAGCTGGGAATAGAATCCAGGTCTCAAGGCCCACTTGTGCTCTCACCACTAGTCAACACTACTGCCACTGGAGAAAACTTATCCACTCCGTGCCTTAGGTTCCTTACCTTACATGACTAAGGAATTATTGTTTTCTTAGAATATGAGTATCATTGAACTGGAAGGGACCTCAAGAGGTCAAGTCCAGTCCCCTGCACTCACAGCACTACCAAACACCAGACCCTCTTGGACAGATGTCTGTCTAACCTGCTCCTAAATATCTCCAGAGATGGAGATTCTACAACCTCCCTAGGCAATTTATTCCAGTGTTTAACCACCCTGACAGGAAGTTTTTCCAAATGTGCAACCTAAACATCCTGGCTGTGGCTACATTGGTGCGATCTTGAACAAAAGCAGCAGCTTTTGCGCAAAATTTGCTGCTTGTCTACACTGGCCGTGAGTTCTTGCGCATGAACACTGACGTTCTAATGTATGAAATCAGTGCTTCTTGCGCAAGAACTATGATCCTCCTGCTCAGGAAGAAGCCCTCTTGCTCAACCGTTCTTACGCAAGAGGCCACTGTAGACAGGCAACATGAATTTCTTGCGTAAGAAAGCCCTATGGTTAAAATGGCCATTGGCGCTTTGTTGCGCAAGAGAGTGTCTACAGTGGCATGGATGCTCTTGCGCAAAAACACATCTCTTGCACAAAGGCACATGCCAGTGTAGATGCTCTCTTCGGGAAGAGTTTTTGCACAAGAACTCTTCCGCAAAAGAGTTCTTGTGCAAAATCATGCCAGTGTAGACGTAGCCCCCTTCTTGCAATTTAAACCCACTGCTCCCTGTCCTATCATCAGAGATTAAGGAGAAGAATTTTTCTCCCTCCTCCTTCTAGCATTCTTTTACATAGTTGAAAACTGTTATCACATCCCCTCTCTGTCTTCTCTTTTCCAGACTCATACAAATCTAATTCTTTCAGTCTTCCCTCATAGGTCACATTTTGTAGACTTTTAGTCATTTGTTGCTCTTCTCTGAACTTGCTCCAGTTTGTCTACATCTTTCCTGAAATGTGGCACCCAGAACTGGACACAATGCTTGTTGTATTTTGCTTACTACACTCCTGCTAATGCATCCCAGAATGCTTTTTGTTTTTTTGAAATATCACACTGACTCCTATTTAGTCAGTAGTCCACTATGACCCATAGATTCCCTTGTGCAGTACTACTCAGACAGTTTGAGGGATAGCTTTCTTAGATAGTCATTTCCCATTTTGTATGTGTGTAAGGGATTAAGTGGAGTATTTTGTCCTTATAGAATTTCACCCTGTTTACCGCAGACCATTTTTTCAGTTTGTCCAGAGCATTTTGAATTTTCATCTTATCCTTCGAGGCACTTGCAATCCCTCTCAGCTTGGTATCATCTGCAAACTTTATAAATGTACGCTATTATCTAACTCACTAAACAAAAAAAAATCCCTGCAGAACCCACTCATTATTCCCTTCCAGCATGACTGTGAATGATTGATAACTATTGAGGGAATAGTTTTCCAACCAGTTACGTACCTGTCTTATAGTAGCCGTACCAAGGTTGTATTTTTCTAGTTTGCTAATGAGACGGTCATGCAAGACTGTATCAAAAGCTTCACTAAAATATAGATATACCACATCTATTGCTTTCCTCCATCCACAAAACTTTCACTCTGTCAAAGCAAGTTATCAGGTTGGTGTGACATCACCTTCTCTTCTGGATGTTTGTTAATGTATTCCTTAATTATTTGCTCCATAATCTTTCCTGGTACTTAAGCTGATTGACTAATCTGTAGTTTCCTGGGCACTGATACCGCCCACAGTGTCAAGTAGAGGTAGAGTTCTTCCACCCTCCATCAAATATACAGCTGTACGGGTATGGTATGAATTGATACAAAAGGCTATCACAATGGGGAAGAGAACAATAAGCTGTAGAACAACTTTATAGATGAGCTCTGTATTTTCCCCTTTCTAGTCTTTTGGAATCTCTTTAATCTTCCACGACTTGGATATCTCCTTAGGCAGCTCCTTGAATATTCTAGGATGCATTTCCTTGGGTCCTGATGACTCAGACATCTAACTTTTCTAAGTAACTTAAACTTGTTCTTTCCCCATTTTAGCTTCTGAATCAACCCCATTTTCACTGTCATTCACTCTGTTAGGTATCCAATCACCATCAAGATCTTTGCTGAAAACTGAAATAAGTCATTAAGCACCTCAGTTCTTCCTTGTTTAAAATCAGAGAGCAGTGTTAGCATGTCATTCTTTGTGTTGCAGATCTTGTAGGCTTCCAGACTATCCATTTGGGCAGCACACCATTCTTAATTAAATTGATTTTTCCTATCCTGTCACTGTAATCAGCAATAAAGTGTAGCAAATGTGATACTGATTTGTACTTAAATCAAGTGATTTTAAAAGTAGCCAACTCAAACTTTAACAAATAAGCAGAAAAATTGCAAGACATTTGAAATGAGTAAAAAAAAAAAAATCAAATTTGTCCATCCTGATAATTTGTAAAGTTCAAGAGTGATCTTGACTATAGCAACCATAAAAGATCCTGAATGCCTATTCAGAATTGCACACTGAAAAGGCAATTAATGAAGTAAAATGCAGGACTGTGGGGTTTTTTTTGGAGCTTGGGGAAGTGACAGAATCCTTGAGGCCGCACATCTGAATAAGGACAGAACATTGGAGGTAACAAGTTGTGCTTTTTCCAGAATTCAGACTAGCAGTTCAGGTAAGGCAAGATACTGGCTGTGCTTTGAAAAGTCTGTCTCTAGAGAATCTTCCAGCCGGGGGAAGGAGAGGAGGAATGAATTCCACCCCCATGCTGCAGCCACTGTATGCTACCTAAATTGGTTCTATGAACCCTGAGGAATACTCCTGGCACAAGGGTTCTCTGGCTCTGCATTCCTATACCCACAGAAGCCCCTGGCTTAGGGGATGTTCTAAAGTAGAAATGGTCACAGGGGCTATTTAGCCCCAGCAAACGCAGGATGTGGGAGGCAACCACTTCCCACTGCCAGTCTCTATATCTGACTCCTCTTACTGAAGAGGCCATAACCTTTAGAAAAGATTGAAGAAATTGTGTGAGAATTAACTTTATTTTGTTTCTCTGGTGAGCAATCCCTCTAGTTACCAGATTTAAGCACCACTATTGTGTCTTCTCAAAGTGACATGCAAAAGGAAGAGTTTTTTTGCACTCTATATATAAATTCCAGAGGTTTTCCTTTCAATTTTATCTGAATTTCTAGTGCGTAAAACCAACTCCTGTTTATGTTGGAAGAAATGAAACTCATGCAATGTTGCCCTCACATGAGCCAAGACAAAGCTAAACAGAGTGGAAAAAGTCTCACAGGGGTACCATGCTAGTCTGTAACTTAAAAACCAAAACAAGTAGTCCTGTACTACCTTAGACTAACAAATATATACATACATAGTATCATGAGCTTTCATGGGCATCTGAAGTGGGTTTATACACACACAAAAATATATAAAAATAATTTATTTTAGTTGCTTGGTCTATAGGTTCTAGAAGTCTACTTGTTTTTTTTAAAATAGAGTGGAAAGGATTTTTAGTTACCACTTAGCTAATATGCTCTTTCTAGAAAAGGCTACAAATCCAACACTTCAACCACTTCAATTGAAATGTTAGAGCTCACAATATATAAGTTATGAGAGCTCTCAAGGGTTCAACAAAATCAAGACCGACCAGACTTGACATTCCTGATCATTCTGAGTTTAAAGGAAACTGTAAAAAGAGTCATGTTTAAAAAAAAAAATAATAATAATAATAATAATAATAATTCAGGACCTTTACATAAAGTAGCAAGAAAGGACAAGCTTGAACAAAAAAAAAAAAAAAATCCTCCACAGCATCTCTGAAGAATAGCCTTCCAATACACTAAATGTTTTGTAGAACTTAAAATTTTTTGCATCCCTCTCCCTCCCCCTCATCTTTCTAGCTACATAAATATACTGAGCAGAATGTTCAAATATTGTTTGTTTTGTAGATGGCTTACTTTAATTTACACATTAAATGTGTACCTTTTGACAAATATGGTCAGCCCATTCATGGAAGTCAGAGTCGCACAATCTCAGAGAACTACAAGTTCTAATATGAATGTACATGTAGTTTTGACAAGACCACTATAAATATGATGTTCTTTATCACCACAATCATTAAGTAAGGTATTTAAGAATTGTAGCCGTCCTTTTAAATTGTGCATTATTTCCTAGGTATTTCAAAGATTTTTTTTTTTCTTCTGCATAACATAATTTCATACTAACCCTTTCCATTTTCACCAGCAATAATTCATGGGCTATTGCTCAAAGCCTGAAGCACTTAGTCCAAGAGACAGAGCACTTTGTTTAAAGCCTTTCTTCTATTGCAACAGAGAAAAGTTTGCTCATATGAAGCTGCTCCCTATGCAACAGAAAATCTTTCATAATTCAGTCCATGTACTTCTTCCAAACCCTGTTATACAGCACTGACCACTATGATTTAAATTACTCTAAAGTGCTTTAACAGTCAGATAGGAGTTCAGCACACAAGGTTTAATTAAAGCGTATTCATTTTATTTTCTACTAATAGTTGGATATCCTACAGAAGGGCGCATACAGTGAATCTGGCAAAGCTTATGAACAGCCCTAGAGGTTGAACAAAGTAGGTTTGTAAGCTAACCAGATAAAAACAAAGTTAAATCCCTGCCAAAGATCTTACACTTTCATCATTTACACTAAAAAGAGGATTTCAAACTGAACAAAATCCTTGTATGTCTAACAATACATTCAGTCCTGGCTAGAGATTAACACGACAACAGGATGACTATGATACAAAACTTCTACTACTGTACACACCTGTTGTCCAAGCCCTCCCCAAGCCCCATAAAGAGCTAGCCCCATTATTTGCTTGCTTGCTGAGCCTGCCTGCGAAGGAGGACATAGATCTTCTCCTTTATCCAGTCTTTATTGTAGGGTTGGTATGTCTGAGTGTCAGCACGGTAACTAGGGAAAGAAAAAAAATGGTTAATGTAATACTGAAGGACAAAAAATGTTGCATTTCAGAAGGGGCTCAACAACTGTTCGTAAACACACCAAGTGTGTGAAACAGCAAAGTAATTATCCATATTTTATAGATGGTCAAATGAAAGCATAATCAGGCTTCAACTAAGTTGGAATTTTGTGTAAAGTGACCTTGATCAAGTCACACAGTAAATCAGTGGAAAACATGGAACAGAACCCAGATGTTTCAAACACCAGTAATTAGGTCACCTTCTCTTTCTCCTTTATATTAAATTTCAATTGTGTCCATCTACAGAAAATGAACAGACAACATCTCAAAATTAGAAAGCTTTACTTATTTCATGAAATATTTCTTTAAAAATTGAAATGCTGATCTTCCTTGAACTGAAGAGATGATGGGCACGGTATTCATTTTCAAATATTTAAGTGAGAAATTTGTAATTTAAGACAGATTTTCTAACTGGCGTTCAGAATAGTTCATAAAATAAAGCTCTTCCATTCACATTAGGCTTTACAGAGCACTGTTCACTCACACTGTTTCTTGCTGTGCCTCTTCCTCTGCCCCCCACGGAGATGGTGTTGAGAGGAACCGACTTTTAGGGTGGCTCCTGCTCCCCTCCTTCTTGCAAGGGGAAGGAAGCGACTAGTCACATCACTAGTCAGCTAGCCGATAATCTTATGCTTATTGGATAGTCAGCTAGTTGCTTACATCCCTACTCAACCCAGGGAACAATTATATTAAAATATTGCCTCCACTTCTGCCAGTCCTACCTACTTCTAGCAAAAAGCAACTCAAGCTCATAAATCAAGTTAGATATTAGTACTTAGATTTTTTTTTTCCCCCTCATGCCCAATTTTTATCCTTAAATCTGACATGTGGCTCTTGAAATATGCAGTACCTAACCTGGATACTCAGTTTAAAAAACAAAACAAAGCCAAACAACAATTGAACAAGATTAACAGAACATTTCTGAACACAGCCACCTGTGACAAGGACAAGAAACAGATCATCAGCATTAAGTGGTGCATGGACCAAAAATTAAGGGTATGTCCACACTGGCAAGGTACTGCACTGTAACCTTCTCAAAAAGACACTTCCCTCGTGAGTGCAGCAAGTGACAGCACTGTAAAGAGCCAAGGTGGACAGTCCTACAGTGCTGGGAGCCACATTCTAGCACTGTTAACTACTTACTTCATCTAGAGGATTTACCTAAAACCCAAACCTTAAGGGCACATCTACAGTACATGGAAGATCAACGCTGCCGAGACTGATCTTCTGGAGTTTATTTTAGCAGGTGTAGTATAGACTAGGGATGTAAGCAAGTAGCTGAATACCCGATAAGCCTAGGCTTATCAGGTAGAGTTGAATATTGTATCATTGGGAGAGGAGGAGGAGCAGGAGCCGGTGCTAGGGGGAAGCCAGATTAAAAGCTGATTTCCCCCCCAAGACCATCTCTGCGGTGCTGCCTGCCCCTGGACTGGCCACGACCACAGACTGCTCCAGTAGCAGCCCCTGTCCGGGGGGGGGGGAAGGGTCCCAGCTCCCCACTGGGATCACCCATGGACAGGAGCTGCTGACCCAGCGCAAACCGGGACTGAGCAAGTCCAGCTCAGTCCCAGCTTGTGTCATGTCCAGGACCACTGCGGCTCTGCAGTTCATATGTTCACATTAAAAATGCATAGCCACAGCAGTCTCAGACCCAGCAGAAGCTGGGACTGAGCCAGGTTTGCTCAGTCCTGGGCCAGGGACCTACTCCCACTGTGGCTTTGCAATTTAAATGTAGTAGGGGCTGGGCTGCCTGTGCACTTGTCTCCTACTGGAGAGCGACAGCAGGGGTAGCTCCTGGACCCCGCATGAGCCAGCACTGAGCGCTTTCCCTTATCTAATCGTGTAATCAATACAAATTGTATCGACTACACGATTAGTCAATTACCTGCCTCTTAACATCCTTAATATAGATCCGCCAAATTGAACTCAAAGAGCGCACCGTCGGTGCTGGTATTCTTACTCCTCACAAGGAGTTAAGCAAAGCCAACAGGAAAGTTTGCACCCGTCAACCTCTAGCTGCATGGATGGGGATTTCAGATGCGTCGACTCCAGCTATGTAAGTTATTGCATATCTTTCTTCTGCTTTCCCATGTAGTGTAGTGTAGACCAGGCCTAAGAGAGCTCTCTCCCAGTGCTCTTACTGTGACCCCACTGTTGTGTTAAAGCGCATCTGCAGCTACACTTTAATTTTAGAAGCGTAGACAAAGCCTATGACCTAATCTGTAATACCTTTTGACTCAGTCCAAGATATATTAGAGGTTTTACAAAATCTCCCCAAGACTGTAAAAATGTTTTTCAATATCTCTATGCAATTGTAATAGATACATTCAGGATAAGTTACTGGGTTTTTATTAATTCTCAGGAAGCACTAAATGCATCTGAAAAATCAGTAACTGAAGCTGCACTGAAAGATCAGATACCAAACTGCATAGATATCTGAGCGACTACAAATTGTACATAATACATTACACACTAAGAGTGCCATCTGGTGGGAAGCTATGAGCTAAAACAATTTAGTTCAAACACGCGTTAGTTTTAGTAAAGCTTTAGCTAAAGCTTTGACTAGGCACCTGATTAAAAAAGCATAATATTGTACTAGAATAACAGAGTACAATTTTAAGGGTCTTTTTTAAAACAAGGATCCTATCTTTAGTCTGTCAGAAGAAACCAAAACATCATGATTGGTCAACCATGCACACCCCAATCTCACTAAGGGCTTAGCTAGACTGCAGGGAAAAGTTGAAAGAGGATATTCAAATTCTGTGGGACTCTGCATATCTTCTTCCGATCACACTTTGGAAAGCAGAAAGTTTAGACACAGCTTTTTCAATGAACCCCCCTGTGACGGGGCAGCAGAGCCCCGCGCTCGTGCTGGATGCGACGGGGCCATAGCCAAGTCCCACATCAGAGGCAGCGTGGTGGAGCGCAAGAACACCCCGCCTCTGGAGGTGGCCTTCCAGCGCATGCTCCCAGGCTGCCACCAATGGCAGGGAAGGAAGGAGCGACCGGATGGCGGGGCTGGAAGGGACAGGCTAGCATCCCCAGCACAGCTCGGCCCCGCCCTTGCAGAGGGGAGTTAAAAAGACAGGCCACCCCCAGCGAGAAGGGTGGAAGGGGGGGCCCGGAGGAGCAGGAAGCCAGGGAGAAGCTGGCAGAGAGGGTCCCCTCCTGGAGAGGGCACAGAGAGACCAGTTGGCCTGAGACACTTTGGGCGGTGGAAGGTCAGGCAAATCTGTGAGTGCTAAGTGGGGGAGAACCATGACTGGCAGGTAGGACGTGGCCCATGGCAGGACGCAGGAAGGAGCCCTGGGCGTTGGTGCATTATGGGAAACTCCCCACCAACCGGACAGGGCTTCGCCACCCTGTCCTTAGGGGCCTGGGTCTGGACCGGAAGTGAGGGCGGGCCCATGTCCCCATACCGTGCCCTGGCAGCTGTGAGAGTGGTGCAAGTAGCTGTGGTGGTGTGGAAGCCAAGACTAATCCGTTCAGGACTGGGTGGGCAAAGAGAGTACACCGTAAGATATAAGGATCACTAGTGAAGGGAGACGGGTGTTGGGTACAGTGGGGGACGGCTGAGCGGGCTGTGATGTGGCAACTGCCCCCTCAGGGTCCTGGGGCGCTGGGCCCAGCAGGACTAAAGGGGAAGTTCGGTGGGCAGCCCCGGGGAGGCAGCACCGGGCTGGGCCATTGGGTACTCCATGCTGGGCATGGCCCCCGCTTGGGGGCCAGAGTAACACAGGCGCCGGTCCCAGAGGCAAGGTGCATCCCCATACACGAGGCCTCGAGGGACGGCAGCCTGACACCTCCCCTTTGTCAAAGCTGCATAAACCTCATTTTTTGAGGAAGAGTGGCTTTTCGACAAGGGGGTGGATGGGTAGGGGGTTGGAGGGGTTGCCAAAAAAGCCGTGTCTAAACTACTTACACTTTCGAAAGGCGAACGGAAGAAGATATGCAAATTCCCACAGACTTTGCATATCCTCTTTCGACTGTCCCTGTAGTCTAGATAAGCCCTGGGTGGGGATCAAGCACAAAAGGGGGAGAACTCAGGGAGACAAGATATAGATCACTTATACGAGTTTCTGTGGCTTTAAGTGATCTTTTCCATCTCTCTCATACATAACTGAAATCCAAAGCCTGCAGGCTTTTCTCTAACTTCTCAAAATAGTATGTTATAAAAAAAAAAATTGAGTGTGAGCTTGTGGCATTAAAAATAGCCTCACCATTGCTGAATCAAGTTTTGTAGACTTATAGATCTGCACACGTACTACAGTCTGTAACTTCCTGCAGGTGTCATCCAATGCTTTGACAACCCTTTTACGGTTCACTTGTGCTCTGATTATGAACAGCAGCTGCACCCATGTCAGTTGAATATACAGAAAAAAGTACTTTAACTGAATATCAGACTTGTCTTACTTCTACAAAATTTTAGGATGCAAATGAAAAATTAGCTGAATATTTATGGTATGAAGACCAGTCGTGAATTGCTAGAAGTGCTGAGATTTGAATTGTATTTTCCACAGCAGAACAGCAAAAGAAATGGGTCTAGTTACTTATTCAGGTGTAGGAAAGTATGCAGAGTTTACAATGCCATCTTGAACGGATCTCATCTTTAATACAAAGATGAGAACTTCTTGCATGTATTTTATCTCATTTTAATACAAAGATGAGAACCCTAGAGACTAAAGGCAAGATGAATGATTCAAAACCATCTAGGTGACTTAGGAACACAAACCCTGTGACTCTCGGTAACAGTTGTGCTCGCAAGCCCCTTAGATTGTTGTTATTTTTAAAATCCTACCCCATGTTTCTGCCACGCAACACTCCATCTTGATCCATGTAAAGAGATACTAAAACTGCCGCATGTTCTGTTAGGTGCAGCTTGCAGGCTCCCTCACACATTGCCAATATAGTCCTCAGTGGGTAAGATTTACCAACACTGTGGATTCTTCAGAATTAAATCATAATATAAAAGGTTTATAAGCATTCAGCATGCATGCAAGAAGTTCTTATGAAGTTTTTATTAAATTATGGATCAAGTACTAGCTCTTACAATTTATAATGGGATTTGCTATTCTATTGAATTTTGTTTGGGTACAAATACTTAGTCAAATATTATTGTGGATAAGATCTGAAATGGAACTATCAATTTCAGAGCTGTGTACACTTATTCTCAGACAAATGTCATGTTTCACTGCAACTTGCTAGGGGTGATATGGAATGCCAACTTATTTTATGCAACACAGGTGCTTCACCAACACAGCTAACTACACCATACTGAACATAAAGAGCATTTTAAAAGGGAACCACCACATATTTTTAATCAGCAACCAATAGGTACAGGTGAGAATAGCAAACAAGATTAGGATTTTTCAATTTCATAAAAGCACCTCTCATGGAGATGGAGATGCTAATTCAATCACTGTACTGAATCAAAACTAATAAAATACAGATAAAATTATAAAGTATTACTTCACAGATTTTGTACATAATCTTTTAAGTAATTCCTTGTTACTTTTATAATATCCATTTTCCCCAAATGGGAGGGAAGCCATCCCCTCACCCACAAAACAGGATGGGTGTCTAAAGTAGTCACACAACAGCAAAGTACTTACACAAGACAGCTGAGGTCTGCCAGGTCATCAATAAAATCAAACAACTGGCTGATATCATATGTAATGGATGGGCTGTTGGGATTCATTCTCTTCAGATGTTCTTCATACATTTTACAAACTCCTGTAGAGAGAGAACTTTCAGTATCACCCATAATGGCATTAAAAGGCTACTGATTTCAGTTTGACTCAAGTTCCTTTTGGTATTAAAGTTACAGGGAACAGTAAAGTTTATAGACACACATTAGGAATGGGAACACGTATGCTGTAGAATTGTTTTAATAGACAATGCCAGTCAGTTTTAATATTTTATTTCAATTTTACAATGTTGATTAGTTCTCATAATTGTTTGTACAGTACCCAGAACACACTGATGTGGGAAATGAATTGGTTATTTACTAAGGATGTTAATTGTGTGACCAGATACACGCTAACAGATAGCCTGGGCTCATTAGGCAATCTAAAGTTACACATACCAGTTCCGTGCAAGCACCAGTTCCCACCTGCCCCCTGTGTATAAACATGTAACCGCTTAAAAAAA
>CM057848.1:63895901-63918777 GCA_030068395.1 Apalone spinifera | reverse complement strand
CAGAGGTGCAGCATTGGGGACCACCGGCGGTGCAAGCCAGGATTCAGCTGTCCAGCTCACACCTGGTTTCCTGCTGTGCCTCTGCCTCCTCTGGCCCGCCCCCAGCGGCGGAACCGTTGCTGGTGGGGGGGATGACCAGCTTTTAAGCCAGCTTCCCCCCAACACCCGCTTCTGCTCCCTCTGTCTTTCTGCCTCTGTATCAACTCTATCAAAGGCAGCATGGTGGGGGAGCAACTAGTAGAGTAGCAACTCCACCAGTAGCTTACATCCCTACACAGTATGCATCTTATTGTGGTGTCAGTGCCTTAGCCAGTAAAGGACTCGGAGTAAATATAGGGAGAAAAACTGTGAAATTATAAATAGTCTTTTTGAAATAACTTTCACCCCCATGTGCACTTCAGTTCTGCAGCATTCTGCTACAAGAATAGGGCATTTTTTATTATATTATTTTTATACAGTTTCAATTTAAGAACAATTATATGGAGTGGATTCTCTCAGCAGGTGAAAGTTTGGAAAAAATAATCAATAATAAATTGGTCTTAAGAAGAAGAGATCATCTAAAACATCTTCACCCAAGAGGCAGCAATACTTACCTTCCATGCACTCATTCACTGATTCATAGTCAGCATATGTTCTCCCTTCTGGCCTCTTGGTAGGCTGAACAAGCAAAATTGTGTGAGACTGCATAAAAACAAGACAGACACACAGACTTAGAAATACACATTCAAATCCAAGACTGAACTGAAGTTTAGAAAACCAACCCATGACACAAAAATGTAGCTGTATTTCAAGTAAACACATATTATATACTTCTAACATGCAAACCTTACTGTCTGAAGGGGAATCAGAATAAGGGCCTTAAAATGGCTTTGCGTTTCTTCCTAAAAAAGTCCTATAAGGTCACTGTAGTTCCAAAAACAAATGTCACATTATACCATGAATTAGAATCCAAAAAGAGGGCTGCCTTGTGGCATTGTTTTGGTCAGCAAGTTTTTTATTCCAATCACAGTTACATTAAATCTGGGAATTGTCAATGCATACATGTTCGTCTCTCTTGGATAACAATTTTGGATTACTTCACACTGAATACTGGCAGCATTCAAGACATTATTCAAGGCTTAGGCTCTTTCAAAAGATATGAAAATTTAGAAAAAAACTACTATATGGGAGATTATGTGAATTTGTTTATTCTATTGTAAGTGCTGATCATTAATGGTTTTGTTTAATGTCTCTTATTTATATAAAGTTTTTCCCCGCTGTGCGACAATGTCATCAGCCTACTTGTAAGGGAGATGCTGAGACCCACTTTATCACACTTCAACCAGAAACAACTGCTAAACTGAGATCTGTCTGTAGATCCATCTGTAACATGTAGGATGTGAGCAATAGACCAATTAACAGTTTTTCTTCTATACAGCTTTGTTCGTTCACTTTTCTATATAATCAGTGCAAGATTAACTAGGGATGTAAGCGAGTTGAGCACTCACTCCCCCCTCCTTGCTGCCTCTGTATCAGAGGTAGTGGGGGAGGGGAGAATAGGAGCTGTCTCCATGGTGCTGCCTTCCTCCCCAACCCCCCCGCACTGGCAGCAACAGGAGGTAGGGGAGGCTGCCCTGAAAGAGAGAGAGGGGGAGGTTGGGATTGGTACCATAAATGATGGAAAAACAAGGTCAAACTTTCATTTCACTCATTGCAAATCTCACCTCAAGGTGAAAACCCAACACATGAGATTGAGAATTGAACATCATTTACAAGTGAACTCAAAAGTTCCACAATTATAGTCTGCAGTTAGTTATTTGAGAATGGATGTATTTTTATTTCTTGGACTGTAGCTCCTTGCACCGCTACGTATCTGATACCAGACATAACAGAACAGTCACCTGACCTGTTATAGCCACTTCTATTATGCTCTTATTGGTTTTTTTAAAAATGGCTTTAATAACCACCTATGGACATCAGCATGCAAACACGTTTACCATAGCAGAAAACCAAAGTACTAAGGCTCGGCCCTCACCATTTACTCTGTACCCATGCAGAAAGGCTTCTATGAACTATAAATTAACTCCTAGCAACATGACTAAAATGCTGCCTTCACAGCAAACATCAGAGAAGCAAGGGGTGGAAAAAGGGCAGAATAGCACTGTTATAAGTACAATCAAGTAAATGAAGGTGGTATATAGCAGATTTTAAGTCTCAGAGGGATAGCCATGTTAGTCTTTAACTTTAAAAATGAGTAATCCTATGGCACCTTAGAGACTCATCTGAATTAGTTATACTCCAAGGCAGAGGTGGGAAACCCTCTTTTGGATTGGGGGCTGCTGACCCACAAAAATCAGTCAGGGCGGGGAGGGAGAGAAACACAAGTGAAAAGCAAAATTAAAAAAGCCCAACCCTCACTAATATGGACCCCCAACTGAGAAGGAGATACTCCCCACATTCCCCTTGCACACTAGAGCCTAGGAGGGGCCCAGGCTAGTCGATTTGTATGCTCCAGCTCCACAACTGGAAAGCTCCAGCTCCACAACTGGAAAGCAGGGGGGGCTGGAGCACCCACATGGGTTCCCCAATGCTGGATGGAGGGCAGGGGCCAGATCCAAGCAAGCTGGGGGCCACATCCAGACCCTGAGGTTCCCCAGCCCTATCCTAAGGTGCCACAGAACTACTCGTCGTTTTTAGGATTTTAAGTTACTTCTGATGACAGCTAGAAGTAGTAGCTTGAGTTAATTGGAGAACTTCACTCGAAAATGTCAAAGATACATTAGCCCAACGGTTCTCAAGCTTTTTGGACTCCGTAGCCTTTTACATGCGTAAAAATGTATGCACAGCCCCAGCGGTCCACTGATTGTATGTGTTGTACCTATGGACGATTCCAGTTTGTCAAGCTCACGGAGCCCCAGGAGATGTCTTGCAGAGCCCTGGGGCTCCGAGGAGCAGTTCGAGAAACACTGCATTAGCCTATAAGAAAGTGCTTGCCATATTATCCTCTCACAGGTAGCTATGACATCAATCAGTTACACATAAAGAGGGCTTTGGGTTCCAAGTGAACATGGAAACATTTGAATAAAAGGAACTTGTTTAACGTCACCAACTCCCACAAATTCAAAGCAGCAGCTCTTTGAACAAGGGGATATAATTATTAAAAAGTGACCCGCAAAAGGTTTTGTACAAATTGGACTTGACGCTCCCTCGCCCCCGCGTGTGTTGTCCTCTCATCGGGGCCTTTTACAGGCCAAACAGACCGAGAAATTCTGGTGTCTCAAGAAGGCGAAACTGCTTGGCGAAAACACCCTCGCGGGCCCCACGTGTGCAGCGGAAAGCGGGAGACAAAGCCCGGTCAGTGAGCGCTTGGCGGGGCAGGCACGTGCTGCTGCTGCTGCGGCGGCGGCGGGTAAGGAAGCTGCCCGCGGGCACAAACTCGGGCCCGGGCCTTCCTGCGCAAGGAGCAGCCAAGCCTGGAAATGCCCGTCGGGAAAAAACCGCCATCCCGCGAGGGCCCCGTGATCCGGCACCGACGAGCCAGGCTCGCGGCCCGCCCCTCTCCCCGCGAAGCTCGCGCGGCCGGGAAGGGGCGGGGCCTGTGCCCCGCTCGGTCCCGGGGGCGGGAGGAGACACGCGGCTGGGGACCCCGCCAGGCCGCAGCGCTACGTCGCCCGCAGCAGACTCGTGCCCGCCGGAACTACAGCGCGGTCCCACCGACCCGGTACCTCCCCCCCGCCCGGGATCGCCCCCTTCTCACCATAGCGACTCGTTCTCCACAGCCCCGCTGACTGTGACGGGCCCGAACTAACAGCGCCCAACGGTCACCCACAACCCCTCGCGCTAACCGGAAGCACTCCACCAACCGCCAACCAGCGTGCAGCTCCTTGCCATAGATTTCACAGCGCTAGAGCAGAGCGCCGCTAGGCCTATTGAGAAACTGTCGCGAGAATGCCACACAGCGAAGCGGTCCCCCTGGCGTCGTGCATGCTGGGAGGGGCGTAATGGCACCGTCTTGTGACACTTTAGCGGCCATCTTTGGTAGGGGCACGCCGTCCTATCGGAGACTTTGCGCTTCCCGCGCCTTCTAAGATGATTTCTTAAGAAGTACTTGTCCGCCATCTTGGAATCGGGCGGTAAGTGGCGACAGAAAGTGAGCCACGTGAGAAAGTCGCTTCCCCCGCCTCTTCCCCGTTCCGCTGAGGGGAGGATAATCCGGAAGCTGCTCGCAGAGCTGCCACTTGGCCTCTATGGCAGCCGCGGGGGACGTCGGGCGTGCGGGGGAGCCTGGAGCTTGAGGGACCGAGCTTCTCGCTGAACCGCTCCCCGCCTAGTCCCAGCAGCGGCAAGGCGAAGGCGCTGCCCGCGTCTCCCGGTTAGGAAGCGGCTCCCGCTACGGAGCTGCGCTCGAGGGCGAGCGGCCTTTCTGTGGCACCCAGCGCTGGTCCCGTCTGTGAGCGGGGTGGGTCCTGCTCTCACCCCGGCGATCAGGTGCCCTCTGGCCCCAGGTGGTGGGAGAGGAAGGGCCTTTCCGCTGCGCCGCGGGTGGCCTAATCCGCTGTGACCCTCGGCAAGGGAGGCGGGTGAGGGAGAGGCTCTTGGGGTCCCTGCTGCTGTTGTCAGATCCAGGGATCAGGGCCAGGCTCGCGGGGTTTCTCTCTCACACACTTGGGAGAGGGTGGGAGCTTGTGGCACCACCAGGGAAGAGGCGCCTTTGACCTTCATGACCGGGTTGGAGGCGCAACACCTGCACAAGTTGAAAACTACATGCAGTAAAAGCTGGAAAAGTTGAATTTCACGTTAAGCGAGTGGACAAAAAGCAACAACATGGATGATTTCATCTCCATCAGTCTTCTGTCTCTGGCAATGCTGGTTGGCTGTTATGTGGCAGGGATTATCCCTTTGGCTGTTAATTTTTCAGAGGTAAGCAGGTTCCATCAGACTCTAGTCCTTGTCATACAAGAATATTGGGAATGAGAGAAAACACACTGACCAAGTCATCTGCTGCAGTATTCTTACCAGTGGCGGTTTAAGGAAACTTTGAGTGTACATTACAGCACAGAATCTGTGATGACTATAAAATGTATTTTAAAATTGCTTTAAAATGAATCATACTATTAATTTGGAACTGCAGATCTGAACCTCTCAGTGCCAAATGTAGAACAAAGACTTCTCATCAGTCTTAAGGAGTTTACTGGTGGTAACAATTCTTTTTCAAGATGGTTTAGATGATAAACTCTTGGAGTCAGGGACTGTTTTTTACTGTGTCTTTATATTGTCTGGGTTGAGGCTTCTAAAAACAGTAATGCAAATACTAAGAGAATTTCTCTACAAAACTCATTCTGACTTAGCAGTTTAGTTGTTCAAAATTTACACTATTAAAAAGATGGTGTTTGACTTCTTGCCCGGCCTGTAGAGAAGTTTGCATTTCAAATTGCTGTCCCTTGTAATACAAAACTATTTTCTGCCTTTTTTTAGGGTAAGTCCATGTTATCTGGCAATGGAAAACTAAGGAAAAAATAGCTATTTTAATTGATTTGATGCAAAATGATTGAGCTACAAGAAGTTACATGTTAGTGTTATTCAGTACCACTGAGAGATTGGGTCTCCATTAGTAAAGGTCTCTAGAAATAATCTTAAATGTTCCCAGAAGCCTGATTGCTAACTTTAATTCTCACATTTAGAAGTAATAAAATGATTGTTTTGTAACTTTAGGATACTAAGAGTTTGGTTGTCTACTTCTCATTTGGATGTTAAGTTCGAACACTTTGAATTGTATGTCTGTTTTGACATTTTTTAGTTTATTTGGTTTGAGGATTAATCTTTCTGTTAATAAAATTCAGCACACTAGCAGGTAACATTTCCTTGTTTAGCAGAGTCAGGGAGGTTATAAGGAATAAAAGTCCAAAATGCATTTTGGTTTAAGTGTGTGGGAATGCAGAACTCCTGCAGCTGAGATTATTTCATTAAAATACAACTTCAGTGTAGTTTATTATTATACAGGTTGGACCTCCCTGGTCCAGAACCCTTGGTACCTGAGCAGCCCTAAACCAGGGAGTTTGTTCGACCAGGGGAGGTCAGCGCTCCCCTACTGGCTGCCCCACTCAAGGGCTCCCACCCTGCTGCTGGCCCTGCTGCTGCCGGGGATTCCCCAGAGCTTCCCAGCCAAGAGTTCCCTGTTGCCGCTTGGCCCTGCTGCCACCATGGGTTCTCTGGCCAGCACTGCCCGGCCAACCTAGCCCCATTGCCACCAGGAATTGGATACTCCGGCTGGGGCTCCCTGGTCCCCATGATCCTGGGGAGTTCTCTAGCCAGGCCTGCCCAGCCCGCTGCCACCAGGGATTCCCTCAGTTTCCTGGCCCAGATAATGCTGGGTAGTTCCCCAGCTGGGGCCGTCTAGCTGCCACCAGCCCCACCGCTGGGGTCAGTCCTGCTTCAGCTGGGAGTTCCCTGGGGTTCTCTGGCTTGGGGCCCTGCTGGTGCAGTAAGTTCCCCAGCTGGAGCAGGAGCTCCTCATTTGCCACCTGGCACAGCTGACATCAACAATTCCCTGCTGGGATGCAAGCTCCCTGTTTGCCACCTGGTCCCGGTAATACTGGAGGTTCTTTGGCCAGGGCGAGGCTCCTAATCCCTGCTGATGCCAGGGTTGCCCAGCCACCGCTGGCCCAGTCGGCTTCCAGCCATGTGTTCTCTGGCTGGCCCCCACTCCTGTCTCCAGGGCTCTTTAGTCCAGCAACATGCATGGCCCTGCCAGACCAAAGAATCCCGGGTTTGGGAGATTCAACCTGTAACACAATTTGGGTCTTTTTTCCTGCTTTGAGAGTGCCTAATTTTCTAATGCTTGCCTTACACTTCTCCATGGCCCAAAATAAATTCATCTCTTATTAAAAATCTGAGGGGTAGCTATGCTAATCTGTAACTTTAAAAACAGTGAGTAATAACATATATAGTATCATGAGCTTTCGTGAGCATAACCCACTTCTTCAGATGAGATAAATGATCTTGATCATCTCATCTGAAGAAGTGGGTTTTGCAGTTTGCTTATGAATGTGTGAGTGCAATACGTGAAATTATTTTGTTGATGTGATAGCTTGAATGTTGTGAATTTCCTACTTGCTTTTATATTTGATTGCTTATTGTCAATTATATGAAAACCTAGGGTCAGATTGTTTTAGTGATGATGAGTCATCCACACTTTGACTTAAATGGGAGCTGTGAATGTGATACATACAGCCTTTTTATATGGTGTCAGTAAGATCAGAGTGGAAACATCTAGTTCTTAGTGGGGTTTTTTCTTTAAAACAGCTAGGCTATATCTAGACTGGCATGATTTTGCGGAAATACTTTTAACGGAAAAGTTTTTCCATTAAAAGTATTTCCGCAAAAGAGCGTCTAGATTAGCATGGACGCTTTTGTGCAAAAGCACTTTGCCAGTCTTAGACGTGCTTTTGCGCAAGAAAGCCCCGATTGCTGTTTTAGCCATCGGGGCTTTTTTGCGCAAAACAAATCTTAGCTGTCTACACTGGCCCTTTTGTGCAAAAGTTTTGCTCAAAAGAGACTTTTGCCCGAACGGGAGCAGCATAGTATTTCCGCAAAAAGCACTGATTTCATACATTAGGAAGTCAGTGCTTTTGCGGAAATTCAAGCGGCCAGTGTAGACAGCTGGCAAGTTTTTGCGCAAAAGTGGCTGCTAATGTTTTCTGGAATATAGAAAACACAGCCCTAATGTTTTCTGGAATATAGAAAACACAGCCCTAATGTTTTCTGGAATATAGAAAAATTGTGGAAAGGGATGACATTTTTTGACTTAATTTTTTAAATAAATGGGTTACAAAGAGATTAAAATGTGTCTGAATAAAATGCCATCTACTGCAGGGCTGTGTGTGGTGTAGGGATGTTAAATATCGATTAACTGAATAGTCAGTTAACCTCATGAATTCTATTCAGCTAATCGACTATTCTGTAGTACCCGGGGCCGGCAGCCAGTGCAGTCTGGCTCCACTCCTGAGGAGCCCCCAGGCAATCCTCAGTGCTGTCTCTGTATCAGAGGCAGCAGCATGGAGTTCCAGCCAGGAGCTGGTCTGCGAGGGGAGCCAGTTTAAAAACCAGCTCCCATCATGGAACTGCTGCCTTTAGCCTTGTGCTGCTGCCTCCAATACAGAGGCAGCAGCGCAGGGTAGCAGCTTCTGTCCGGGGGAGTCTGAACTCCCAGACCCAATGCAAGCCGGAACTGAGCCAGGATGCCTGCCCGCCTGGTACCTAATATGCTTTAAATGCAGAGCCGCAGCAGGGGTAGATCCTGGACACAGCATGATCCGGGACTGAGCCGGACTTCTGGCCAGCCTGCTAAAAAATGTACTGGCAAGGGGGAGAGGGGAATGCGTGTAGTCTATAGCATTAACCTACAAGCTTTTGCTTATCAGTTAATCGACTACACTATTACATCCCTAGTCTGGGGGGCTGATATTGAATATCAAAGCAACTATTGAGTTTATAATTTACACTTGATCCACTTGAACTATATTGACAAATGTGGATATATTTCTTGTACTAAGGAATTTTGCTAGCCAGATCCATTACTTCATAGAATACTAAAACTGGAAGGGACCTTGAGAGATCATTAAGTCCAGTCCCCTGCCCTTATTACTTACATTTTTGTTTTGTGCTAATGTATACCATTTATTTCATCAGAAGTCTTTCATTACTTTGCAGATAAGGATTTGCCAATACAGACTGTGACTAGATAAAATGAGGCTCTGTTGTAAGCAGGCAGGCTTCTGTTGGCTTCAGCAGCATTGCTCTCACACCAGAACTGCATTCAGATATGCCATTTCAGCTCAGTCCTAATCTGCAGCACTCCTTTCTTTTCCAATCTTCTGCCAGAGACTTGCCTGTTGGGTTAAATTTTGTGGCATGAAATTGGTAGATAATGGAATCAGACTTCCAAAGTTGACTTTTTTTCCCCACAATTAAGCAACAGACACCTTGTGTTAATTTAATGGTACTTATCTGCTTAAAGTTAAACATATGCATAAGACTTTGCAGGATTAGGGCTTTTGTTTAGATGCCACAATATTACAGCTTTTAAGCAAGAAACTGACTTCACCTATGGAGAAATATTGAGCTATTGAGCAACTTGCTAATTTGGGTGCCTTGTTTTTCCTCAGTTTTGGAAAAACTGGTATTATTTTTCAGTCAGATTTAATATACTGTTAACATTCCATAGTGCTTAAAAATTTAACTTATTTCAACAGATTTTAAAGGCAGCAATGCAGGGGAAGGAGAGGCAGCAGATGGAGACAGTGCTGGGGGGAACCGACTTTTAAGCCAGCTCCCTCCAGCACTGGCTTCTGTCCCCCCCGCCCTTTTCTGTCTCTGATGCAGAGGCAGCAGGGAGGTGGGGAAGTGAGTGTTCGACTCGACTCCTCACTTACATCCCTAATAAAGACAACTTCTTGCTCAGCACTTAAGCACCAGTTCCTACCAGATCCGACAGTGGTCAATACCAGGTGCTTCAAACAGGTAAGTGATCACCAAGTGATCCATCCTCTGTCATCCACTCCCAGCTTCTGACAAATAGAGGTTAGGGCACACTTAGAGCATACTGTTGCATCCCTGACCATCTTGGCTAATAGCCATTGATGGATTTATGCTCCAGGAACTTATCTAGTTCTTTTTGAACCATATAGTTTTGTCCTTCACAACATCCCCTGGCAACGAATTCCACTGGTGTGAAAATATATTTTCTTTTGCTTGTTTTAAACCTATTGCCTGTTACTTTTATTGGATGACCCTCTGGGTCTTGTGTTACATGAAAAAGTAAATAACATTTCCTTATTCACTTTCTCCACACCAATCAAGATTTTATAAACCTCTATAATCCCTCTTAAGTGACCTATTTTCAGCTTGAAAATATCAGTCTTTTTAATGTTTCTGTTGGAAGCTGTTCCATACCCCTAATAAATTTTATTGGTCTTCTCTGTACCTTTTCCATTTCTAGTATATCTTTTTTTGAAATGGGGCAATGAGATCTGCACACAGCACTTGACCCAAGGTTTAAGAATCTGAAGTGCCATCCAAAATCTGCAAAGGATGGGGCATCAGGAGTCTTAAAAACATAGCATTCCAATACAGAAACCACTGAAGACCAACAAAATGAACATGCACCAGTCCTCACTGCTTTGGATAGTTATCAAGCAAAACCCATCATCAGCATTAACACATCTTTTGGAATGGTGGTTGAAGCATGAAGGGACATATGACTCTTTAGTGCATCTGGCCTGTAAATATCTTGCAACACTAGCTACAACAATGCTACAACAAAGTGAATGCCTGTTCTCACTTTCAGGTGACATTATAAACAAGAAGCAGGCAGCATTATCTCCTGCGAATTGTAACAAAACTTGTTTAAGTGATCTGAATAAGAAATAGGACTGAGAGGACTTGTAAGTTCTAATGGTTTGCATTGTTTTATTTTTTAATTCAGGTACATTTGTAAGTTCATCTTTCATGACAAGAGATTGTATTTCAGTATTTGTATGAGGTAAATTGAAACATACTTTTTTGTTTTGTTTTTTACAATACAAATATTTGTAATAAAAGTAAATATAAAGTGAACACTGGGCACTTTGTATTGTTGGGGGAAAGGTACTAAATGAAATTAATTGGCAGCAAGTTTAAAATAAATACAAGGAAGTATTTATTCACACAGGAATAAGCCTTTTTCTGAAAACTCTTTCGGAAAAAGGCATGCGTGGACGGGGAAGAGGGAGTTCTTTCGAAAGAAGAGGAAAGAGGAAAAAGCACAGATGCCCTGGCAGCTACTCCATCCATAGTAATCACAGCTTAAATGCGAGATAGCGTTCACACTGAATGGATGCTATCTTTCGAAGCAGATCGCTTTTTCAATGCGCTTTTGCTGTATAGACCCTCTCTTTCGGAAGAAGTTTTTTTAGAAGATCTCTTCCAGAAAAGCTTCTTCTGAAAGAAGCCTGCAGTCTAGACGTAGCCTTGGGGGGAAAGAATCCTAAATGAAGATTGATAAATTGTAACTCATTATGCATTTCCAATAGGGTAGATTAAAAGCATTGATTGATTATCAATCATAATTTAATCTATCAAGCAGAAAATCTTATTTTAAATAATCAATTTTAATTTTGATTTCCATTTGTGCTTTTTATGGTTTTCCTAAAGAAAGGTTGATTTTCATAGTTGATAACCATTAAAACATGTTAGTTTGCAACTAAATATAATCTTTAAAATAAATTTGCTCCTCCTTTTTGCTAATTAGACGGATGTAGTATTTCAGCACACTTATTTAATCAATTACATAGGTTAACATACATTTATTCAGACTTTTAATTTTTATATTATATTATGTTAGAAAATAGTGAATGTTACATTTCTTATTTACTAGATTTAATTTTTTGTTTGTCATTTGTGTCAATCTGCATTTGTATGGAAATGGGAATTCAGGTGAAATGGATGAAAAACACATTTTAATTTTTTTGTTAAATAAAACTACTGTGAATATGAATACACAAGAAGAAAGTTAATCAGTGTTATGCTTTTAAAGTACTGTTTTAGTATTCAAAAGTATTATTTTTGGTTAGTAAATTGAACTGATTATTTCTGGTCATCATAGCCTTTAAGATTTTAGAACTAGTAGAACTCATCCTCTTGCACCTCTTTTGTATTCACAAACTTTCCTGCTTTTCAACTCCCATTTGGGTCCTTAGCATTGAATGAATTAGCTGTTGAATTGAACTAGTTAAATAAACTGAAAAGAAGATACTCCCTCTGCACCCACAGAAGAGGCTAATTCTATCAGAAGACAGTTAATCTAGCACTTAAATAAACTGGTTCAGGTACTTAACCAGTGACTTCAACCAGTTCAGTGATTTGACTTACTTCAGCAGCAAACATGTATTTTTGGAATGTTAGGTTTTTATTTAAGCTAAATAATTGTAGTAGATGATAGTATTGTAGTGTGTTAGTGTTTGGCAGGGTATGGTGGGTCTGTGAATGTGAGAGCTCACTTTAACACTGGATTAAAGTAATCCCTAAAATATCGCAAGAGAGACTTGCATTGCATCCATCCTGCCTTGATCTGTGGATCAGGAGCTGAAGTTTTTCATGCTGTTGGTCCTTTCAACACTTGAGCAAAAATATTGATCCCAAATGTTAAAGTTCCTGTTTTTTGTGGGGAGATAAGAGAGGTTTTTGTTCATTACTAAAGGATGTTACTTGTTTTATGTTTGTTTGCAGGAAAGGTTAAAGCTGGTGACAGTTCTGGGTGCTGGGCTTCTCTGTGGAACTGCCTTGGCGGTAATTGTGCCTGAAGGAGTACATGCACTTTATGAAGACATTTTGGAGGGTGAGGAAAAAAACAAAACAAACAGCATCACGTCCTTTTGCAAAACAGTTGATAAGTGAGAAAGGCACAAGACTGAATTAGCAGACAATATATCATGATGTCCTATTTTTATTTATAAATACATTGATTGTACAGCCAGTTTCACTGTATGCTACCTGAAGGTAACCACATTCTGCTTGACTCTTTTCTAGTCATCCTCATTTTTTAATTGTAAAATTAGTGAAATACTTAATAAAGACTTGATTTTTGTCTTAACGTGTCCTAAAGCAGTGTTTCTCAAAGTGGTCTGCAGACTCACTCTGAGAGAACTGCTAACGGGCCGCTCCAGTTTGTTTACTTACTGGCTCCACAGCCACAGAGTCTCATGCTCCCATTGGCTGCAGTTTACCATTTGCAGCCAAGGGGAGCCGCGGAAAGCAGCATGACCCAGGCCACTGCTTCCTGTGTTTCCCCTTGGCTGCAAACAGTGAACCGGAGCCATGAGGCTATGTGGCTGCGAAGCCGGTAATTAAGCAAACCGGAGCGGCCCGTTAGCAGCTTTCTTAGAGTGGGTTCATGGATCACTTTGAGAAACAGTGCCCTAAAGGGATACTCATTTTTGGCTTAAACTAGTTGTTTTGTTTTGTCTTCTATCTAAAACTTATTGAAATTGTACGTTAAGAAATGGACAGTCTTCTCTTCTTTTTTTCACTTGTCTGTTCATTCTTAAGGCTGTTTTTAAAGATACAGTGAGATTATATGTGTCCCGAATGAAGCTTTTATTTAAAAAAAAAAGTTACAAAACAAAAGCACGTAAAATGTTTTCCACTAAAACTTTTAAAATTCTAGTGGAAAGTTTGTTTAATCAATAAACTTTTCTCTGTGTTGCAACATAAACTTTGCTGCTTTGTGCAAGTGTATAAGAACCAGAAAGTTATACTTTCTGTTTTCCCTTAAAGTAGGTTTAAATAATGTCTTTGAATTATTATTTGAAGGCTTTCCAGAGACAGAGCTTTTAAGGAAGTTTGAAATAAGAAAAGGTGTTTTAGTGGCATGCAAAATCAAGGAGACAGTTCCAAACTTAGGGGACAGCGTAAAAGAAGGCACAAAGACAAGAGTGAGAGACTTGAATAAGGATAGTGCCTGAGCTGTGAAAATGGACTAGAGGGAGATGTAAGAAGAGTGCAAAAAGAGCAATATACTCTAGTGTCCCTTTAATTGCAAATTAAACAATCCATGCACAGTCCTGTGTGGATGCAAAATTTGTATGCATATCTGCAAAAATGAGCTGCAGATGTGGATACCTGCAGATATAAAGTGCATATCCACGGATATGCAGGGTTCTAGGTATAATTGAACGTTTGTGCATAGTGTTCCAGTCCCTCTCCCGAAGTGATTTGTTGAAAAGACCATTTTATTCATAGTAAGAGTAGCAGTGAAACATAATTATGTTTTGCTAGGGTTGTCCCAGATGTCTCTAACAGTGGCTGCTGTCCTCAAAAGGCCATTAATTTAATTAAGACAGTAGTCCTCATATTAGAAATCAGTATTACTAAAGCATTTGAACCAAAAACCCCCCGGCTACGTCTAGACTGCATCCCTCTGTCGACAGAGGGATTCAAATCAAGCACTTTGGAAGTGCAAATGAGCCCGGTATTTAAATATCCCAGGCTTCATTTGCATACTCCCGCTCAGGCTCCGTGCCGATCACGCGCCCTTTCGAAAGTGAAAGTAAAGTGTAGCCACGGCTCTGCCGACAGCAGGGAGCTTTTAGGAGTACAGGATCTGCCGAAAAAGCTCCCTGCTGTCGGCAGAACTGCGGCTACACTTTACTTCCACTTTCGAAAGGGCATGTGATCGGCACAGGGCCGGAGCTGGAGTATGCAAATGAAGCCTGGGATATTTAAATACCAGGCTCATTTGCACTTCTGAAGTGCTTGATTTGCATCCCTCTGTCAGCAGAGGGTTGCAGTCTAGGGAAAGCCCCCCAGACTTACCCAGCAGTTTCATCATGCACAACTGTTTCTTCAGGAGGCTGTAGAATGTCTTGTGTACCACAGACACCTCAAAAAATGAGGAGTACAGGATCTTTCGAAAAAGGGTTTTTTTCGAAAGAACTGTGTCTAGACGGCATTTTCACTTTCAAAATACCCGTTTTTGAAAGACTGCATGGCTGCCATTATGCAAATGAAGCACGGGAAATTAAAATCCTGGCTTCATTTGCAATTTCGATCTAATTTACATCCCTCTTTCAAAAAGGAATGAAGTTTAGACATGCCCAATTAAACCTAGCAAAAAAACATATAAGAAGTATCCCTGTTTTGTGATGAAGCCATCAGGTTCTATAGAGGTTAAAATGGGGACTGGGAATCCGGAATATAACTGAGCTCCTGACTCAGGGTATGTCTACACTTGCACCCTCTTTCGAGAGAGGGATGCAAATGAAGACATTCGAAATTGCAAATGAAGCCGGGATTTAAATATACCATGCTTCATTTGCAAAATCGCGTTATGATGCTATTTCAGAATAACAGATGCTGCTAAGATGTGGTTATTTTGAGAGAAAACCCTTCTCTTGAAATAACCGTTATTCCTCATACAATGAGGTTTACCGGTTATTTAGAGAGAAGGGTTTTCTCTTGAAATAACCTTGTCTTAACAGTGTCTGTTGTTTTGAAATACAGCTATTTCAAAATAGCTCCATAACGCGATTATGAAAATGAAGTGCAGGGTATTTAAATCCCAGCTTCATTTGCAATTTCGAATGTCTTCATTTGCATCCTTCTCTTGAAGGAGGGTGCAAGTGTAGCCATACCCACAGTTACTGATTTGGCAAGATAGCTGCAGCTGTTTTGGTCTCTGTAAAATACTTTGAGATTCAGACGAGCTGTGCTATGGGACATTACAGTATTTTTGCATGAGTTGAGTACATTAGATGAGTTAGCTGATGCGCGAAGAGGTTAAAGGATATGCTCTACTCATGCTGTAGTAGGGACAAAACCCAAAACTTCTAACCCCCCAGTACTTTGCTCAAACTAGTCACCATGCTTCCATTATTTTTTCCCCAACTCCACAGCAAGAGGGCAACTGAGATGACTGATCATATTATCAAGAAGCTAATGTTGAGATGGGCTCCCTGGGATGCAAACTGGACTGTGGGACTACTGAGCCAATCAGAACCACCAATTGGGCTGCCTCTCACTAGGGATGTGAAAGTGTAACCATGTAAACGGTTAACCAATGAGCCTGGGTTCATTAGTTTCTTTTCACAGTTACACACAGGCTCCTGGTACGTGTGAGGAGCCAACTTAAAAGCTGTTGCCTCTGATATGAAGGTAGCAGTGCAGGGCGGCAGGCAGAAGCCAGTATGCGTTGAGTGCCAGCTTAAAAGCCATCTCCCTGTGCACACTGGCTCCTAGGGAGCCGACTACTGCCCCACATATAACAGCTAAAATTTCCAGCAGTTACGCAGTACTTCATTACATACATTTTAACATCCCTACCTCTCACATTGTGATGTTTGGTTTGGTTAATTGCACTATAAAGTCTTTTTTTAAAAATATAATTAAAACAGTTAGTGAACAAATAACATGTTTTATGGGGTACTACAAGGACATTTACTTCATCCATGTGTTATTCATTTGAAGATAGGGTCAAGTTTATGGCCTAAAAGTACTTGACAATGTCCTTTTAAACTTCAGTATAGTTGGCAATCTATGATTTAAAATATACAGCAATTCTTATAAATATAACTGTTTTTGAATGTTGCATTTAGGTAACATGGACCCTCCTTGCTTATTGAGGAGTCATTCCTCTTCTCCTTCCACTAAGATATTGAGGAAGGGGATGAACAAGCGTACAAATTCTGTTAGTGTTGATCCCCAAATTGGGATAAACTAGGACATTAAAACAAAACAACAAATCCTAAATCGATTTTTCTTTATGTTGTTAAGACCAGGTATAAAAAATGCTTTAAGTGAAGGAGTAAAAAACATTACATCACCACCTTTGGGATCCTCACTCCTTATCAACCTTTTTATCTGCTTTAGGGAAACACCATCATGCCAGTGAGACTCAAAATGTGATTGAATCTGAAAAAGCAGCAGAAATAACAGCTGAGCATGATCATGGCCACGACCATTCAAAATTACACGCGTACATTGGTGTTTCCCTTGTCCTTGGTTTTGTCTTCATGCTATTGGTGGACCAGATAGGCAGCTCCCATGTGCACTCTACAGATGGTAAGTAAAACCTCTCCTGCCAAACTGACACTTGCCTTGGAGCCAGTACAGCAACCAAAATGAATTAACAAAAGCTGTATTTTCCGAATGTGATTATTTATTCTGTATTTTAACACAGTAATATCCAGATTCCCCAGCCAGGATAATGGCTCTGTTTAGCTAGATATTCTACAAACATAAATGTAAGCATGGTCTGTAACATGAAATAGTGTTACTGCCTATGCTGGAAGCCAACATAATGTGAATATTTGCTTCATAATTCTTAACTGTGTAGATTGTTTTGTGCTGACAGAAAATCTTAGAAATAATAGATGAACAGCATTGTGTGTTAAGGCTTTAAGCAGTGGAGGGTTGTGTCTAGACTACATACCTTTTTCCTGCTTCTTTTTTCAGAAGAGGCTTTTCCGGCATTCGGCCTGTCTACACTGGGCCAAATGTGGGGAAAAAAAACCTTTTTCAGAACATTCCTTCTTCCTCGTAAAACGAGGCTTACAGGGATGCCGAAAAAGCGCATCTGCTCTTCTGAAATTTTTTTCGGAAGAGAAGACGCGTTCCTTGGATATGGCAGAATTTTTCTGGGATACCTCTGGTATCCCGGAAAAACTCTACAGTCTAGACGTTCTCTTGGTTTTAATATATGAGACAAATTAGTCCACTGACAGCAAATATCCAACACTGAAGAGACATAGCCTTAACTTCATTAGCTGATTTATTGTTTTGCTTTGAATTAAACATTTCAAATAACAAAATATTGGCTTAGTTCAGGCTGTAAATTTTAATGGGAGAAATGCCTGCATTATGATCTACCCAGATTAACAATTGCAACCACAAGAAGCCTTCAGTGGACTTCACGTGAGCCACAAAGCATGGTAGGGGCTATGGTGATTTTCACTGGTAATCTTCCTGAGTAGTTTCCCTGTAAGTGAATCCTGGCTTTCTTTGTACAGCAGAACAAAATGTAGTAAATATTCCTGAAAGCTAAGCCATTAAATATTTGTAGTTTTAATATATTTCCCTATAAAAGCCTTTTGAATAAAATGTAGTTCAAAATATTGTTGAAATGACCTTTCTGTTACACTTCATTTACATCCTTATTTCTTGTCAGTGTTCAGCAATGTGCTTATGTTTAGATTTTGTTGATCTAAAGTTTTTATCATTCTCTCCCTTTTTCTGGTTTTCCCCTCTACAGATAAGCTTTTCAACTTGATTGAAAGTCTTCCCCATAGATGCTCATGTCTGTGTATTGACAGTTATCTTATTAGCTTAGCTTCTCAAAGAGAGTCTTGGCAAATGGGGTAGCAAGGAACTCAGTTGAGCAATTTGTCTACTTTTTACAACACTTTTTCCATCTTTCCTGATTAGGAAAAATGGGCTTCCTTGTGTCTTTGACCTATTAAGTTGCACAGAATCAAAAACCGAACAACATAGGGAACAATTTTTCTGAGCTTTTGTTTTATCTGCCACATGAAATATAACTGAGAAACTGCAAGTGTTGCCATAATAGTTAGGGATTTATAAAATGTCTTTTCCTGACTTGAATCTTGTACTGGTGGTATTAAATTACCCATTCATGTTACCTCGGTAGACTGGATTTTCTGTTCCCTTAAACTAGGATAGCTAAAGGTCATACTACATTCTAACCTTTATAATGTGTTTGGTGGATAGTCCAGAACTAAAGACCTAGGTTTCAATTAAGAGGACTTAAATAATAGAAGAACTTAAAGGGTTGTGTAGCCATGTTGGTCCCAGAGCATTAGAGAGACGATGGATTAGATAATGTTTTACTTGACTAACATCAGCTGATGAAAAATAAGCTTTAGAAAGTGTCTCACTTTCACCAATGGACATTGCTCCAAGAGAAGAGATTTTCTTACTCATCTTGTCTCTTGAACTTGATTGGGGAGAGTGAACTTAAGAGTATAACTAGATGGCCAGTTCAGGTAACAGAATCAAGTAGCAATACAGCTAAATAAAAGTTTTCTGACCACTTGAAATTTAACAGATGTTTTATGTTTGTAACCTTATTTGATAGCCCTCTGGGGAAAAAAATCACTGATAAATTCTCCTTCTATTTAATGTATAGGAGTGTGTTTTTTCTTTCTTCAAAAAGTTAAGTTACAAATAGATGATGAGATAAAAGTAGTTACCAAACAATTACAGACATGAATGACTCATCATCTACCCTCAATCTTAAGCAGTTATGCATGAAGTTCTCTTTCTACATTAAAGAGTATGGAAGGATTCTGCCATCTGCTTCAGTCCATATGATAGTGTATAGGATTCTTGAATGGCCCACAAGGAGCCACCAAGGAGTTGCTTATAGTCGTCACTGTTATAGCTGGCCCTTCTCCTGAACTGGGCCTTATAGGACATAGTGGGAGGAAACAGGCTTAGTAGCACACAATAATATGGTCATTCTGTGCTGCATCAAACTGTGAAATAGTCCAGAGGCAGCATTTAGGGGCTGGTGTAAATTAGAGCAACTCTTGGCTGCTCTTATTTAGCCTGGGAGAGGCACTAGCCCTTAGAGTAGCCCAGAATCCTGCGTAAGCCATCTGAGTAAAAGCAGGGGGTCTGCAACCTTTCGGAAGTGGCATGCCAAGATTTAATTCTCCTGTCCTGGGCCGTGCCGCTCTCCTGGCGGGGGGACCCAGGCCTTGTGGACCACCTGGGTCAATGCAAACCTTTCTGTGGACTGCCAGTTGCTAATGGAAACTCACTATTAATTACATAATTACACCCGAGGCATTTTGCTAGTGCTGCAGTTGGGGAGAACAGTTTAATTTAAATTATTAAACAGATTGATTATTTTAACTTTCTCATTTTAGTTTATCAGACTTCATTTTAAATAAAGTAAAACATTATGTCCAACACAAAAGGTTTCAATGTTTTCTTTCTTTGACAGGGGTGTCCCTGACCCACAGAAAAATCAGTTAGAGACCACACAAGTGAGAAGCCAAAAAAAACTCCTCCAAAAACCCATAACCCTCACTGATGTGGCCCCCAACTGAGACACCTCATTCTTCTGACACTCCAGCCTCCACGGGGTGAGGTGAACAGACAGGGAGGATTGATGTTTAGGGCTTCCCCTAGGCCAGATTTACTTTTCTGGGGTTCCAGCGTTAGTAGATTTGTAGATCCCCTTGGCTATGGCGTGGGAACAAAAATAAGTGGTTCAATGTGTGGGACAGGGCTGCCAGCAAGTGGGATAGGGATGAGGGCGCAGGATCTAGGCGGGATTTGGGGTGCAGGACGGCGTGAAGAGGGTAGAGTTTGGAAGGGAGTATGGTGGCAGGAGAGGATGTGGAATGGGGGTACGAGAGGGAGTTTGGAGGCAGGAGGGGGTTGTGAGAGTAACATAAAAGGTGAGAGGGTGAGAATGCAGCCAAATAGCAAGTTGGGGAGGGAGACAAAGAAGTGGGGAGTAAAGGAAAGTGCAGCTTCTGCAAAGTAAAATTGTATCCCCCCCCACATCTTCCCTCTGCTCCAGCCTCGCTCCCCTCAGCCCCATGATCCTCTCCCAACCTGATCCCCTGCATCACCCCATGCCGCTCAGTGCAGCCCTTGCCCCTGCATCCTCCTTCACCTCTCCTCCTGCCCCCACTTCCTTGTGCCCCCAGTGCACTCACCAGCAAAGCAGCAGCACTGAGACTTGCAGCCCCCTGGGAAGCTAAAGTCTCTTCCCTGCCTGGCCCAGTCCTTTGCCTGCAGGCTGCAGCTCTGGGGCTGGGGCAGGCAGATCCTTTGGCTGTCCAAGACTGGCTCCAGCCCAGCCGGGCACAGTGGGGTGCTGGGAAAGGGACTCCCAGTTGTCCCCCCACCAGCCCATGGGGAGCAGCCTGGCACAGCCCGGGCCCCAATGTGTCACCTGTGTTGACTGCCCAGCCCCAGTTCTGTGGAGCAGGCCCAGCCCCACACTCTCCCAAAGCAGGAGACAGCACCAGAGATGCAAGCGTGCACCTCTCCCTCCCCTCTTCTACCAGCAGGAAGCCAGAGCTGCTGCTCCAGCCTGCAGCTGTGTGGCTGAGGCTCGAGCTGCAAAATGGGCTCCCTGCTGCGCGGGAGGAGGGGCGGGGCTGAGCTCCTGCCCTGTGAGCCACTAAAAACTGGCTCGCGTGCCACTCGTGGCACATGTGCCGGGGGTTGCTGCCCCCTGGCTTAAAGCTACCTTTCTGTATTGAGCTGGGGAAGGTAAAGAATCTCAAATTATTGTTTAGTTTCAAAAGGATTGGGGAAAATGACTGCTGCATCCCCCTATCAATGTTCTCTTACATTCTGAAGAATAAAATATAACATGTTGACTAGTTTGCATGGGTAATCACTTAACTATTTAAAAATGGCTCACAGCTGAGAAATGTTGCTTTGGTGTTTGATATGTTTTCTTCCAGCATGATTCATATGCTTGTTTATATCTTATCTTGTCTAATGCTTAATTTCCTGATGATTATTTCAGACCCAGAAGCAGCAAGGTCAGGCAATTCCAAAATCACTACTACCCTGGGACTAGTGGTCCATGCTGCAGGTAGGCTGAATTACTGTAAGATCTGAAAGAAGTAATCTTCTACTGTATTACTGTCAGTTTTCCTATCTACATTAAATAAATTTGAAATTGCAATAATTATTGTATATTCATCAAAAGAGATTTATGTATTTAGAAGCTCATGTTCTGTTTTTTCCTAACTAAGTTAACATCATCATTTTAAAATGGTTTGGAAAAAAACCACAAGGATTGGGATATATGCCTAGATATGATTCAGATAAGGATTTAGGCAGATTTTTAAAAAATCTAAATTACAGTAAACCTTGATTTTATCTTTGTACTGTAGGTGCTAAGAAACAATATATAGAACTTAAAATGTATAAATAGTTGGTGGATAAGTGTTAGCAATGAAAAATAACACTTCATCCAAAAAATGTAAGGGGCTGGTGAAACCAATTTGTCCAACACCAATTTGTCCAACACCTCTCTGGTCCCAAATGAGGGATTTTGCCAGACCAGGGGAGGTCATTTTGGCCCCCCTGCTACCCCACTGAGCCAGGCATCAGGCTTTGCAGCCCCTGGTCCCCATTTGGTTGAGCTCCTGCCCCACCCAATGCATCCCTCATGCATCAAGCTGTAAAATGAAGGCAATTTTGAAAGCCTTGAATTTTTGCCTTGAATTTTTGCATCTTCTGTTTAATTTTAAAACAAAAGTAGAGTAGCTTGATTAAATCCTAATATAAAAATAATATTCTGCCTCCTGAAAATGTCCCAAGGTACGTCTACACTACAGTGTTATTTTGAAATAGCTTATTTCAAAATAACACGTCTACACACAAAATGCATTTCGAAATAGCTTTTTGCTATTTTGAAATAGTGTGTCCACACTGAGTGGACTCTGAATCGCATTTAAGGCTGGCCGGAACCAGTTCCAGCAGGGCACCAGGTCAGGACTTACTGTGTGGGGCTGCTGCCTGAGGCTATCTGAGCTCTGTGCTTAAAGGGATCCCCCCTCCCCCCTTTCTCAGGTTTCCCTGATTGCTTATCTACCTCGATGAGGGACAGCAAAGCATTTTGTCTCTGTGTGCTCTGGTTGCCCTCACTCGGGACACCATGGCACTCTGCAACAAGTAGCCAGAGCTGCCCCTGGGCACTGTGGTGCTTCTCTTAGACGCATTGCTGCGAGCCTGGCTGCACTTTCTGTGGGCTGCCATCCGGGAGGTCCATCAGGAGGCTGTCAGTATCCAGGAGGCCCTGTGGGAGAGCTTGCACCCTGTGGAGCACTAAAAGCCTCCCTGCTCTGCCCCACTGGGGACTTGAGCCTCATGTCTCCCTCATGTCCTTCCACTTACCCCTCCCTAACCCCCCTTCCTGATGTCAAATAAAATACATGTATTTTCATGAACACAAACTCTCTTTATTTAATAAAACTGGGGGAACGGGGAGGTTGAAACTCTGGTGAGACTGGGGAAAGAAGGCGAGAGAGGGGAGGGGAAAACCTGGGAGGTGGGAGCTGGAAGGGGGAAGCAAGGGAAAGAAGGGGGAGGGGAAGCTCAGGGTTGGGGGTCTCGCTGGACCAACTTGATTTTCATGCAGACCTGCTCCTGGGTTCGCATGTAGCCTTTGGTGGTCAGGCTGGCAGCTATCCTGTGATAGACGGCCGCGTTCCTTCGTCTAGTGCAGAAATCATGGACGTTGGGGGCATCCCCCCCAAACCTGAATAAGGTCCATGATCTCCACCCTGGACCAGGAGGGCGCCTGCCTTCTTCGGGCCCTGTCAGGCTCCTGGGAGCTGGCAGATTGCTCCTGGGGAGCGGTGGAGGG
>CM057848.1:63872468-63889146 GCA_030068395.1 Apalone spinifera | reverse complement strand
CTCAGCCTCTAGGAAGAGGGAAAGAAGAGATTAATTCCACTCTTTAGTGCCCAGAGCTTCAAACAGCTCAAACTCAAGTCACCTCCTTTTCCTTCCAGGATGACACAGATCCTGAATGCTGCCTAAAGCATCCAGCTTTTCCCCCCTTGACAACTTCTTATGCTGTCAGTACAAAAATTTGTAGCACATAAAAACTTTAGGTGATGCACATAAGCATATTTAATATTGAAATATAATATCACAAGGAACACTGTGCTTCTAATAGGTTTTGAACATATTTGACAATGCTCTGAAATTTACAGTGTATCACTTCAGCATTGGAGTGTCATTCAAAGTAGAGTCTTTGCTGCAGAACTTTGGTCCACATCATAACAGAATACTTGGGACTTTGCTAATGCTTCCCATTTACATGATGCTTTTCATCCAAGACAATCCCTGGCTTTTAAAAACATAATTCTCACAGCTGTCCTATAAACCAAGCACAGGAAAATGGAAGCTCAGTCTGCGCTGCTAGTAAAGCCAGAAACAGGAAAACCTAGAAATCTCAAATCCCAATGCACTGGTATGACCATTAGACAACTTGCCCTCCCACAGGGTTTGGATGTTTGACTGTAGCAGTCCAAACACGTCAGGTGATCTGTATCTAAACACTTCTAAAACATTTACTATTTATTTACATAATAAAATCCTAATTGTAGAATTGTGTATACACAGGATGTATTGTGTGTGCAGTGTGGACTCTGCTTGAGATAGGCCAGGTGTTCTTTTGAAAAATACACTGTTAGTGGCCATACATCCTCCTCTAGGAAAAGCTCACCATCTGTCTAGAATGAACACCCAATAAGGTACTCATTAGGTTAAGCTTCATTTTTTCATCTTAACCAGTTTGTAGTAAGTGTATTTACATGCACTAGTGCAATTGCTCTCAGTCTTTCCAGAGTACTGTACCTCTTTCAGGAGTCTGGTTTGTCTTGTGTACCCTCAAGTTTCACCTCACTTAAAAACTACTTGCTCACAAAATCAGACTTAAAAATACAGAAGTGTCACAACATACTATGACTGAAAAATTACTTGCTCACTTATTTTAACCATATAATTATAAAATAAATCAATTGGAGGAATATAAATATTGTACTAACATTTCCATGTATAGTATATACAGTAATATGAACAAGTCATTGTATGAAACTTTAGTTTGTATTGACTTTGCATGGCTTGTTATGTAGAAGTAGGCACGTATCTAGGTAAGTTGATATATGCCCTGGAAGACCCCTGCTAACCCTCAGAGATATACTTACGTCTGGTAGAGAATCACTACATTTTTATATAAATGCCTGTTAACTTATATTTAGAAGGTAGGATGTGGGAGGTTGATTTGATTAGTGCATCGTATTTGTCTTCAGAGATCTGTCACCCAAACAGCCTAAGATATTGCTTAATATATAGAGCCTAATTGGAGATTCAAAATGCACTAAGTGTAGAACCTTCAGCATACTTCTTAGCGCTATAGATACTTCAGAACTTCCATCCTCTAGTTGTTCAGTATAGTTGAGACAATGACCTAAGAAACTTGCCTAATACAGAGCCTGACATGTCTTGCAGTGAGTAAATAAAGAAGACTGTGCAGTTTGGAATTGAAGTCTCTTTTCAAGAGATGTAAAGAGAGTCTATAGCTTAAAAAGAAAAAAAAAAAAGGTTTAGATGCATAAATCTGGTCCCTAACCTAGTGTTTAAAGCTGCAGCAAAAACTAATCAGAAATCAAGGAATAAAAATTGTAGTGCTGTCCATACGTGAGAGGTGAAAGGAGACTGTCATGTTCTGTGTATACCACAAAGTGACTTGTCTATTTAAAATTACATACACTTTCTAACCAAGAACTTTTTTCCTATGCATTGGTATATTTTGTATGTCATGTCATGCGTACATGACTTCAGATTCAGGTCAATTCAGAACATTGTAGTATTCCTTCTTGCCTATTGTGTGCCATTACACGGTGGTAATTTTGAAAGGTCTCTACTGGTTCCCCTTCCACTACAGTTTGCCCTTCTCATGTTGAAGGACTCCGTCTCTTTTCAGCCTTTGCTTTGTCAGTTTTGATCATCCCTTCTATGTCAGATACTGAATTTTATACTAGCTGTCTAAAATAGCCGTTTTGCTTTCTTGATTTCCCATCTCTCTTTGTAAAAAGAACAGCTCAAAACCCACTCCATCTAAGTTATCCACAACTAGTGAGCAATCAGGTAGGTCACTGTACATGTGCTTATTATATCTGTTCCATTTTGAATGTTCCTGAATACTGTCACTTTGGTCTAACAACTTCACTGCTATAATTGCTGTAGGATCTATTGATTGGTCATTGCTTTTAGATAGGCTAAGAACTGCGTTTTCAGCAGCGTTTTAGAAGAATGGGAAATTATGGAGACAGAAATAGTTATAAAGTTATTGCCGTTGTAGATGCAAAGAATCCCCTTCTGCTTGCCAGTATTGGCGGCTTCTCCTATGTCAGAGGGATAGGTCAAGAATATACCAAGAAATAAGATCACAGAGTTAAACAGGAGCTTAACTAAAGAAGAACATTAAAAATGAGTGGACATATTTTTGCATTTTATTACCTGTGCTTTTGTGTAGAGTGATCCTAATCCTAATATGGCAGAAGTTTGTCTATAAATGGAGAAAGATACTAAAATAAAATGAATAGAAGGTTTCTTAATAATTCTTAATACATTAGATACATCCCAGGTTTGTAATAGGTCTGTATAAACCTCCTGGAAAATGCATAATGCTTGTTGTGCTTACATTTTGAATACTGTTGTGGGGGGGGCGTCTATGACCTGAAGCTGGATCTCATTGAAGTGCGTAGCAAAACTCCCATTAACATAGTGGGAGGAGAATAAGGCTTTTAAAACTTGAGGTCATCTTGAAATCTAGATGTTCAAAATTTTTCTTCAGTGTCTGAGTGCCATATTTTGTGGTTTTGCAATTTAATTTTCCTATTTTAAAAATATATTTTGCTCTTCTGTTGCTGAGTGAGACTCACATGAGCAGGGGTAACTACATAAGAAAAACAGTTCAATTTATTATACACACAGTATTGCCAAATGCACAAAGTAAACAAACTGGAAAATAAGATATTTTTCCTCTAATCTTTGTCAGTTGTTGTCGTAATGCCAGATGCTACTTGAAAGTATAAGTTGTTAAAACATTTTTAGACATAAATGTGTTATATTTTTTTTAAAAGAATGTCACTTCAAAAGAAAGAATGGTTTTTATTTATTTGTTGAGTCTGTTGTGTTTGGATTCATTTTCACTCTTTTCCCTTCTTTTTCTTTCACAGAGCAGCAAAGAAGCCCTTTCAGAAGTTAATGCCACTGGAGTTGCCATGCTTTTCTCTGCTGGGACTTTTCTTTATGTTGCCACAGTGCATGTCCTTCCAGAGGTGGGAGGAATGGGGCATAGCCACAAACCTGAATCAACAGGTGGAAAAGGACTCAGCCGCTTGGAGGTGGCAGCTCTGGTTCTGGGCTGCCTTATTCCTCTAGTTTTGTCCATTGGGCACCAGCACTAAAGGTATAGAGTCACTGTTCTTCTTGATCTGGTGTGAGCAGTAAACATCAGCTGCTCTTTTCATCGTTGTCTCTCTTTTCCCATCATCCACCCCATTTGCGTTATGGAGTCCAGAGAGAAGCTTGATTCCCACATGAGGAATTCTGGAAAAGCTTTTAGTGTAGCAAAATGTACTTTGGCAGCCGGACATAAATTTTGTGTAATTCTTTTCTGAAGACATTTGATATTTTCATTTTGACTTCTGGCCCTATTCTCAGGGAAGATGGACTTTGACTTTTAAAAAAGGTGAGTGGGGAAAAAATTTAATGGCACATCATGAAATTGTAATCACCAAATATTCTGTAACTCAGCATTCACAGCTGAGAATAGAACAATGGATGGATGCCTTTTAATTTATAGAAATCTTCTTACCCATAGAATAGGAGAGCCTGCCCTACAATTTTTTATGTTGTATTGACATATGTGATTGGTCCTTGTAACATCAATGCCACAAGCCATGCTGTAAAGATGCAGTACTCAGAATTCTGGGTAATGCACTTATTGCAAAAGACAAGAACTGCGGATTCAAAGAAACATTATTGGACAAAGATGAGAAGAAGTCTAAAATGTGAAAATTGAAATGGCTGAGAAAATGGAGATGTTTTTTGCATTGCATTCCCTGGATTAACACAAAGGAAAGAAAAAAAGAAGTATTCTTTTTTTACTCGGTTTATGCAATAGCTTGTTATATTATTTTTAAAAAGAGACAACATACTTTGGAAGATCTCCCATCATATCTGTAAAGAGCAGCAAGCAAAATTGTAGAGAGGGTTAAGAATCTGGCATTAGGGCTGCCCTGCTACTATCCTGGAGACACAAATACATGGTGGCTTGTTAAATCAATGTGTTCTAGGCTTGAAGTAGAGGCATGATGGAAATGGGGTTTGAGGGATTAGAGAACTATATTAGCTTATGTACAAAGGGCTGAAACCAGTGGTCTGTTTTATTTTTGTATTAAATAAAAAATAATAAGGTTAACAAAACAAGATCTCTGGTTAAATACTCAGACTGTGTGCATATTGGCATGTGCGCAGTGTGTGTAAACTAATTAACTGCTTTGCTAAATCTTCATACCAACAAGTAAAAATAACTTTGTTTTTTGTTGAGAGCCTGTTAAAATTATACCCTTCTCCTTTGGGAATGTTTTAATCCACCACCTCTTGATTATGGTTAGTTATAGTGATGCTACTCTGGGTCTCAGTGCCAACTGCTGATGTGACAGGACCATTGCAACTGGCAGATAAGACATGCCTTCTGTCATTAGGCAACTTTTAAAATTATGCAAGAAATAGTACATTTTAATAACTGTAATGCTTATACATTCAGAACAGTTGGCATGCACAGATTTAAAGAACAACTCTTGTTTTACAAAAATTGCTTTTATCCTGCATCCATTTTAAGCCCTAGTCCAAATCTGTCTGTACTTCTTAAATGTAATATTGCCAAAATGGTTTTGTTTTTCATCATTTTCTTTATTTGAAACAATTCTTCAAAGCTTGAAATCACAGCTTTCTGGAGGAACTTATAAACTCCTTGTGAAAGAGAGAGCTTCTTTCTTCACTCTCCATCTGTTTCTTGTAGTACATGAGCCATCATAGCTCTTGACTTCTTTACTTCATTACATCCTCATTATCTTCTAGCTCAGCAGTGGGTATCAGCATGGCTCTTGGAACAGGATTTGTTAGTTTAATTAGTAATCACTCTGTTCAGTGGCTTAGCAGCACAAAAACAGTAAACCAGGATCAGATTTTAATAGTAGTGGCTGCTTTTTGTTTTTTATCTTAAGAAAGGTGGATCTGAAAATCAGTGCAGAATTTTTAGACTGTAGAAGACCTTCCCACAAGGCTAATTATTTTAAGGTCAAAAAAGTATTCGGCCTAAACCGTGATAAATGATACTAGGCCTTTAAAATGTTTTGTGTTCTGAAAAGCAATGACAAAAATAGCATAACCTAACTGACTAGATCTAGTCCCTCTATGCCTAGTTTCTCAAGAGACAAATATAGTTTACTTTTTTACTCCCATTAGTCATGAAAAACCAACATGGCTCAGCTAGGGTTCTGGATTCTGTTCCCTCTGTGTCACTACACTTGTGTAGCTATTTGCAACTTACAAACTAGTGCAAATCCACTGTTGGCAGTGATAGTGCACAAAGATCACTGAGGGCATAATTGAGCTCTAGAACCTTACAAACAGGTGATGGTGACAAGCACCATATAAAGAATCTTGGTCAATTCAGACTTTTTGTAAATTTGTAGGGCTGGCAGTCACCAGTTCTGTTTGTAAACAGTGGGTTATTAAGAGGTGCCTAACTAGGTAGTCATGTAGTTGATACAAATTGTAATAACTACACGATTAGTCACTAAGGGAAGGTGCTTCCCCTGCTGTGGCTTTGTAGTTTAAATGTAGTAAGAGCTGGGTGCGCAGGCTGCCTGGCTACTAGTACATTTAAACTGCAGAGCCGCAGTGGGGGTAGCTCCTGGACCTGGCGTGAGCTGGGACTGAGCTGGCCTTGCTCAGTCCTGGCTTGTGCTGGGTCCAGCAGCCTCTGTCTGCAAGGGATCCCAGCAAGGAGCTGGGACCCCTGTGGACTGGGGCTGCTGCAGAGCAGCCTCTGTTCATGGTGAGCCCCAGCCTCCTCTACCCCACCCCACACTGCTGCCTTTGAGAGACAGCAGCAGGGGAAGGGGAGCAAGTGGCACCACAGAGACAGTGCTGGAGGGAACCGGCTTTTAAGCTGGCTCCTCCCAGCACCAGCTCCTGTTTCCCCTCCTTCACTCCCCTTGCTGCCTCTATATCAGAGGCAGGAAGGGGGGGCAGGAATGCGAGTAGTCAGCCTAGGCTTATCAGGTAGTTGACTAATTGACGACTCTTTTACATCCCTATTGTAAACTGAGCAAATCTGATCTGTAGTTAATGGCAGACAATGAAAATGGAACTTCCTGGGTGACACTTATGCAGTTATTTTTGGGGTGGAACCACACTTTGACATTTTGTCCATTTTTTCCCCAACATGTGGCTGTGGTTCTCTTTCAACATCTGTGTCCGCTTCAGCCATCATTTTATCTCATGTCACTGTAATGGTCAGAAACCTATACATCCACTGTAGATAGGAGTCCCATTTACCATATTTTCCTGCCAGGCTGCAATAGCAAGAATCTCTCTCTCTGGACCATTGCTTATTGAGGAGGAGATATTTGACCAAATCTCTCTCCCCTGCTGACATAGCTCTGGCAGGTTTACCATAGTGGTAATCATCATCTTTGTTGGCATTGCTAAGAGGGGTTTTGTCAGACTTTTTGAAACAAACACTTCATAAGATCAAGTCTCCAACTTCTGGGGCAATTGCTAGTAATAATGAAGCTCTGTTTAGTTATGTACAAACTAAGCTTGAGAGGCCAGAGCATTAAGAATTATTGACCAAGATAGAACAGCTGCAAGAGTCTGAGGATTCACAAATTAAAATGTCTACAAGCAAAATGGGGACAGAAGGCCCACAGTAATGTGCAATTTTCACTTTGTTGTTTAGCAAAGTGGTATAAGATGTATGTTTTTTCTTGTCCACTTAGAGTTAGCTTTATTGTTTTGTCTGCCTTAATTGTGTATATCTGATGAATTGTTTAAACGTATATGGCTGAGAATGCCACAGTCAACCAGGAGTTTGGGGATTATCTGAGAGAGATATGTTGTAGCAGAATGCAAAGTTGTGTGACCTCAAGTGGCCAAATCTATTCTAATTGTAGTTTCACATAGCAACATAAGATTTCAGTTAAATGTGAGTAGGAATGAAAACAACATTTCTGATCATACACCCATCCTCCCTGTCTATCTGCCACAATAAAATCAATTATCACTTATAGTCAGGGCCATCTCTTGTCAATTTTCATTCCTCAGGAAACTTTAGTCACTATTCAGTTCTTCATTATATTTCCATTTTTTACTTTAATTCCCATCTTGCTTTCAGTTGTGATAGAGTGGAAAATAAGTACAGCAAAATAGATAACACTGATTGGCTTCCATTTTCCCCTTTCTCCAACTTCGATCCTCAAATGAAAACTCTCCACATCAGCCAATTTATGTGTTCCTGATGGCTGAGTTGATACTAAAAATCATTAGTGACATCTTTGTTAGTACCAATGTATTCAGCTACTTTATAGACTATTCTAATTTCAATCTTGTTCCTCATGTAATAAAGGCAACATATTTTTTCAGTACCTGATAACAACTGAGATACAGGAACTTCATTTGTATTTGCTCATGTGAGAATGGCAGGGCAGTCACACCAGGATAAAGATGTTTTGATAGCTGCTCCATGAATTGTCACTTGGCCAAGAGTTAAGCACAGGAACCTAGTGTCTACATCTGAACTTCAAAAGAGTGCTCCTGTGTGGAATATCTCAAAACCGCAACATCAAAGAGACTCAGGAGAACAACAATATTTGTTCATGAACTGCTGTAGAGAATGGTGATTGTCTTATAGGATTTCTTGGGAGGCTGACTTATGCCTTTAATGTCAACTGTACTCGGAATAACATGGAGAGGTTATGGAATAACTGTTGCTGTTGCTCTCATCTACATTGTCTCCTTGATCATCCTCAGGCAATTTTGGGGGAGGAGTTTGGTTGCTTTTGTCTGTGGTATTGTGGGGAGTAGGGAACTCATGCAATGAATTTCAGATTCTGGTAAGTCCATCTTAAAGTTTTAAAAATGTCAGCTTTCCTCATTTTTCTTTGGTTACATCTTCCAGCAGCTCAGGCTTTCCAGGGAATAAAATTGCCTGGTCACTGCAGTTGACATGACTCAGTTGACATTACTGAGCTATAATTTTATTGTCTTTTCAAAACCATTTGTACACATAAAATCATTCCATGAATGGCTGCCTTATTTTTTTGTTTTGTTTTGTTTTCCACTTTAATTGTGAATGGTTAAAAATGTTGTTTTTTGATTTGTTTTATTATATTAAATTTTTATTAGGTGCAGTGCTTAAGAGTTGGCTTCTCATTTATTATATGAGGCTTTGTTAGACACCATGTGAAGAGCAGTGCACTTCAAGGTAGTACTGCTGAAGACTGGTGCATTTTATTTTTATGTATAGTAGAACCTTGGAGTTATGAACACCAGAGTTACAAACTGACCAGTCAACCGCACCTCTTGTTTGGAACTGGAAGTACACTATTAGGCAGCAGCAGAGATGATAAAAAAATCAATATTGTGTTTAAACATAAGCTACGGGTGAGGGGCGGGTCAAAAACAATTTGACAAGGTAAGGAAACTGTGCTTGTTTCATTTAAATTAAGATGGTTAAAAGCAGCATTTTTCTTCTTCGTAGTAAAGTTTCAAAGCTGTATTGAGTCAGTATTCTGTTACAAACTTTTGAAAGAGCAACCAGACTGTTTTGTTCAGAGTTACAAATGTGTCAGAGTTATGAACAACCTCTCTACCCAAGGTGTTCATAACTCTGAGGTTCTCTTGTATATGCATTTCTGCAGTGCTCCCATAACCATAATATCTGAGTATCTCGCAGAAATTAAAGCTAGAAGGGAAAACTGAGGCAAGGCAGAATGTCATGTTAGTTTAAATGTGGGTATGAATGACACACAGATGTAAGTAAGGGCATAATTTGACTCACTTTACAAGAGAATTTGTTGCCTGTCTCCATCTCTCTCTCCCCATACAGTTAGGAGCTGAGACATGGGGAAGGGGTGGAAACTAGCAGGCATGCACCCCTACCTAGCAAGTGGAAAACTGAGCTCTGTTGCTTGGGTAGCCCTAGGGAGAATCTTTGCCTAAGATTATCACTAGCCAGAAAGAAGTTGGGATTAAAGTGGAGGTAATGAGATAGGGATATCAACGTGTAGATGACCACACGATTAACCAATAAACCTAGGCTTATCAGTTAAGCCTGTTGACTACATGCATTTCTCCTCCCCCCATATCACAGGCAACAAGGGTGGATGGATAGGAGATGGTGCCCGTGGGGAGCCAGCTGGCTCCCCATGAGCAATGAATCCACCTTGCCTCCCCACCCCCCCATTGCTGCCTCTGATTGAAAGGCAGCAGCGCAGGGTAGCAGAGGACTCCTCGAGGATGGGGCTGCGAGTACACTGGCTGGTTGCCTTGTCCCCTGGGGACTATTGAATAGTTGGGAAACCACTAATATTTGATGCAGTTACACAACTATTCAATTACACGCTAATTAACATTCCTAGAATGAGAATGGATGTCATCAGTATTGCCAGCTGCAAGTATTCAATTGTCATGAATTAGACAACTCTGAAATTGTGATTGGCTTAAATGATTTTAATATTAATAGGCAAAAGGCAATGTGACTATTTGACTTTTTTTGAGCCTTGAGGGGAAAATAGCCAGCCAGCAAATTGTGTGTGAGCATTTCAAATTAAAAACTCAAAAATAAATGTATAAAAAATGTCAGAGCCTCTGCTGGGTTTTGGAAGAGACTGTACTTCTCTTCCCACCTTTGGGCTGTGGAGAAATTGCCATTTTAATCTCTGCCCCGCTGTACACCACATTCCCCTGCAGAGTGGTTTTCTGCCCATCCTGCATACGCTCTTGCCCCCTAGGACACATGCTTTCATGGTATCTCAGTATACCCCTCTGGCTGCTGATAACAGAGAAAGGTGCCACTCTCTGGCATCATTCCCACTAGCAGAAATGGGAGATAGTGGCCATCTCTGCTTAAGGGCAGCCTAAACTTCCTGTTTTCAAAACTGTAGGGAACCTGGGGCCCGCTTGAATGAGGAACATCATGACCATTTTGAAGAAGAGTCCATCCTTGGTTTCTCTTGAAAAGAACATATGGGTTGGACCTCCCTGGTCCAGCACTGTTGGGATATGACCAGTTCTGAATGAAATAATTTGCCAGACGGGGAAGGTCTCCTGCCACTGGCCCCAAGCCCATTGCCTGCTGCTGACAGGCTGCCCCAGTAGGCACTCTGCCTTGCCCTCCCCGCTCCCCCCCCCCCCCAAAACTGGCTGGGCGCTGCTGGCTCCCTGGCTGGCACAGGCTCCAGCTCCTGCTGCGGGGCTCTGGCCCTGTGTATCCGGGGGCATCTGTAGGACTCTGGTGCCACACTCCAGGGGAATGCTGGGTGACTCCAACCCCATGCTGCACTGGGGCTCTAACTCTAGCCCCATGCGCCGGGGGCTGACATGATGGCCCATTCCCATGCTCCAGGGGGCTGCCAGGGCACTCCAGCCCCAACCCTCCACTTCTGGGGGTTGCTAGGAGACTCCGGCCACACACTGCCATAGGGCTCCAGCCTTTGTCCTGCAATCCTGGGGATTGCCACAGGCCTCCAGCCCTGCACCGACCCAGCAAGCCAGATGACCCCAGCCCCTGGCTGCTGGAGGCTGCCGTAGTACTCTGGCCATGGTCCCCCGTTCTCCTCAGCTGGGCTGCCAACCCTGTTGCCCCAGGCTGGCTGGCCCTCCTGCCCTTGAGTTCTTGGGCTCTCTGGTCTAGGACCATCCATGGTCCGGCAGGGTGCCGGTTTTCAGAGTTACAACCTCTATTTGCTGATGCATATATTTTCACTCATGAAGGCTAACTGAAGTTAATTTGTAGGCCAATATCCAAGAGGTTCTTGGAGGTTAGAGCAGATGTAGAAAAAGTTTTGGCATATGTTTTTAAGCAAAAGGATACAAAAATGATGATTCGCTAGGACGTACTTTTTACAGATTTGTAGATTTAATGGGAGATCCTCAGAAAATTCAGTCCTTTCTTACAGATTGTATGCTAGGAACTTGGGGGTGAAGACACTATTTATTGTACAGAACAGGTTGAATCCTTGCTTTAAGTGAAAAACCCAGTGTCGTCATAACTGAGGAGTGACAACCAGCACCTCCAGGCTGACCACTTGCTTTTACCAAACTTCAGTTTGGAGCCAGATTAGACCTGAGTGACCCTTTGAAAAGGTAATACAATTAAAATGAAATGTTTGTGTGCTGTATACAATTAATCTGCATAATGTTAATATAAGGGTTAGCCATTTTCTCTGCCCTGTAGAGCTTACAGTCTGCAGCCTGCAATTTGCAGTGCAGGCTCCATACACAAAGAGCCTTATACCAGTGCAGTATCCCATTGAAGTCTAAGGAACTTTGTGCTTAAAGTCTGAAGGTCCATATGCCAGGATCCCAAATAATGACATTCTGTTACAGGATGTTACTGAGACAACATCTCTGTTTCTCCAGAGTTGTACATGGATATATATCTACATTTTTATATTTCATTCGTCACTGGCCAGGGACAACCTTCAGTCCTTCTAGGTATTCCCCACAAGTAAGGTGATAATATATTATTCCTTCTGCTAATAATGTAAAGTCCTACCTTTACAATCTTTGTTCTGGTGCTATTCTCCTGTCGCTCAAGCTGAGATTTGAGAAAGGTATCTTGCACAGTAGCTGTTTCAGTGCCCATAGCCAAGAATGTCAGCATTTCTTTTTGAAAAGTGAAAGCTATCCTTTGAGACTTAATAATATTTGTTCTGAATATTATTTATTCATTGGTTTTTAGTACATTACCCAATGCAGCAGCTCTGTAACAGTTAAACCCAACAAACATAAGTCTCCATTTGAACAGTCCACTCTTGTGCTTAAAAGTCCTAAGTAAACAAATATGCTGTGCATTGTTCCTTAAAGCTCACCAGACAGGGCTGTGATAGTGGAGAGACAATGGAGTGAGTTCCACCAGCGAGGGTTCCCCACTACTGGCCTCAGATAATAAAACTCCAAAAATCATCATGAAGAACAACGCAGTGGATCTGAACTGTTGTAATGCAACAAAGTTGTGTGACCTCTTAGGTAGCTGATTCCTAGGTGATAAAGGACTAAAAGAATCTAATCAGCATCTTGAATGGCGCCTAAAAATATCTTGAGTCTATGCCTTGGTAACTGCATTTAACATGCATTGCAGTAAAACAGATTAGGAGCATTAAAAGGAGATCAGTGTCGGGAGGATTCATTTAGTTCAGTGTCTCTCAACCAGTGGTACGAGTACCCATCAGAGTATTCGAGAGAAGTCTGGGGGGTACATCAACACAACTGAAATTTGGAGAAAAATGAATTTTTGTTTTAAGTTTTATAGCTCTTTATTATTTTTGTACTTTTTACACCCAAAAATGTAATCACCCGCCCGGCTACGAAATAAGTTGTTTAAACAAATGTGTTGCAATGGTAGAAAAAAAAATTGTGTGTCTGAAAACTGTAGGTACTTGGGGTACTTATTTTTTTTAAAAGGGATACTTTATTTAAAAAGGCTGAGAAACACTGATTTAGTCTGATGATAGGAGCTATGGCCAACTTGAATCAAACCTATGAAGTCAAATTTGGTAAGCCTTTTTTAAAAAGTGCTAAGAGGATGAGCAGTTTATGGCTTTCTTAACTAGTTTTATAAACTCTTATTCTGTTTCATATACCTAGCCACCATTAGGATAGAAATAAGCTCTTGGAGGAAGTTCAAAATTATTTTCATGAATCAGGTTAAAAAAACATTCTGGGCAGAGATGGTTTAGTAGTAACCAGACAAAAGAGAGACTTCTTTCTTCCCATATCCCCTTCAGTTCAATCACTGCACACAACCTTATCTGAGCTCCTAGAACTTTTAACATTTACCTTATTTTTTAAACCATTTGCCATTTCCCTACCCTGCTCCCCCCATTTCCCCAGCAAGTAATAAACTCTGAATTAATGGTTTGAGGTGGTTGGCTTTTCTGTTTAAAGCATCAAATTTAAAGATGACTTACTTGGCTAGAAAAATGACATTTCTACATGCACACAACTACAATAATTTCTACTAATTATTTATGACTATTGCATACTCACCAGTGGGAGATCCAAAGTGAATGACAGATTATTGCAAATGAGCTAGCAAAAAAATAGAACGGGAGATTGCAGGCTAAATGCTTGATAAAATGTATTTTGTTCTTTTAATTAACAATTGTAACTCAGGTTTAATTATTTATGATGTTTCATAACATAGTGAATGTTCTGTTAGTATATTTTGTAAAAATGTCTGAGGAATACAAGACCTAAGCACTTGTTTAAATCGTTAGAGATGAGTAAGAAGAGACCACCTTTTTGTATTACAGCCACTAACAAGTTAGCATTCACTACCCCGTAGCAGTTTAACTTGCTGCAGTATATTCTGTAAATACAACAGTAAATATTACATTTGTTTTAGGAGCAATCACTGAACAAGGTGTGTTATATTCATGAGACTGCTGTATTTTTATCATTATTTCAGATGCTGTTACATCATATGCCTGGCAGGAAGAATGAGCTGAGCTGTTTTTTAATTTGCATATTGAAATAAATTCATATTACTGATCAGTGCAAGTCTTAACAAAATATCTCTCTTGCCAGAATTATACCATGTTTTACCCTTCTTTTTGGCGCATTTACTCTGTCGCCTAAGGTACTTAGACATGAACTCTCAGCTATATTAGAAGACATAAGAAGAAGAATGCCTTACGTAAGATAACAGAGGCTAAAATCTAAAATATATAGAATTTTTAAAAAATTAAAGCTAAACAACATGAAATAAGGGAGAAGTGTTAAGATACAGTATGTGTTTTGCACAATATGTTAATCCTGTGACTCAAGTGCTCATTTCAATGTGAACACAATGGAGTGTCTGTGATTTGCCTACTGGAATTTGGGACAGTAAAATGAGATGATATTGCAATTAATGTGCTAGCCTACACTAATCTGGTTTGTTGGTTATACTTGAGAGTTCTTAGGAGTTGACTAGAAAGCACTATTTCCAGATTAGGGGGAGTGGCTGGAGAAAAGCTAATGTGGTACCAGTGTATAAGAAAGGGGAAGATAGTGATGTGTGTGCACCTACAGGTATGTTAATCTGACCTCAGGAGTATGTAAGAGTTTAGAACAAATTGTGAAGGAAGGAATTGTAAAGCAAACTGTAAATTCATGGAGGCAAATGGTAAAGGGGATGTAATGCAAAATGAGTTTACCACAGGTGATCATGCTGGTGTAATCTGATTTCCTTCTTTGAGAAAATAACTAAGGGAAATGCAGTAGGCCTAATATGCTTGGACTTCAGGAACCCCGCTTACATGGCACCTGCGTGGTGGTAGAAAATTATTAGCTCCATTAGAGAAGATGTGGATCAGTAAAAGAATTATAAGGCAATTAAGGAACGGGCTAAAGGGGAGTTGGCTTGTACTAAAGATACATTATCAGAGTGGAAGGAGATTACTAGAGGAGGACCTCAAAGATCAGTCGTGGGACAAAGCTTATTCAATATCTGTATTAATGACATTGGCAAAAAAATTAGAAATGTGATAATGAAATATGCTGATGGTGGCACTTAGCTGGGTGGCATCACCAATAAACAGGACAATCAGAATATTCTACAGTAAAATCTGGATAACTTTGAAGACAGGAGTGATAGAAATGGGATGGAGTTCAACAGTACAAAGTGCAAGGCCATGCACTTAGGCCCTAATAAGAATTTCTGCTGCTGCAAGCTGGGGTCTCCTCAGTTGGAACAACAGACGAGGAGAGAGACCTGTGTATGCGGCTCCATTATAGGATGGCTGGGCTGCCAGTGTGATGTGGCTATGAAAAACGCCAATACATCCTAGGATTGTATCAGGTGAGGCATTTCCAGTACAGCTAGAGAAGTATTAATGCTGTTGGGGAAGGCACTGGCAGGACTTCATTTGGCATACTCTACAGTTCTGGTTACTCACAATCAAGAAAGATGGATTTGAATTGTAATGGGTACAGGGAAGAACTAGGATGAACAGGGGAACTGGAGACTAAAGGAGACTAAAGGAGGTTGGATTGTTTAGCCTAGGCAAAAGATGGTTGAGAAGGTATATGATTACTCTTTGTAAATACAGTGGGGAGGGGTTAAATACCAGAGAGGGTGAAGAACTTTTAAGATAAAGGACAACATTGGCATAAAAACAAATGGATAAAAGATTTGCCACGAACAAATTCAGGCTGGAAATTACAAAACGGCTGCTAACTGTCAGAGGGGTGAGGTTCTGGAACAGCTTCCCAATAGGAGATGTGGGAGCAAACAACTTAATTAGTTGGAGAGAGTTGGCTCACCAAGTGCAATTGTGTAACAGCATTACCTGTGATGGTAGGGAGTAGGGCTTCCAGCCTCGCTCCCTGTTCGTGTCTTGGGTTTGTAAAGCTCATGCATCAGGGTTTCAGCGAGCCACCTCCAAGTGTCAGGAAGCAATTTTTCCTCTCCTAGTACATTGTTGTTGTTTTTTTAAATCTGTTCCCTCTGAAGCAACAGGGCTGGCCGCAGCAGGAGATGGGACGTTGGGTGGGAAGGGCCAGTATGCTAAAGTGACACTGAGCATTCTCTCTCAGGTACTTGGCTGACTGGTTTTTGCTCATAAGCTCGTAGTCTAACACATCACCATATGTGGAGTCAAATAGGAATTTTCCCTCAGGTCAGATTAGCAGAGACCTTAGAGATTTTTTACCTTTCTCTGTGGTGTATGGGAGCAGCTCGCTTGCTGAGATTATCTGGGTATATTGCTATCATTTTCCTGCTGTTATGGGGGCCACAAGTGCTGGTGCACCTCAGTCTTTCCTCTTCTGTACCTCTGGTACAGAATAGTCTAGTCTCCTGTGAGCTATAGTATTTTGGTTTAATTTTGGTTCCTGGGGTTCGTGTGTAAGTGCTGGTGTCCTGTGATATACAGGATGTCACACTAAGTCAGGGGTGGGCAAAATATCGCCCATAGGCCGGATCCAGCCCTCCACACTGCCAGAGCCAAACCACAGGCACAGCGGGAGTCCTCAGCCAGGCTCCCTGCCTGCCCCACCCCTGCACACTGCTCCGAGCAGCTCTCTAAACACTGCAAGCACGGGGAGAGAAGATCTGCTTGCTGCCCCAATCCCCAGAACAATCTTGCAGCTCCCATTTGCTGGTTTCCAGCCAATGGGATCTCTGTGTTTTCAAGACAGACAACTCACAAAGAACCTCTTCCCCAGGCTTGTAGTGTTTACAACAGCACATACCCCCCCTCCCTCCCCAGCTGTTCTGAGTGGCATGCAGGGGCATGGA
>CM057848.1:63841211-63851597 GCA_030068395.1 Apalone spinifera | reverse complement strand
GTTGCACGGCGTAAATAACTGCCAAGGTGCCAGGCAGTAAGAATCAGGTCCTGTGGGGATCAGAGGATGATGGGAAGAAACAGCAGTGATCAGGGCTGCCTCAATTTACCAGCCTTTCCCCATATACCCAAGCGATTTAATTTAGCTGCTGTTTCAGTTACTGACCCAGAGTGCCTGGGAGAGGTCTAGTACTGGAACAAGTCTGACAATCTGAGTTTATCTGCCTTTAATGTGACATCTGTGTGCTGTGCTTTGTATAAGCAATAATCTGAAGTGATATTGGCAGCACCCTCTCCAGCCAGGAGGCAAGGGAGAGATTAATGCCTCGGGCCATGCAAATCCTTTCACTGGAAAACAGCTCCCTTGCCAGCAGCCCCTTGAGAGAGAAGCAGCAATCTGGCTTCCCTGACTGGACACTGCGGGTGTTCTGGCCGGGAAAGTCCATGGCGGGTGATGGACTGCTGGGCTACTGCTGCTCTGACTTGTGATTCCTCCCTCTTCCCCCTGCAACTGCTTATTCCTACCAGGATCTCCCAACTAGCAGCTCAACCCGTTCCCTGTCCCAGACACTACAATACAAACACCAGTGGTGGGAGTGGAGACAGAGCGAAATCATAATGCACCAGACCTACTGCTGCACTGGGGGGCACATCACCACGGGAGCAGGGCAGAAGCATGTCCTTTTCCACCCCATCTCCAGCGTTAAGTGCCTGCTCCCTGCAGCCCGACCGTCCTGCTGCTACCTGCTGAGCAACCACACCCCTGCCCAGGACTGCAGGCCTCTCAGTACGTCCAGCAAGTAACATGGTCCCTCTCTTGCCTGCTGATAGTACCTGGACAGACCCAGGAAAGAGGCAGACAAGGTCCCAGGCTGTTGCTGAGAATGCACTGGAGCTAATACTGCCGAGGTTGCTGTGACCTGACTTTCCAGCAACATGGCGGCTCAGAAAAAACACTGGCCATGGAAATGTTTATTCACAGGGGGCTGAAGGGAGTCAAGCTGAGGAAGAGGCTTTTTCACCTTTTTGCCTCCAGCTCTGGGGCTGCAAGTGGGCAGCCTGCTGTGCCCATGTGGGGCTCGCTGCAATAGAGGAGGCTCTGTGTGGGTGACACAGCCAGTGTGCTCTCACAACTGCAGTAGGGAGGCCTAAGTTAGCAGAGCCCGCAAGCTGTTGCCTGCTCACAGCTATTTGGTGACCTACAAGGAATGAGATTTTTGGCGGGGGAGGGGTGTCTCAATTCAACTCCGAATGGACAAATGTGAGTGCTCTGTCCCAAGCCCACTGCCAATGGTTGGCGCCATGTTGGCCATTTCAGCAGAGGTCAAAGTCGTTGATGGGCATTGGAGTGTGAGCTCCCCTCCCCTCGTTGGATGTGATCCCTCTAGCTCAGGAGTCAGGTGTGAGTTGAAGAGGTGTTGAGAAGCTGCAGCTGTTCCTGTGCTTGCTCTGTGGTTAAACAGAGACTGTCACCTTCCAGAGCTTTTATCACCTCTGGAAATCCCCTGGAAAGTTCCCCAAGGATGGCCATAGGGGTGCATAATAAAGGTTGACTTTTACTGAAAAGGGCCCCCAGAGCTGGCTCCCCACCCTAGAGAGAGAGGAAAAACCATTCTTGATCTGGACACCTGTTCCTCACGTTTTGGCCTTCCCCAAGGTCTCCTTCTCCAGACGGAACTCTCTGGAATATAAGCCAGACAAGGAAAGCACAACTATTCCAAGTGGCAGAAGAAAAGACAGGTGCCTCCGTCACAGAGTTCACTTGTTTTTCATGTCAACACAGGAAATAAAAAATCATACTAGTCCAGCATCTGGAACTCGCTATATTTAATCCTGGACCTGTGCCAAAAAAGCCCTGCTAAAGTAAAGCCTCAGCGACTGTTTTAAACTCTGCTGATCCTCATACTGAGCGTGTGGCCCATTATCTCTTCAAAACACTTTGCAGATATTGACCAACCTCAAGAGCCATCTGAGCTACAAAAAGGTCACTTTGTCACCAGAGATAGGGGGCCTTGACTTATTTTGCTTTCTAACCCTACAAGAGCACAACACCGCTGACCTTCACCCAATTCAAATACTTCTGATTCGTATAATTTCATCTCCATCCCTATATTAATTGCAACATGATTTCAGTAGCCATTAGCTTGAGATTGGCTAGAGCTAGACACAAATATGGCAGCTGGAACTTCTTTTGAGAGTTGGGCATGCAGCTTCCAAATGCCATAGAACAACTGGGTCAGATTCTCTTTTTTCTTCCTTAACCCCGTCCCCCCCACTTCCTCCCACCGTCCCTTATTTATTCTTGGATCTGGACATCCAACACTCCAATCATCTGAAGAAGTGGGTTGTGTCCATGAAAGCTCATGATACCATCTACATATTTTGTTAGTCTTTAAGGTGTTACTAGACTATTTATTGTTTTTTAAGTTTTTCATGTTACAGACTAACTCGGCTACCCCTCTGAAGCTTTTGCTTTTTCAGAGACATTGATGTGCAAGGGGAAGCTGGCTCATTGTGCCTAACTCAAACCTGGTGTAACTGCTTATTCTGTGTGTCTCACCCGCTGCTGTATTTGTGTTTCTCTTTCTCCCTCCCCCTTCTCTGGGCCTTATGCTTCCCTCTTCACGCTGCCTTAGCCATTTCCCCCTTCACAGTCTCTGAGTCCTTACGTAGTGAGCTGATAACTTTGTCCTGGAAGTCAATGTTTATAAAATGTCAAGCCTAGGCTCCTGTCAATGGCCTTCCTTGTATGGAGAGATCCTGATATATGTGTGTAATATGTATGAGGTACCCATCAGTAACCCAGGTTTTAAATGGTTATTCCCCTTTATTATTATTCACATGTATTATTATATTATTTATCATTGAATTCTGTTTCATTTTTTTGTCATTCCAAATCTCCATGATTCTGCCAACCTCTCAGAGGTCAAGACTTTACCAAATGTCATTAATCCCCCAGAAGCACAGCATTGTCCAAAGCTCAATTCTAAGGAGCAAAATTTAAATCAGAGGGATTATTGTGAGCACTAAGTAACCAAAAAACTAATACTAAACTACAGAGCTTAGATTCATGAATTGCACATATTTAAAAAGATGTTCTTACTTATGTTGAAAATAACATATGCTGTTGAAATGGAAATCCTTTTTTTTAAAGTAATGTACTTTTACCATTTAAAGTTTGCTGCTTTTATTTTTCTCAGTGCAATAGACTTTTGTATTTGTGGCTAGTCAGTTTCACATCTGATTTCCATGTGCTAGCACAGTGCTGCAGTATGTGAGATGCAAGGCCTGCAGAAGATTGGTTTTAAAATGCTATTTTTTAAAATTTGTTGTAGGAATGGTGCAAGATCCAAATTAGGCATCGAGTCCTCACTCTGCTAGAGACTTTAGAAACACGTAAGAGCTTACAGTCTGAGTTAATGATCAAGGGTAACAAGTGGATGAAACAAACAAATAGCTAGGATACTGGCATGCAGCCAAGGGGAACAAAGGACTGGAGCAAAGTACTTCAGAATCAAAACTAGCCAGTCAGCCAGTTTTGGATATTTCTGATGCCTTGCCAGGGTACCACAACAGGGCACTTCTGATTTACTGAGGTAGAATGAATCCCTGGATCCCAGCAGGTCTGGAGCTGCCACAGCAGTAAATGCTGATATATTTTCCATTAGTGTAAATGTATTGGAAAATCCCAACTCTTGTCACCCAGAGGTGAAACCTAATGGAACCACTGTGTCAGGCATTGTCACACAAAGCCATAGTCAGCTTTGGGAAAATGAGCTTTGATCTTTTTTTGAATCTGTATTAGCAAAGAGTGCTAGAGGCATGGGGATGTCTCAGCCCCTTCCTTTCTCTGGATCCCTCAGTCCCTTCCCACGCTGTCCCTAGGGTTTAGCGCAAACCCTGGTCCTGGACATGGGTTAGCAGGTAACTCAAGGGGTACATCTGAGGACAAGGTTTCTAGAGACACCTCTAAGGTGCAGTCAAGACCCACCCAAAGTACGGTGAGCCAACAGGGCAGTGCAGCAGCTAGCACATCTCTAATGCAATATTAATCATTATCAGGATAAGCCTGAGCGTTTTAGAAACACTGAGGGAGAGAAAACATTGAGCCCTCGTGCTGTCAGTTTGGCAACTCTGAGGATATGCCAGTGGTGTGAAAGTATGGGACGCCCACTCTCAGACATAAGTGTCCTGCCCTCAGGACCATCAATCTACTAATTAGTCTTTATTCTGTGTAATATTTTTAACTCATGGTCTCATTGGCTGAGTTTGGTGTCATTCAGTGTGTTTGTACTCTGACAAACTATAAAAAGGCACTGTGGGGCTCCCAGATTGTCATTTCTCTCAATAATTTCTATTCCAAAATAATGCTACAAAGAAGAAAAATAGATTTGTCTAGCTCTTAGCCCTGCCATCTGTAACCTGTGTCGACTGGGCTTTCTCTGTCCTTGTGCTAATTGGCTGTTTGTTCCAGCCCTTTCTGCCTCTCTCTCTCTATTGCAATCTCTTCTCCCCCTCACCTTAGTTTCCTTCCACACCTGCCCCTTTCACCCTCATCTTTCCTGCCCCATTCTCTCACCCCCTGCCCTTTTTTTCCCATTTAGTTGATCCGTTCCTAACAGCTCCCCTGTCAAATTCAATCAATCAATCCTGGCACTAATATTTGCTGCCATCACATGGATCACTGTGCATCCTGACCCTTCCCCCAGCCTGTGTCTGTCTGGCCTATTGATTGTCATCTCTTCATGGCAGAGATCATCTGTTAGGATATGTCTGCACTACAAAGAAAAGTCGGAAAAAGATTCGCAAAAAAGATGTCATTTTCTGCTTTTCTTTTGGAAAAACCTCTTCTTTCAACACATCCCTTCTTCCTCGTGAAATGAGGTTTACAGGCATAGCAAAAGAGTGTATCCACTTTTCCGAATTTTTTTTTTTAGAAAAGCGTGCACATTTCTTGGATGCAGCATAGCTTTTCCAGGATACCTCCGGTGTCCCGGAAAAGTGCCTCAGTCTAGACGTAGCCTTATCCTCTGTCTGTACGGCACCTAGCACAATGGGGTCCTATCTGGTTTGGCCCTGAGGCATCACTATCATAAGCATTATTAGTGATAATAAAAATAGTGATGGGCTTGGCCTGAGAATGGGGGAAGTTTCTCCCTGACCCCTCTTTTCTTAGTGGATGGTTTATGTCCTGACACTCAACAGGAAATAGTGCTTCTATTTTATTTATCCTGTCTAACAGAACTTGGGAATATTTTCATTATTCACATAAACATTGAATTCTTTTTTGAATTTTACTAAGCTCTTAGCCTCCAGACTTTGGGATAGTGACTTCCCAAAGTGTGATAGGTGTGTTTTGTGTTGTGTAAAAATGTATTGCCTCTTACCAATTTTAAATGTGTTCCCTTTCATTTTCATCAAAGATCCCCTAGTTCTTGTAGAAAGAAAAGCTTTCCTTCTTTGTGCCACTAAATATATTTTTAACCTCTGTCATGTCCTCACTAAAGGAATAAATCTTGTGATCTGCTCTTTGTATGGCATTCTTTCCATGTGTCTCATATCTGTACTCCTTCTGTTGCTGCCATGTCCTATTTGAGCTAGGGTGACTTGAAGTGAACTCAATGTACTGGAGAGAGTACCATTGCTTTAGAGAATGGCCTTCTGATACTGACAGCATTGTCTGTCTGTCTGTCTGTCTATCTAAACAAAAAATGCTACAAGAAAATAAAATACGTTTAAAAAACAATTAAAGCCCTGTAACTAACAAATCAACTAACCCACAAAATAAAACAAACACACACACCCAGTTGGAGGGAATTTTCCCCCCAAAAGGAGATGAGCTAGAGATTCCATTAAGTCCATGAGGGATTTTGCTATTCCTGTGTTTTGACTGTTGCTTCATATTGATCAGAGGATTTTGTTGAGCCAGCCATAGTGACACCCCTCCCCACTCACCTCAGCTGGTCTTTTCCCTAAGTAGTTATGCTTTACATTTAAACTGTTCATATGGAAATTAATTATTCCTTACAATGAGTATTGCTTACGATATTTTTCAACATTGGCTACCATTTGCTATAATGTTTGTCCTCTCACTTAACTTTGCTAGGTCCCTTGGAAATTCCTCAAAGTTTTCTCTGATTCAACTAATCTACATAATTTTGTGTGGCAATGTTTGCCACTTCACTGTTCACCCCTTTTTTGTAGGCTACTGGTAAATACACTGAAGAACACCAATCCTAAGACCAGAATCTGGTACAAACTGTTATGACGCCATTGACTTCCCTGCCCATTATGCATGTCGATCCCATGTTTTACCATTTTGAAAACTGACCATTTTCATACTTCTTTTGTTTTTTGTTTCTTAGCCAGCTTCTGCATATGACAATACCTTATCTCTTAACTCATGAGTTCCTAAAGTGAGGAAGGGCTTTATCAATAGCGTTTTGAAGGTCTAAAAAAGTTACAACTTTATTCACAATTTTGAGGCAATGCTCAAAGAATTCTAATGGATCAGGGAGGCCAGCGTTTTCCTTTACAGAAGCTATGATGTTTTCTGCCTGCATATCCTATTCATCTGAGTATTGCTAAACCTAATCAAAGAGAACAAGAAAGAGTTAATATGGGAGAATTCTATTTCTGAATGACAAAGGATGACAACTTTGCCAGAATTGCTGCTTAGTAATTTCTGGAAAACTATCTTCCAGTCTTTAGTGGAGTGAGTGCAGGACTGGGCACAAGGAACCTTGACATTCCAACCCCTCTTCTGACACTGATTCACTGGGCCAGTTTCATCACTAGCGCACACTACCACAAGTCTACAGTTCTGAACAGTGGTCTGCCCACTTACGTCAAGCATAAATTTGAATCGCCAAGTCACTTTGAACAAGTCATTCAACTTCTCTGCCTAGTTTTTTCCATCTATAGAGTGGGAATAATAAAACTTCCCAGCTGCTGTAAGGATCAATTAGGTGATGTTTGTTCAGTGCTCTGATGAAGTAAGTGCTTTAGAAAGGATAAATATTAGTAGGAGTTTATTGCTTTCTCTCTCTCTTCCCCCTTTCAGGTTCTTCATCATCAAGGAGAGTTTTCTGCTGTACTATTCTGAGAGTGAGAAGAAGAACTTTGAAAGCAATAAGTACTTCAATATCCACCCCAAGGTAAGCACTCCCCAAGGATTTCCTCTCTGACTCCAGCTGGTCTCTCACAAGCACATAAAGAGCTGAAGAGGCAGCTTCTCTGACTCCAGCCTTGTAGTTAGATCCCAAGGAACCACCAAGGTGCCTGGAGATGTGGATTAACCTCTCCTGAAAACTGACATGAATTCAGTTTCCCTACTAGCACACCAGTTGGTTGGCAGGGTATAAATCTAATATCATGGTATTGCATTTGTACCCTGCCTTGCGTTAGTGATTGCCTAATCAGACAGTCAGTCCTGCAGCACTTGAATGGCCTCTCTGATGCTAGCCTGCTAATCAGGGGGTTTATTGCTTTACTCATCACTAACTAATAAATAATTCCTAGTTGCATGCATGGGGACCATTAGAAGCCCACTAAACCACCCACCTGCAGCATAGGAAAGAGGACTCAGGCTCTTTCAGCTCCCTGGGCTTTGTCACGTGAGCTGAAGCAGAACGTGCATTTCTCATAGTGGGAACCATCAGTCTCTTATTCTCTGGGCCCTCCAGTCTCTTCAGGACAGAATAATCCCACGCACTTTAGCTGGTCTGATTCCATCTGGCCCTGGGTTGCAGTGACACACGAGCCATGGATACGTTATGTACCTGGGAAACAAAGCCCCACAGGGTAAAGAGGCTAGAGAGGCAACAAATGGAGACACCACCTCGTCATTTGAGTGCACTGCAGAAGAACTTAGAGAGCTGCACACCCTGCCCCCATTCCGCATCATCTGCGCATCCTGGCCACCTACCTCCCCGTGCAGGTGGACAGGATGAGACTCCCTTAGAAGTCAGTTAATGCCTCTTTTTAATCCGCTGCAGGGAGCTCCCTGCGTGCTGGGAGGCTTGCCTGCTTACTAGGACTCTGCCTAGTGCCTGTGTGATGCTTCCAGCACAGGGGACGGGCTGGCAGCCAAGTCCGGGGCTAGGAATCAGGGTCCGGGTCCTGATCACTTATTATTATGCCTGGCAGCTGCTCAGTGAAGTTTTACTGACTGAGTTAAATTCTCTGGTTCATCACCAGGGTGTCATACCTCTGGGGGGCTGCATCGTGGAAGCCAAAGAAGAGCCCAACATGCCTTTTGCCATGAAGATCTCCCATGAGGACTTCCACGTGCGTGAACTTTTCTCTTTTTCAGGTCAATGAATATGGTGTGCGTGCAAGGTGCTGGACTGACCGCCCTGGGTATTATTCTGCAACCCTCCCTGCCATGGCCCACTGCCTGCCCAGTGTGCCTCAGCACCCCCAACGCTGTTTCCCTGGAACTAAAGCAACAGAATGGGCTAACAACGGGGAACAATTAATACCAGGAACTGCAGTGGTGGCACTTTCTGTGGTACCTGGAACCTGACTAGGGACGGGGGTAGTTTGTGTGTGACGGCGGACATGTCTGCATGTGCTCACACCAGCCTCTCTCATTTGATTCTTCTTTCCCAGGGTAACGTTGTGCTGGCAGCAGAGTCCGAATTTGAGCAGGCTCAGTGGCTGGAGATGCTGCAGGAGTCTGGAAAAGTGTAAGCACAGGGGAGGGGCGTTATTTCCATTATTTTCTTCGTTTTGCAGTACTGTATTGTGGGAAGGTGCTGGGCATTTGAGGAGAACCAGGCCCAACTAGAGTGACAGTGTGGAAGAGCTGAGATGCTCCTCCCTAGCTAGGCAAATCTTTTTTACCTTGGCAATTTCTGCTCCCAGCCAAAACCAAAGTGTTTTGAAGTTCAGACAAAGCATCCTCCATCATACTAATGTTAACTGTGTTGCTAACACACCCCTGGCTATCCTCAGGACTGGAAGTGATGGAATGTCACATGGTCTCTGCTGTCCTGCTCCTTCTCCTCAGATGTGGAGGTCCTGGGACTTCACAGAAACAGTGCAGTTCTGCTGTGTGAGGAGAGCAAGATCCTGCTCGGGGATCATGCTTCACAGAAACTCCCTGCGCCTCAGGGAGAAGGACTTTTGGGTGAGCTGGGGGCAGAATGAAGGAGACCTAGGGCTGAAATCACGACTTTGCCATGCACCAGTCAAGCTTCCCTGAGGAGACGGAGCACAAGTGTCACAAGGGCTACTTCAACCCTGAGGCTTCAATAGCGGCTCTAGACTGTGACCTTGGGGTCCTTTTGCCCAGATCCCAGCACACACCCCCTATGCAAGGGCAAGGTGTATTTACTTCTGCAAAAGAGTTGGCATTTCCTGAAATCAGGAAGTAAAGTAAATCCCCTGAGAGCATCTGTTGGCTCAGGATTTTCAGCCCCCTTCTACAGAGCTCCAGTGCTGTAGGCGTCTGCATGTTTGGTTGTGCATCTGGCTGGAACCTTGGAAAGATTTAAGGCTAGTCCAGCGTTAGTCCTAGCATGTTCTCACTGCTAAGTGCTTACAGAGGATGGAAGCCACTGGCTCTAACACCAAAGCGTGTTTCCCTTAAGTCTTGCTGCAACATCAAAAGGCAGGGACTGGAGAGAGAACTGAGTGATGGGAACTCTCCCAAAGCACATGGGAATTTTCAGAACCTCCCCAGCCTGGCTCATCTCAGCTGCTTAAAGGAAAGAGCGCTTTGCAGCCTTTCCTCAGGGAGCTACTACACTGGACTTAGTCCCTTGGGCCCCATTAGAAAAAGGCTTCTTATTCAGCTGAGTTGATCCAAGGATATTAGCATGTACAGATGGGACTGCTCCTTTCTGTGAAGAGGGAAGTGTGTGGGGAATGGTGGGGTGTGGACGGCATATCACAATTGAGTGAAAAGTGCTCACTTTGTATTAGTGGTAACCACAGTTCAAAGCACCGCTCAGGGCTGCATGGAGTATGTGCCCAGCTCAGCCCTGGCAGCCTGGCACCCCACTCTGAGCTCAGTCCCACCTACCATCCATGAGGTCTTGGGCACGAGACAACAAGAATTTATCTTTGTGTGGGTTTTTTTGTTTTTGTTTTGTTTTGTTCCACAGTCCCCACTTGGCCCTATCCCTAGTGCAGCTCCCCTTATGCCAACCACAGCTGGGATGTTAGTGTAAATTGATTGGCCATTGGCGTTTTTTTCTCCTGAGTTTCTAACCCCGCTAAGCGCAGGTCCATAAGACTCTGTGGCTGGTATCCATTGAGAGTAGCACTGGATAGGGACATGGGAGAGAGATTTTAACAAGAATGCTAGTGCAGGCAAAGGGTTTGATACCTGTATGTACTGACCAGAGATGGGCTGGGTTGGGCAGGACAAGGGACAAGA
>CM057848.1:63820428-63841111 GCA_030068395.1 Apalone spinifera | reverse complement strand
CTATCCCTGTGTTCCCTGCTGGCAGCTCTCAGGTGTCAGCCCTCATTCAGCCCTGTCCTTGGCCCATTGAGTGCCATTGTCCCACAGGGTCTTGCTAATTTGCATGTCCATAGGCTGGGCTCTCCCCAGTGCTCAACCACATGCAGAGAAATATTCAGTATCCACACAGATTACAGATTCCTAACTACACACACAGACATTATACAATCACATGACTAGAGTACATAGGATTAGCAGACAGTAAGCTTCTATTCAACAACCCACATGGCCCCCTTTTATACCATTTTTGGGGCCAACACCCCCACCTATGGGTGCAGCAGTGATCTGGCTGCTTCCCTCAAATTCGGTAACGTGACACATGCTTCATTTGCATAATCACATGTGAGCGGTTTTTCGAAAAAGAACCCGCAGTCTAGACGGGGTTCTTTTGGGGGAAAAAACCCTCTTTTTCAAAAGAATCCGTACTCCTGAAAAAATGAGGAGTATGGGTTCTTTTGAAAAAGGGTTGGGGTGTGTGTTTTTGAATGAACCCCATCTAGACTGCGGGCGGGGGTTCTGAAAAAGCGCTCTCACGCCATACTGAGTCAGACCAAAGGTCCATCTAGCCCGGTATCCTGTGTGCCAACAGTGGCCAATACCAGATGCCCCAGAGGGAGGGACCGCAACAGATAATCCTCACATGATTTCCGCCCTCTCCCTTCCCCCGTCACCCACTTCCAGAGAAATAGAAGCTAGGGACACCATTCCTACCCATCCTGGCTAAGAGCCATTGATGGACCTAAGCTCCATGAATCTATCTAACTCTTTTATGAACCCTGTTAAAGTTCTAGCCTTCACCGCATCCTCTGGCAAGGAGTTCCACAGATTGACTGTGCACTGAGTGAAGAAAAACTTCCTTTTGTTTGTTTTAAACCTGGGGCTCTTCTTGCTGGGAGGCAGGTAGCTTTACCTTTCAGAGCGTGGGTAAGGCAGGGTGGCTGTGGGAGGGGCACTAACAAAGAGAGTGCACCAAAAGCACAAGTTCTTATGTGACTTCACTTGCATCTCATGCCTAGAACCACCTATGTTCTAGCCCCCAACTCTGTTCCTCCAATCCTGTGTGTTTGCAGGGGTTGAGAAGGCTGCTAGCACATTTCTAGCAGTGTGGCAGGGCAACCCACTGTGCTGGATGAAAACAGGCTTGCGGCATCCATCTTACCTCCCCGTGCACCATCACTGCAGGAATGATTTGGCGCCAACCTTCACTTAATCAGTTTTTGCATGTCTGTGTGTAAAGGGGCGCAGAGGTAACGTGACTTGTTAGCCAGGTCAGGAGCTGAGCTGAGCGACAGCTAGAAAAAGGACAGACTGTCCAGTAAATTGAGCAGTGATGAAAGGGAAAGCTGAAAGGACATTACAGCCTACCTTTTCATAACAATAACATAAGGGAGCATAGATAGACAAGGGTTACAGTAAATAAGGAAGGCAAATAGGAAAGAAAGAGACAGGAGGGGAGTAACATCCTCTCTCCTGACCCCTTTGTTTGCATTCTGTGCAGATATGGGTACCATTTCTTTACATTTGGAGCAGGGGGAGTGTGCCAGTGTACCGGGGCATAGATCACTTAGAATATCAGGAAGATGGGCTAGTCTAGTGGCTCAGTGAAAATACACTGCCACCCGGGGGTGTTTGAACTGCTTCACGGTCCTGAGCTTTCATCCTCTAGCTTAGCAACTAAGCCCAAACCCCTCTGATCGATTAAGGACTAGAGTTTATGGCTTCTCAAAGGGAATCCCCCCTCCACTCTGCTGTGGCCAGAAGGACAGCAGCCACGGTGCATGGCAAGTCTTGAAAGCTTTTGAATGTGGAATGGTGCAAAGAGGATAGGAGTCTTCTAGCTCCGACAGGCATTCAGAGGACTCCCCCAATTTGGAAAATGGGTCCATATACCCAGGATAGGGTGCTGCATATTAACTTTTTAGTTGCTTTTGCTGTTTTCTATTGGATCTGGTCAGAAAACCGAGAAAAGTCACAAAAATATTCATGAATAAATATCTTTTTCAGCAAAAATGTACCAATGACCAACTGTGAACAGAATAGCCAGGCTAGTTCTAAAGGGGCTGACCTTACAGGCTGGGATCCCGAGTTCTCATCCTACATCAGGCAAACCTTCCTAAGATCAAATGATGACAAGTGATTGAAGGAAGAGACTTTCAAAAGCGCGAGAAGCGATCAAGCTCCCAACGGCTATTGATTTTCAGCAGGGGTTGGGTACATTTTAGACCTTTGTGCCTTTGACTGTCTCTCCACGAATAACTTAGTCCTGCTGCAATTTAGTGTGGCCCCTGCAGTTTCTGATCGGCACAGAAAACTTTTAACTGTCACTCTGAAAATGAGCGGCCGCAGATTTTTACAGATCTATTCTGGGTTTCACCAAAGGTCATTGAGCATTTGCAGGGCAGCTAAAGAATCTGCCACTGATATAACAGTAGGATAGTCCATTGCAGCAGGCAGGCAGGCATGTACCTATCACATCAATTCAGATGAATAAATAAGAGGTGAATCGATAGGTAAAGATGGTAAGGTTGCATGTGGTTCCAATTTAGATGATCCCCTTTCATAGCTGGGTCCTGATCATTGGCCTTTTCCTAAACCTCCTCCTTTCAACTCTTCACCCTACCACTGCAATGCCCTTTTCTGACCTTTGCCCTCTCCTCTGTCTCCTTCCCCTTCTGGGAGTCATCCATATCCCTTCAGCCTCCTCTTTTTTTAGTTTTTTTCCCCTTGAACATCCAGAAGTTGCTCTCTACCTAGGTTGAAAGCCAAAAGGAACTAGGCTGAAAGCCCACAGGAACTATACAAGCCTGGATCCCTTGAATGATTGGCTGCTGAATAGCACCATCCCTAAAAATAGTAAAGGAACTCCACATTGTAACTGAAATACCTCACATGGATGATTTGAAAGTAAAAGGGATTATTATAAAACAGTGTGATGCGTAAGAGGCACGTGCAGAGCCTAGCACAATAAGCTATGATTTCACATCAGGTCCCTAGCTGCTATCACAGTAATAATCATTCTAATTATTGCTCCAGATCAAATTTAAACTCTATTATACATTGAAATAGGCTGATGCTAACAGGGCCAACCATCATTAGGGAAAGAATGCTGGTAAGCTGTCTGCACTATAACTGATTGAAAAATAAACAGCAAATCATGGGGGAAGGGGAAGGAAACACTTGTAATGTTGCAAACATAAGAGTGTAGTTTACAGATTATTATACACTGTTATAATAATTAATAGAGAAGTTATGCATGGTACTATTTTGTTACAAAATTAATGCAGTTCATAACCATGGCACTGTTTGTCCTATCTAGCCCAAGAAAAAATGTACTAATAATGCTTAGCTCTTACCTCTCTAAGGCTCACTAGGCTAAATAGTCTCAAATGGGTAGCCATGTGAGCCCTGGTCTACACTATGGAGTTATTTCAAAATAACTCCCCTTATTTCGAAATAACAAGTGGAGCGGCCGCACTACCAAGCCTGTTATTTCAAAATAACGGGCTGGTTATTTTGAAATAACTCCTGCTTTCCACGAGGAATAATGCTTTTTTTGAAATACTTATTTTGAAATAGTGGTAGTATGGACGCTCCACTACTGCTATTTCAAAATAACTACTCCCCAGAGTCATTCAAAGTAATTACTCCCTAGTACTTCCTGGGGCTCTAAGTCGAGATCGTATGTCCATATTAAGGGAGCCTGCCTTGGACTAATTTCAAGGCTTCCCTGTAGTGTGGACATGCTATTTTGAAATATGAAGCTTCAGGGGGTAGCCAAATTAGTCTGTACAAGATAAACTTAAAAAACAACAAATGGTCTGGTAGCACTTTAAAGACTAATAAAACATTTAGATGGTATCACGATCTTTCGTGAGCACAGCCCACTTCTTCAGAAGACCAGAGTTTTGAGTTTAGGATGTGTAGACCCAAAATAAATAGGGGAATGGCTCTCCCCTATTTATTTTGGGTCTGCACATCCTAAACTCAAAACTCAGTGTTTTACCAATCCATCAGCATCAATTTGATAGGCCCAGTTCATGCTCTACTATCCCTGAGGAGGCAGGGGACACCATCAGAAGCTGCAAATGTTCTGGACAGGTTTGGGAGACCGCTAAGATTAACTCTACTTAAGATTGCCTGAATAACAAAGGAAGCATTGATGGGAGCGCATCCCTAATGGGTGCTTTATGGTCATATGTGGTACCTGGAAAATCTCTTTCAATTGATTGTTTGCCAGGAAATTTTCCAATGCATTTTAGGAGAAGTAATATTTTATTTTTAAAATGAGATAATCCTTCAAATGAATGGGATTCCATTTGAAGTTGTAGGTAAAACAGAATCCCCTCGCTCAGTAACTCCCAGTCCTGCTTCCTTCCCAATTCTCTTTATTTCTGTTCATTCTCTCTTTAGGACCTGGAAGAATGCTCAACTGGGAGAAGCCATGATTGAGAGCCTGGAAGCTCAGGGGCTCCAGCTGGCCAAGGAGAAGCAGGAATATTTAGGTTGGCTTGAGCAGTTTTTTGTCCTGGGAAGTCTCTAGACTCAGAAGACCCTAGGGTGGCAGAATCTTAAACAGCACCCTTGTCTCTGCTTCCTGTAACTGCTGGTGAGGTCTAGTCCCATCAGTTGCAAGTTTGTGTGCCTGATTAACTCAAAAAATCAGTAATTTCCATTAAGCAATCAAGGGAGATGAAAATATAAGCAAATACTAGGGTTGAGTTTAGGACACTTATTTTAGGTGCTTAAAATTATGCACGTGTCCAGTCAGTTGTGATCCTTTGGCACCTGATCATTGGACAATGTGACCCTTGTTTTTGAAAAATTTGAGCTTCCTGACTCTGGAAGTTAGCATCAGGCAGCTGCATTCTGGGCACACACATGTGCTTGTGTGCCAGTTTTAATTTCTCAGGAGTGGCACTTCTTATGATGGCTACAGTTCTGGAGTTGGATTTTTTTTTCATCAGGGTTTTTATTCTCACATTGCTGAATCTCCATCTAAAGTCACCCCTGCATTAGTGGTGACATTGTGGGTGATGGTAATTCTATCCTGGCAGATTATCGGTTTGTGGGCAGGCAAATGGCTCAGTTCATGCAAGTGAGATAATTAGTGGATTCTCTGGGTAACTCCGAGTACTTACACCTTAAGCTAAGCCACCTGGTAAAATAATAATTAATAGGAATACTATACTCTGGCAGCCAGCTCCTGCTAATAACCCTTTCATATATTTAGCTATTAAGAAAAAACTTGTTCATTAGAAGGGTTGTTTAAGGTCTGGAATAGGCTTCCAAGGGAAGTTGTGGAACCCCCATCTTTGCTGGCTTCTAAGAATAGATTGGACAAATACTTGTAAAATAAGGTCTAGGGATACTTGGGACTGGACCTGATGACCTCTCAAGATCCCTTCCAGCCCTACATATGTCTACAGTTTTTCTATGGCAATCTGAATATCCAGAACCATTTCGGTTTTACAGTATTGCACTCACTGCACCCAGGGAAGATCTCAGTAAATTGCCTGGGATTTAATTGTAGTAACAATAATTAAAGCTCTAAAGCACTTGCAGTTTGAAGATTGCAAAGCCATTTGTAAAGGTTAAAAAATGAATGAAGTGAGGTGGGAAAGTAATATCATCCCCATAAACACAGGGATAAACACAGGCCCTAGACAGAGGATAACTTATAGAGCTGGGCAAAATGTTTTGGAAGCAAAAGTTATCTAAAATTGGCTTGTGGGCTTTAAGAATTTTTTTCATGAAAAGCTGGTGCCTATTTCAAACCTTGTTCAATTTTGGGGTGATATTTTTATCAACACCTTTTATAGTAATTTTTATTTTAAAAGTTATGGAAATAGTTACTGATCATTTTCACTTACATCACAGTTCAATAACATTTTCAGTTAAAATGTTGGTGCAAAATATTCCATTTGGTATTCTGCAGATGGAAGCAACATTGAAAGGGGGTTATTAATTACTATTATTTAACTTTATTTTATTTTATTTTTCAAACCACTGAGATGATTTTGCTTTGCCCACAGCCACACAGTGAGTGTGTGTGTTAGAGCTGTGAATAGAACCTAGATCGCCAGATTCCTGTTTCCCTGCTCTAATCCTTGGACTTGTTTTCCAACCTTCCATGGACTGACCTGGGACTAAACTATGGGAGGATTCTCTCAACCAAACCCTCTTTCTCCAGGACATTTCCCAGACACCTGCATAAGGGTCTCCCTGCCACGTTTACTTCTTATGATATAATACCATTGCCAAATTCTGTTGGGAAGCTGCATAATGTTATGCAGCTTTGTGGGAATGGAACCACAGAGGATGTGGTAGATATGAGAGAGATTCTGCCTATAAGAATATAAGAGGGCCTTAGTGGAAAGACTCATCCCTGAATGTCCTAGGTTAGCAGATTTTTGTGGTTCGTGGCCAAACATTACTTCCATAACCCTTGATCTATAGCAGGGATGTTCAGGGTGACTATTTAGTACTGTCACGCTTGGCCATTTTTATTAGACAGATTTTGCTTTATCTTGCTTTGTTCCCATATAACTGCTGAGGTTTCTCCCTTATTTTTAGCATCCTGCTCAATGATCAGTGCCCCTCCAATGGTTAGGGCTTTGAGGACAGGAAAGTTTCTGGCCACTGGGAAATCAGGTCAAGACTCTGGGAGGCACTCATACTGCCTTGTCTCCCTTCCACTGGGACCGCCTGTGCTCCTGGAGTGACCATCCATCCCTCACCTCTGGTGTCCAGGCCTCCCATCAGGCTGGAAAGCCACACGTATTGGTGGATTGCATCAGGAAGCCAGACCATGCAAGACCTGATCCTCCCAAGACAAGGCAGGAGTTGTAAGAAAGAGGAGAACTGGCATATTGGCAGCAGTGTGGCACATGGGGCAGGAAGCATAAACTCTTCAGCCTGTAGCATGGTGGGGGCAGGGTTTTGACAGCATCTCCAGTGCTCACAGGGGAATAGTGGAAGGGGTTTGGTTTATTGGACAGGATCCAGGGAACAGGAGAGGGAGCAGAAAAGGCTCTCAGAAAGAACAGAGTAATGAGATTCTTATTCATTTGTACTATCGTAGCATCTAGGAGTGCCAGGTGTAGACCTTGACTCCATTGTGCCTAATAATAATAATAATACGTAGCTCTGAGCTAGTTCTTTTAATCTTTTGTTTATAAAATGCTTTCCACGGGAGACCTGTCTGACAGATGGGGCGACTGAGGTACCATAGCGGTGATGTGACTTGCCCCATGGCCCCCAGTAGGTCAGTGGCAGACTTAGGAATTGAACCCATTCTGTGGAGTCCTAGTCCAGTCTCCTACCCAGTAATGCTTAAAGGTTAATCAGAGTGTGCAGGAAGTCTAGGGACTGACTTTGCTAATAAACCATTAGGAGTGCAAAGTCCAGTGGAGACCTTAAGAAGGAGCAGGGCTGGGACACTTCATTCACTGCAGGAATATCTCTTAGACTTCAAGCTTTGCAAGACAATTGAAGGGAGATCATAATAGTGTGACCAAGTTTCTTCACAACGTCATGCCCCATAGATGGAAATGGGACATAGGCGCTATTGTCATCACACTGGATGGCTGGTGGCATCCCTGCTAGTGGCTGATGGTCAGCACGACACAGATAAGGGCAACCTTGGAAAGAGCAAATTTTGCTGACTAAAGAGGTGAAGTGAGCACAAGAGTGAGCATGAAAGGAAATGAGGGCTGGGCCAGGGTGGCTAGTAGCAGAGATCATGACTCAGTGTGGCGAGTGTGTGGCCTGCTAGTGCAGGCAAAGGACAAGGAGTCAGGACACCTGGGTTTTGTTTTGCTTCTGTAACTGACCTGTGTGAAACTTTGGGCAAGTGACTGAACTTGCCTTTGCTTGAATTCCTCCAGCAAAGAATTCCTCCAGTTGTGAAATGGAGAGAATATTTTCTTCCCCCACATGAGGGTTCCCGCACTGACATGCGGGAAGAGTCTTAGCAGGAACCCAGCCAAGGGAGCGCCAAGTATTAGTGTTGTTAAATATTTGGCAGGAGGAGGATAATAGAAAATCCCATTAAAGTTGCCTTGGCCTTAGGAAACTCCCAGATCAATGTGTGCAATGAATAGGGAAGTCTGCTTTCTCCATCTCTGTGTGATCAGGGCCTCGGGAACATCAACATCCCATCGAATTATCGATTGCTTTCCTGCCTGCGTTTGGCCTGTGTTTGTGTGTGTTTGCAGATAAACTGATGGAAGAGACAGAAGAGCTGTGCCTGCAGAGGGAGCAAAAGGAGGTGAGTTCCTGTACAAAGCCAGTCAAATCATATCCCTTCCTATCCTTAGGCAATGTGTTGATTGGGGGAGGGGGATTAGCAACATGTGAAGCCCAAAGGCAGCCATGCTCCTAGATGCCCCTTGGACAAGTGAAGGGATGACAGTCCTGCTCTTCTCACTGCACACTCTCCCCCACCTTCATGTTAGCATCTAGTCACACATAGGAAAGGTTGAAAGTTGTTGTGACGGAGAATAAAAACATTCTCTGAACAGCCTGGGACAGGAGGGGCCTCTGCAGTAAGGACTCTCTTTCTAGTCTCAGCCTTCTCATTCTACCTCAGCCATGACCGGCGGCAGTACCTGGCCCACATTCCTGTCGTGAGCAGAGGCAGGCAGCTATGGGTGAAATTCAAAAGAGATGGGGCAGTGGATGTTCAGTTCAAATAAATAATCATTCACATGCTGATATGAAACCCAAATTATTGGAACCTTTTCAGCCCCTGCTCTCTCACTATATCACCACAAAGACTTTCAAAGATCCCTCCTACTTCACTTTGTCTTCTTGAGGGCGAGAGGGGTTCAGAAAGTTTCTGCTCCCTTCTGAGGCCTATAGACGTGGCTGGTCCCACTTCTCCCTCTTTTCGGGCTAACCTTTGGAGCAGCTGCCTAGTAAACGTGCTGTACAGCAGTGGAGAGGGAGTAATCATGAGCACAGGGCTGGATTCCTACTCTTAAAAAGCCTGCCATGAGTGCTTTAACATTCACTGATAGCAGACAGGAGCCAGGGCAGTTTTGAGGGACTTTATTCCTAAAGTAGGTAGGAAAATATAATCTACATGGAGCGTAATTGGTCTGATATTCTCCAGGCCTGCGGGGTGTCACAGGAATGGTTTGGAAGGGTGCACTTTGTTTGAACTGCTGGATCTGCCATATGGATGGACAGTCTTTATTATTAATTTATCTTGCCAGTTTCAGTCAATGGCTCTATAACACTAAAGGAGCTGCTATAAGTACTTCACCGAGTGGCTAACTTTAGTACATTTTGTGCTGGGACAAAAGTCCTTTGCTGTTCTGTGTGAGCCAGACTCTTCTCCCGTGCAAGGTACAAAACTCTGGTGCTTAAAAAAAAATTGTCATTCTGACTGGGTAGCATAGGCTTGTGAAGACTGTGAAGGTGAGCTGTGTTTTAAAACATCTTCTCTAAAGCATGTGAATTATCAGCCTTTTTAAACATCACTTCTCACCAAGTGCAGACAAGGCACTGATGATTAAAAACATAATAGCTGGTTATGGAGAGCAGCTAGCACAAATTTCAAACACTACTCAGTGTCGGTATTCAGAAGCATGCTAGGGAAATGTAATCTAGACAGATTTACTATAAAGTGGGTGCACGACTAGTTGAAAATCTGGACTGAGAAAATAGCTAACAATGGTTTGCTGTCAAACAGGGCGGGTATATCAAGTGAAGTCCTGCAGGGGTCAGTGCTATTCAGTGTTTTTGTTAAAGTTTTGGATAATGGAGTGGAGAATATGCTTCTAAGTTATAACATTTGTGGACGGCACTAAGCCAGGAGGAGTTGCAAGCACTTTGGAGGGCAGGATTAGAATTCAAAATGACCTTGACAAAGTGGAGAATTGGTCTGGATTCAACAAAAATGAAATTCAAAACTGATAAATACAAAGCACTATATACAATTGGAAAGAAAAATCAAATGCGTAACTTCAAAACGGGGACTAACTGGCTAGGTGTCAGAGAATACTGCTGAAAAGGATCATTCTAGGAGTTATAGTGGAACACACATAGAATATGAACAAGGGGTTGCAGTGTGTAATATCACTCTGAGATGTACTGTGTCATATGTAAAATCTGGGAGGTAAATGACCCACTCTTCTCAGCCCTGGTGAGGCTCCAGGGGATGTACCGCGTGCAGTGTTGGGCTTACCACTTTAAGAAAGATGTGAACAAATTGGAAAAAGCCCAGAGGAAAGCAACAAAAAATGATAAAAGGGTTAGAAAATCTGGCTTAACCTGGCAATTGTAGGACCTGTGCCAGTCTCCTTGCCTCTAACAACTACATTTTTATATCCAAAGCTAAGAATGAGACACTTCCAGCTTGCTTAATTAGCTTCCTTAGCACCAATCCTACAATTAACAGGTGCTACCCCTCCACGTTATAAATACCTTGGCTCTGATATTTCCACTCCAGCTCATCTGATGAAGGGGGTTTTACCCACAAAAGCTCATGATTCTATATATTCTTGCTAGTTTCTAAGGTGCCACAAGGCTACTTGATTTTAAAGTTACAGACTAACATGGCTACTGCTCTGAGCCTATAAGGAGAGTTAAGCTCTGGAGTAGGTTACCAAGCGAATTTGTGGAATCCCTGTTACTGATGGCTTTTAGCAACAGGTTAGGCAAACACTTGTCAGGGATCATCTAGGTTTATTGGGTCCAGCCTTATTTACTGGGATGGAGTAGATAAGCTCTGGAGGTTCCTTCCATCCACACATTCCTATGATTCTGCGATTTCATAATTATGCATGATCATGTTTTTCCCGTGTTGGATTCAGAGGCAACACTAGTGTCCACATGGGATGGTGAGGAGGCTAAGTGAAAAAAGAGTAATGTGACAAATGAATTGAGTTACTGCAGGGGTCACCAGTTAGCCCTCTGAGAACTACAGTGCACTTATCTCCTCATGTGACTTTGCAGGAGCTGGAGCGTCTTAACCAGGTGCTAGAGGCAGAGAAGCAGCAGTTTGAAGAGGTGGTGCAGGAGCTGCGGCTGGAACAAGAGCAGATCAAACGGTAATGAAGCCCTGCTGGGAAGAAAACCAGGTGGGCGATGAGATGGCTGGAGAGAAGCAATCTCCATTTCACTTACCAATCAGGACCCAAACAGCCTTTTTTGAGTAGTGTAAATAGGATGGGAAGGTGATCACACACTCCAAGGGCTTAGCAATAAGCGCACAACTGGGTGTGTATTGCAGATTAGGGCAATTTTTCTGCCTCTCAGGTCTAAAAGCTTCTGGCCGGTTATGGCACAGGGGAGCATTTGTATGCTATTGGCACACGTGTGCCACAATGCCAGACACTTGCAGTCACTGTGCCACAATTGCACTGAAGTCAGTGGAGTGACGCTGTGGATGGATTTGGACCCTCAGGGCCTAGAATTTGTGATGCACATATGCAGCCATTAAAGTCAACTGAAAGAGGCTCTCGCCATACCAGCCAAGGAGGGCTGGGAGTCGGGGGGGCACTGCCACCAAAGCCGAGGGGAAGGGACAGGGGTGAGGAATGCGTCCTTGCTTTTTGTAAAAGAAGAGAGTTATGGGCATCTCTTCACAGCTCCGTCTTAAGTTAGCTTGTGCCTGGCATTTCTGATTCTTGACAGCTCCCCTTCCAAATCAGTACTGGAGCATCCTATGGTAATGGCCACCTCTACAGCCTACGGTAGTGAGAGGGGGGGCTACAATCCCCACCACAAAGTGCACTGTTGTTGCCTTTTAGGGAGCTGGAACTGACAGCCCAGTCCCTCAAAGAAGTGGAGGAAGAAAAGAAGGAGCTGCGAAGCCTGACAAAGTCCTTACAGAAAACACTGGAGGTGAGTGACAGATTTTCTCCTTCGTGGTAACAGCCTTTGGGGGAAAGTTCTATGGAACTAACCAGGGATTAAACCAATAATGCCCTGTAGAAATTACTTTAAAAGCCTATAGATTTTGACGGAGAATCAGATCCACCCTGGAGAACTCTGTAGCTGTGATAAATGGGCAAAATCTCCTCCATGTTGAGATCTCTTCAGGACAGGGCTAGAGTTGTCAGGGTCCAGAAGTCAGATGTAGCTCCCTGATTTTCAAATGGCTACTTCCCTGGTCTAAATTACAACAACCTGGTGGCAGCTCTAATGTAAAACTGCATATGGTCCCTGAGGAATCTTACACCAGCAGAGAATGTGGCACAGAAACTCCATTCACCTCTCTTCCCTCCACTATCCCAGTCCCCACGTCAGGGTGACTCTTCTAGCTTTTATACCCTCTGAGAGATCCCTCAGTGCCTGGGTGCAGTAGCAGCCGGAATATGGCCTATTATTTTCCATTGAACTCTGCAGCATAGTCCAAAAACCCCAGGGAAAGGCTCTTATTCTGTATTTCGGTCTGTGGGTTCTTAAAGACATGACCATAGAACCATGCTAGTTTAATTTCTTTTTTGTTCTGTAGAACTTTCCCATAATGCAGATCCTCTCTCATGCTCTTGTTCTTCAGTTTTGTTTTGTTTTTTTACTGGGTGGTTTGAGTTTCAGTTTGAGAAGTGGGCAAAAACCAGGCATTGAAATTCCTGCCTGGTTCAGGTTTTTGTCAGGGCTCTTCCCCACTCTGGCACTTGTAGTGCAGAAGGTGGGGGCCTGCAAAAGACTTTAAAAATACTTTGCCTTTGTAGGCTTCTGCTTACAAAAACTCTCCAGAGTCACAGATTCACTGACACTGGGAGATATGCTGCCACCATCAAGTGTTCAACTCCTTCTTTTTAAAACCCAGGAAGAATCCCTTGAACTTCTTCCAGAAGAGCACCCCGAGCTCTTTTACCACAAGAGAGCTTGAAAAAGGAAAAAAAAAACCTGTAGTCTCTAGTAGCTGACCTCTCAGCCCAGGCAAGCATACACACAGACCCGTTACCTTTCAGGACACAAGAACCAAATCATCACCTTTTAAAAAGGTGATTTTATTAATAAAACAAAAAGATATACTTGAAAAAGAATACTTGGTTGCTAGGTGTTACAAAGCAACTAAGAAAATAACAGATCAAAACTCAAAGAAACAGTCTCTTCAGGCTGCAGCTTAGATATGGTGAATGGGGGAGAGAGGCACATGGGTTTCACACAGAGAAGTTTAACCAAAGAGCAAAATAAAGAAAAATACCCTGATAGCGACTGAACATACATTTCTCTATCTACTCACTATCTGTGCTGATCTGCATTCCCATGCCCAGCATTTCTGGTAGGCATGGTAATTCTGTTTGATTACTTCATCTTGCTTCCTCCAGCTACTAACTTAGAACACTCACACACAGAGAGCAGGCAGGCACATCACCTCAATTCAGATTTCAGCACTGTATCCCATTGGTTCTCCTGGCACCCTAACAACCCCCTTAGCTACCAGTAGTTTAACCTTTTAGTTACCAAGTTCTGGCTAGCACCTCTCCTTCCATCACAGCTTCAAGGGAGGGTTTGAGCGTCGGGCCATGGTTCAGGTCACTCATTTTGCCTACCCGAGTCTGTTCTGCCATTGTTGCAGGTCCTGGTATGGCAGGATTTGAGAGTGACAGTGTCAAGGAAGGAATGGTTCTGTCCTGGCCAGTCAGTGGGTTGAGCAGAACAGAGGAAAACTACATCATGCGTCCTCTCCCTGTAGCTGATAGCACCACAGGGATTCATCAGCAGGCAAGGGGAGACTTTTCTGGTACATAGGGGAAGCAGGGGTGCAGAGAGGCCTGAAGGGAAGAGGAGGAAGGGCCGTGAGATTGTACAGTATTAGTGGTGAGAGCAGGAAGCAAAGTTCCCCTTTCCTAGAGTACCCTCTGCTGAATGACCTTGTGCCAGCATTGGCAGATTCCTATAGAGAAGTCCCAGATGATGGCCCATCTGTCTACATAAAGAGAGAAGATTAAGGAGGTGATTGCTCCCAGGATTGCAGGAGGAAAGGGGGATCCAAGGTTTAACTAGATGGAGGAAAAGAGTGGCAATAAGAAGCCCTCCAGGAAGATGCCTAGCCACAGGAACACCAATGTCAGAGCATTGATGGCTTGGCTAGTAATGATGTGCTCTGTTTCTCCTCTGTCCCAAGGAGCTCTCAGAGGAAAAGCAGAGAACTCTGGAGATGCTGGAGGAGAATGAGAGCCAGCTTCAGCCCCTGGCCAATGCTAGCAAGCAGCCAAACCTCAGCGGGGGTCTGCACAGCAACCTGCAGCAGATTGAGGAGAAGATGCACCAGCTGCTGGAGGAGAAAGTCTTGGCAGAGAGAAGGTGAGATGGGGAAAGTAGCTCAGAATCCCAGAGGAGGAAAGACGTAGTGTTACTCCTTGCAGAGGAAATGTGGTATTGGGAGGGAGCTACCATTACTTGGCAGGAAGGTCGTGGTAAGAGGCGACACTGAAATACCATCCCAGACTTAGAACTGTCATCATTTTAAAAGCATCTTCTCTGTTTTCATGAACACAGGCTAATTTTCTGGTGTCTAGCAGCCTTCCACAGAGTTGTTATATCTCCCGTCCTTTCCCCTCACAGATGTGGGCTGAGGAGGGGGACAGACAGTGCCGATTGCCAGGCAGATTCAAATTCATTCTGGTCAGTGAGACCATCTGTGGCTGTGCTGTCTGGATGCCAGTGTGAAATGAGCTACTTGGCCTTTCTAATTCCCTGTGTTCATCTGGCAGACACTTGACAGTCTGAGCAGAGAGGCCAAGGGTTGAATGGGCCATGGAAGATGAATTCTTCTCTGACTCTGTGCTGCTTCCTGGTCAGGAATGAGGCACATTAGCCCAACAATAGGCCTGGATCACATGCTGCTGATGGACTTGTTCTGTGGATAGAGAACTTCACCCTCCCTCCCCCACACTGCTACTCCAGGATCATTACAGTGACCTGTTTCAAAAATGGAGAGAAAGTGCCAAGGGAACTGCCCCCGTGAATATGTGCAACTAAAACTGAGGCCAACTGGACTTGCAAGAGCAGCTCGGGTCTTTCTGACTCATCAGAGCAGCGTCCAGTCGAGGCCTGCTTTGCTTTCCTTTCCTTTCTGAGAGTTACCATGGCCAGGGAGGGGCCTCTTCTAATGCTTCTTTGTTGTGCTGTGTGGCAGGATGAAGGAGAATGAGGAGCGCTCCCGAGCCTTGGAGGAGGAGCGGGAATTTTACTCTTCTCAGTCGCAGGCGCTGCAGAACTCACTCTCAGAGCTGACTGCAGAGAAACAGCAGACAGAGAGAGACCTCAAGGTACTGAGCACATTGCTTGCTCAATCCACCCTGGCTTTGGAGCCAGCAGCCTCTTTCCTCCTCCTCCCCTCTCTGCTGCAGCTGGAGACTTCTTTTGGGACCTCAAAGTGTGTTGTAGTTTTTCTTCGGAGGCCTGAGATGGGAATTGGGAAAGCTTAGGGGCCTGCACTTGGTCAGAGAAATGCTTTAGGGACAATATTAACCCAGCTCAGTCTCTGAAGAACCACCAAATCTCCATGATCAGCCCTTCCGCTCTAGAGGCAAAAAGCATGAGTGGATAGAGTGGAGACTTTGACCATATCCTTAGATCAACAGGTTTAGGCTCTGATGGGACACCCAGGTAAAGTCCACTGAGTAGCATCATCCTCTGAGAGACTGACCTGCCACTTCAACCAAATGTTCTTATCTAGGGATTCCTGGGCACTCCAGATGTTCTCAGCTGTCATAGTGCTGCATAGAGAGACAGGGTCCTCAACCAACCAGGACCTAAATCTTGTAGGTATTTACAGATCAATACCAGAGCTGAATGGGATCAGTGAGGCTTATAGGGCCCCGCCTGCTGACATGACTGGGCTGCAGTCTGCACCAAATTATTCCTATGAAGGGTCTTGGCTGTCCCATGTCAAGCTCACAGTAATAAATGGACTTACATGTTGCACTTTGAGAACCTTTTGTCTGTTCGATCACCACACACTTCCACTCAGAAAAGCAGGATACTGTCCTCTGATAGAGTGTCTGATTTTAGCCAAAGGGCAAAAGAAAATGGATTTCCACCTATCTTCTCATGGGTGGTTCAGTCTGAATGTTTTTTACCCTTGAGTCAGTAATATTTCGCTAGAAATGTCACAAGGACAGGTTTTTTCCCCTCCATGAGATTCCATATATTTCTTGTTTTTGTTCCACTATCAATACCTGCTCAGCCTGCCTTTCTTATGGTATTGCAATACCTCTGATTCCAAGCAGAACCTACAGTAGTGAGGGCAGCTGTGAAATGAGAAAGTTGGTAACAGAGAGTTACCCAAACACTGCTGATGCTCAAGGAGGGGTTCAATTTGAGGCGCTAATGAACAGCTTACATGGTTTCTATCTACACTGGCTCTCCCTGTCCTTATCCTTTCGTATCCAATTCCACTCTCAGCTTTGGGTTCCTTACAACTCCTGCATCAGCAGCAGTATTACTGCTGTGTTGAATGGTTTCTCAGAGTGGCTGATTTCCTTCTATCCTCAGGCTGAGATGAAGGTGCGTATGGATCTGGAGAAAAGACTGAGGGAGGCTGAGGAAGCGCTACAGAGCTTGGAGCAAGGCTTAAATTCTCTGGATCGCAACCAAGAGAAGGAGGAGAAAATGAAAACAGATGTCAGCAATTTGAAAAGTAAGTCATCCATGTTCCAACCCACTCTGCTGGTGAATACACTTCAGAGGAGTAACCATGTTCACTAAGCCCTGTGTCCCCAGACATTGAAGGCTAAGCAAGGTGGTGTGCAGTGAGCTCTCAAAAAGTTTGCACTCTGACAGCACCTGCCCTGTGCACTTTGCAAGCCTGGGTAAGTCTCACACTCGTGCGAAGAAGGACAGTTTTATTCTTCCTCTCCCTCGTTTTACAGATTTAAAAACCAAGGCATAGAGAGAGTAAGTCACTTGTCCTAGGTCATACAGGAAACCTGCAGCAGATCAGGGAACAAAACTGAATGGAGCTCAGCATCTCAGGCCTGTGATTCCACCACCCTACAGTCCTTCCTCTGGTCCTTTTGTGTTTGGACAGCAACCGCTGAAGGAGCAGTCAGGTTGCTGCCATCGCAGTTTGGTTGGTGCTCAGTGTGGGACTCTGTATCGAATCAGTATCTCAGCCTGGCATTACAGGGTGTTGTGCTGATGGAAGCACAATCTTTGAGATGAGACAGAAAGCCCAGTTCCTGAGCGTGCATCACTGAAATTCCAATCACGCTTTCAACAAGAGCTAAAGGGATTGACTCTAGGGTCCTGGATGATTCAGCTTTGGGTAACTATCCCTTCCTCAGGTCCCTTGCAGCTCACATTGGATGCAGTATTCTTCACTTCCTGGCCTAAAATGTAGAATAGTGTTGCTGTGAGCTGTTAAAGACCTGCCAGGCTTCACTTGTGCTGGGGGCATGAAGTAGGCCTGTGTAGAGAGAGTGTAAAGTCCTTTGGGATCCCGAGTGTGAAATGCACCATAGGAATATAAGTGATTCTAATTCCGTCCATTTTACCTGAACCCCCAGTAGATTCTAAAGTAGTGGCAAAGCAAAGGGCAAGATTTTCCACTGCATTGCTCCAGCACACGGGCTGGCTGAACTGCACTGGAGACAGAAACAGGCCCTAGCTCACTGCACAGCTGGATCCCCCACCACCTGTCTCCCATACTTCTCCACTTCCTCCCTTGCTGTTCATGGCAGAGGCCTGTGACTTGGGTTCCCCAGACGCATCCGCAGTGCTGTTGGGGATGGCGGTGAGCTCTCTGCTGGGGATGCCATGTAGTTCTTTGTAAAAACTGAAGGTCTGTGGCTTCACACCCAATTGATTGTGCGCCAGCCTGGCTTTCTGATCTGATGCCTGCTGCAGCTCCTTGGCTGTTAGATGGCACTGCAGCTGATTGATCTCTTTAGTACCTGTTCTCCTACATCCCCTGAGCAATTTGCTCATAGATGTCCATGTTGTTATGGCTGGTTGGGATCTGTGCCTGCACAGCATCTTCTCCCCACAGGCCCAAGAGATCCAATCTCCTATCTACTCGAGGCATAAGAAGAGCCATATGGGTCAGACCAAAGGTTTATCTAGCCCAGTAGACAGTGGTCAATGCCAGGTCCCCCAGAGGGAATGAACAGAACATGTAACCATTTCCTGTCGCCCATTCCCAGCTTCCAACAAACAGAGACAAGGGACACCATTTTTGCCCATTCTGGCTAATAGCCATCAATGAATCTGTCCTCCATGAACTATCTAGCCCTTTTTTGAACCATGTTAATAGTCTTGGCCTTCACAACATCCTCTGACAAGGAGTTGACTGTGTGTTGTTTTAAGAAATACATCCTTTTGTTTGTTTTAAACTTACTACCTTAATTTCATTTGGTGACCCCTAGTCATTGTGGGCACGTCTACACAGCAAGGCTAAACTCAAAATAAGCTCTGCAACTTGAGCTACGCTAATTGCATAGTTAAGTCAAAATAGCTTATTTTGACTTTTGGCGCTGTCTACACAGCAGTTATTTTGAAATAGAGCTTCCCCTGACTTCCCTTACTCCTCATGAAATGCGGTTTACGGAAGTCAGTAAGAAGCCTGTTATTTCAAATTTATTTTGAAATAATGGGCTTGCTGTGTAGACGCGCATTACGCTTTTCTGAAATAACGCTGCTGTGTAGATATAGCCAGTGTTATGAGAGAGAGTAAACTTGGCAGGAACGTGTCTGGAGTGTGGAGGCAGCATAGTCAGTTGGGCAGTTGCACACAACAATGGAGAACTGTTACAGTGCTCACCAAACTGGAAAAATAATTTAAAACATTTGCAGGGCTTCAAAAGTAAATGGGGACTGCTGGTCTCTGGAATGCTGATCAGCAAAGTCCACAAAAATGGTCAGTGTGGGACATTGTGGGTCAGCTGCTGGAGGACAGTTAACCATTGACAAAAGTAGCACAGGGTCTCCACTTGCACAGTGTCAAGTGGAGTACATTGCCCACGGCTCTACATAGCTCAAGTAGGCAGTATTACTCTATTGGCAGTGGGAGGCCAATTGGAGTGTAGATGCATAAACAACCAGGTCAATATAAGCTGCCCTGTCAATATAAGCTAACTTTGTAGTGTAGACCAGGCCTTAGTAAATGGAAAATCAGGTCCACGATCCACATTGTCAGCACAGAATTTTACCTTGTGTTGAGTTATCTGAACAGAAACCTTTGATCTGGCACAGAGAAGGTGAGTAACTTTTTGCACAGGGACTAGAACTGGCCTCTTCCCCTCCCTTCGTCCGCCCCCCCTCCCCCGGCAAAAAAAATAATTTTATGCCCTAGGCTTTACTGGGTCTCCTCTTGAAAGAAGAATGTGGGTGAATTAAGGGCTTATAAAGGTGACCTCAAGCCTGCCCTGCAACCCCCTTCTCACTCCTGTTCTTTCAGGCCAGAATCAAGATGTGTTAGCAAAGATGTCTGGGGGTCTGTGACTCACGGAGGAGTTGTAGGGGAGACTTGAGGCATGTTTGTGTGGATAGGGAAGGAGTGCCAGGCTGGAATGGCCAAAGATGTAGCTGGCGAGGGCAGAGAAGGTGCTCTGGCATATCTGAGGAAACTGGGCCTAGGGCTGGAACAGAAGGGTATGTAGCAGGTCAGGACATGGGTGCATTGGCAGAACTGGGCGGGCGGGACTGAGGCTGGGACAGCAGTAAATGCTGTAGGTCAGGAAAGAAATACACCAGCAGAACTGCTCAGAAATGTTTGCCTAGCAGATGTCCACATTGCCAGTGCTGTTAATCCCTCCCTTTCCACAGCTCATGAGGAGAAAGACTTACACATGTGCAAATTCTCCTTGTTTGGAAAAATATGGGAACATTTGCAGGACTTCCTCTTTTCCACCTTGGGGAACCCCATCGCTGCAGCGCCTTTGAGAAACAAGGAATGCAATGGCACAGTCCTGCTCCCTGCTTTCACTGAGCTGTGGAATATGGCTGTGCGCACTAGTGGCCACACCTTCCATCTGACTCCATTACTTTGCTGATGTCAGGCTCTGAACCAAAGCATAGCTAGTAGTGCTTCAAAGTGTCACATTTCTGGAGACATGTGAAGACAGACTTTCTCTGTCTATCAAGCAAAGAGCTAGGTGGCTCCTGGCTATTGACTGTGATGCTGAAATATTCTTATGCAGCTGTAAGAATAACTGAGGGGGAGTAGATGGCTGATGTGGGACTGGTGATAGACTTTTATGGCTTCATTTCATCCATCTGAATCCAGCACGGATCAACTGAGTCTAGAAGTTGCTGCCCCCCAACAATGCTTAGAGTGAAAGGTGGGGCGTAAGGGCAGGGGTTGCTAGTGGGTGCAGACCTGGAAAAAGTTTGCTTGAAGTGCACAGGGTCACCAAGGGACCCAGTTTAAGCGATGTCTTACCAAAGCTGATGCTACTAGGTTAGGATGGATGCCCCATTTATTTTCAAACTGCTTTATGCACTGTCCCCTGGCTATGTTGGGGGGCGGTTTGCATGAAGGGCTCCAAGACCAGATCTGAGTGGTGCTACAGAAATGCAAGGTACCAGTATCTAGTCCATCACCATGAGCAGTGTAGGACTGCTCTGAGCAGGACAATATACCTGGTATCTAGCCTGCCTAAGCAGGACAGGCCCACTGGGGCCTGTGTTAATATGCAAAATGCCTCCCTCACATGGGACCTCTTTCCCTCCCCCC
>CM057848.1:63800570-63816555 GCA_030068395.1 Apalone spinifera | reverse complement strand
AACCCCTGAGTTAAGCCCGGAGCCCCTCCCACACTCCAAATCCCTTGGCCCAAGACCAGAGCCTGCACCCTAACCTCCTATCCCAGCTTGGTGAAAGTGTGTGAGGAAGTGGGAGAAGAAGGAAGATGGAATAAGCAGGGTGAGGCCTCAAAGAAGGGGCAGGAAGGAAGTGAAGGGAAGTGTGTTTGGGTTCGAGGTAGATCTGACATTGTACTTAAATTAAAAAAGTGATCTTGTGGTTAAAAAGGTTGGAGACCACTGCCCTAGGGAGCTTATATAGTGGTTACTCCTGAAAGCATACAGCCACCTGCAGGCCAAAGTCAGTATTAGTACAACAATGCACTGGGCAGCATGCTAAGGCTCTCTCTTTGTAATAGCTACTTCTCTTTGTAAGACCCACTTAATAGCTACGTCTCACAGATGCCCTGTTATTACAGCTGAGTTTTCAGATGCTGCACAGGACCATGAGAAGGCGGGAAAATTAGAGAAAGCAGGTGCAGACATCTAAAGTGGAGCCCTTGTGCAGCAAGGTTTAGGAGCAAAATTATCTGAGGAGATGAAGTGTATTTCCAATGGGACGGCAAAGCATTTCATTTCAGAAAAAGCCACCCATTCTCAGCTTACCCTCCATCTCCCATAGCAAGTTATTTCATGGCGAGAGAACATGATGCTGTGGCTTCATGCACCACAAATGATAACTAAAAGCAGGAATAAGGCAAACTCCCTGATGCCCAAAGTGCATCTGATTGTGAATTAGTGTATCTGTTAAGGATACCCCATCTTCCCTCACACCACACATACATGCTAATACGCAAAAGAAAGATCTTGTGCTCTGCAAGCAAACTTGAGTGTTTCTTGGTTAGGATGTTCTGAGAGAGCGGGATTTCTCAGCTATCAAAAAACATAAAAATTAAAACCCCCGTGTCCAATCCCAGTTGCTTAAGAAAAGGATATGAAACTGGATTACTATCCAGTACTTTGTTTCCTACCATGTACTAAATGGTTACATGATAGGAAACAAAGAGTAGGAATGAATGCCCGTTTTCAGAATGGAGAGCAGTAAATATTTGTGTCCCCCAAGGGTCTGTTCAAGAACCAGTACTGTTAACATATTCATAAAATGGGGTTAACAGGGAAGTGCAAAGTTTGTAGATGATACAAAATTCCTCAAGATAGTTAAGTCCAAAGCAGACTGAGAAGAATTACTAAGGGACCTCCCAAAAGTGCAACAAAATCACTGATGAAATTCAATGTTGACAAATGGAAAGTAATGCATATTGGAAAACATAATCCCAAATATACATATAGAATGATGGGATCTAAATTAGTTATCACTCAAAAAAAGAGATCTTGGAGTCATTGTGGACAGCTTTCTGAAAACATCCATTCAATGCGCAGTGGTAATCAAACAAGTTAACAGAATTCTGGGAATCATTAGGAGAGGGATAGCTAATAAGACAGAACTTATCATATTGTCTCTATATTAATCCATGGTACGCCCACATTTTTAATACTGCACCTCATCTCAAAAAAGATCTATTGGAATTGGAAAAGGGCAACAAAAATGATTAGTTTCCATTGACAAAATTAATAAAACCAGAACTTTTCAGCTTAGAAAAGAAATGGCTAATAGGAGATATGATAGAGGTCTATAAAATCATGACTGATATGGAAAAAATAAATAAGGAAGTGTTATTTATTCCTCATTACACAATAATTAGGGGGGGTCAGCAAATGAAATTAATAGGCAGCAGGTTTAAAACAAACAAAAGGAAGTACTTCACACAACACACAGTCAACCTGTGGAACTCCTTGACAGAGGATTGAGTGAAAGCCAAGACTATAACACGGTTCAAAAAAGAACTAGATATGCTCCTGGAGGATTGGCCCATCAATGGCTATTTGCCAGGATAGGAAGGGATGCAAACCCACACTCTAATGTGTCTCTAGCCTGTTGCCTGAAGCTGGGAGTGGGCCGCGGGGGAGGGATCACTTGATGATTATCTGTTCTGCTCGCTGCCTCTGGGGCACCTGGCATTGGCCACTGTTGGAAAACTAGACGCCAGGCTAGTGCGACCATCATTCTGACTCAGTTAGACCATTCTCATGAAACTGTGCTCCCGTTTCTCTCCTGCAGCTTCTATTGCTGAACAACAACAGGGAGAGTGCGTCTACACAGCACTGTGGCCTCAAAATAAGCTACACAATTTGCTCTATGCAAATTGCACAGCTTATTTTGATTTAATTTCGAAATAAACCGCTATTTCAAAATGTCCGTTAATGCTCGTGGAACAAGGGTTACAAGGACACCAGAATAGTGCGCCCATTATTTCAAACGCTATTTTGAAATAATGGGCATGCTCAAAAGACACGGAATAACTATTTTGGGAGACTTCCGGTATCCTGAAATAGCACCACAGTCTAGACATAGCTGGAGAAAAATGCCTCCCAACCCTGGCTAATTGAAGCCGAGAAGCATGGAAATGTGATGTGCTGTAAAATGGCTGCTGTGAGTCCCCCAGGTCTGGTTCTGTTTCAGTGGTAACTGATGGTTGCTAGAAAGGGAGGGAGAGAAGATGTGGGTCTTGGTATATGGACTGTGGGTCAGAATCCTGATCCCCTGCAACTCCAGTGAAAGGGCTGCTCAGCAATTCTGAAAATCAGAGCGGAAGCTGAGAAAGTGCTATTAGATCCCTCTGGATGGGGTCTACTGCTGGCACAGTGCTATGCTAGTCTATGCATGTGCTGTGATGCCCCTTATGAAGGTTATGAGGGGTGACTACCATTCTCTCCTCTTCCTACTTTTAATCTCCCTACACATTTGAGATTGGTAACCCGTGGTCAGCTGTGTCAGTGGAGAGCGTGAGGAACTGATAAAAATAGACCAAACTTTAGTGTAGTAAAGAGGAGCATTGGAAAGATCTGTCCCATTCAACTTTTTCCTAAAGGGAGCAGCACATTTGTGTTTCCTTCTACACTCTGCTCTAGAGCAAGTGGGTTGCATGATACCCGTGTCCAGCTCTTGACTGCAGTGCTGAGGGGCAATGTAACCCAGTCAGCTGTGGAACCTCAAGGGAACTGTCTCTGGCTATTGCTCTAGCACCCAGACCAGGACAGGGACTCATGGTTAGGCCTCAGGGGTAGTGGTGGTCTATGAATCTTCCCATGGATTGGCTATGGAGAATGTACAGTCACCAGACAGCAGAAAAAAGAAATTGGAGGGGGGGATGGAACCTGCAGAGAGGAGGGATGATGTCAGACTTTAGAGGAGGGGAGAGGCGACTGAGTTGAGGCATTGGGAAAGAGGAAAGGGCAAGGATAATGTACACAAGAGATGGGGGCTTTGGAGAGAAGAAGCAAGAAAGGGAGTAAGTGCAACTTCATGGAAGAGAGGGTGAGGTCCCAGGAAGGAAGGGGAAGAGGAAAATGGGGCTTTTTAGATGCTCTGCAAAGGAGCAAAGTGGCGTTATGACATTTTTTAACGTTCATGTTTCAGAGAGAAGGCCCAAAAGTGTGGCTTGGCTGTTGGTTTTTGTTTGTTTTTCAAGCTAGGAATGCTGAGCCTGCCTTTGCTGGAATTCTGTGGATGAAGGGAGAGCTGGCAGAACCATTCACTTGCAAGGAGCAAGGCAGCACCAGCTACAGTAAAACTGTGAGAAGGAAAATGATTTTCATTCAAGCCATTTAAAACTCTCTGGATTTCACATTTGTTAACATCCATTTAACACAGGCACTGGGAAATAGGCTGTCTGTTCAGAAACCACAGTCCGCACCCTGTTCAATGAGGGCTGTTCAGAAAACATTTAGTGCATATCTGAGTCACCCTGACAACCCGCAAAGGCCTGGTCTATACAGTTTTTGTGTCAGTGTAGCTATGTCAATTAGAGGGTTTGATTTTTACTTATTTATTTATTTAGTTACTTAAGAACTGGCATAGTTCAGACCAAGGGTCCTTCTAGCTCACTATCTTGTCTTCCAACAGTGGTCAATGCCACATGTCCCAGAGGAAATTAATAGAACAGGGCTTCATCAGGTGATCCATCCCGTCACCCATTCTCCGCCCTGACGCACAGAGACGAGGTTCACCATTCCTACCATTTTGTCTAATAGCCATTGATGGACATATTCTCTATGAATGTATCTAGTTCTTTTTTGAATCCTGTTAAAGTCTTGGCCTTTGCAACATCCTCTGGGAGGGAGTTCCATAGGTTACCAACATAGTTAGACTGGGACAACCCCTAGCGTGGATATAGTTATACAGTATACTGGTATAAAAGCGCCTTATCCCAGTATAGCTTTAGGCCACTGCAGACTTCCACTAGCACAACTATGTCGGTCAGGGCTGTGAAGAGGTATTGATCCATGACAAATAAAGTGGTGTCAGCAGAAGACTCTAGTGTAGATGCAGTTACACCGGCAAAATTGCATTGTACTGTTTACTTTTAGTTGTGGAGGTGTTTTGCTATATTGCTACAAGCACAACGTTGCTAGTTTAGCTATTTGTGGCCACTGTAGGAGTACTTTTCTGGACTTGTCTACGGATATTTCTATACTAGTTAAAATAAATGCTCCTAATATAAGCATAATTGTATTACTCTTCCCAGATAGGAATTGCTCCATTGGTCTAAAATTCTTTCTAATGGTTTCCACACTCAGGGGATGTTCTGTTTTAACTATACTAGTTTTGTTAAAGTCATACACCTTTGGCTACGTCTAGACTGGCATGATCTTCCGCAAATGCTTTTAACGGAAAAGTATTTCCGTTAAAAGCATTTGCGGAAAAGAGCGTCTAGATTGGCACGGATGCTTTTGCGCAAAAAGCGCTTTTGCGCAAAACATCCGTGCCAATCTAGACGCGGTTTTGCGCAAGAAAGCCCCGATCGCCATTTTAGCCATCAGGGCTTTTTTGCGCAAAACGGTGCTGGGTTGTCTACATTGGCCCTCTTACGCAAAAGCATTTGCGCAAGAGGGCTTTTGCCCGAGCGGGAGCGTCATTGTATTTGCGCAAGAAGCACTGATTTTGTACATTACAAAGTCGGTGTTCTTGCGCAAATTCAAGCGGCCAGTGTAGACAGCTGGCAAGTTTTTGCGCAAAAGTGGCTGCTTTTGCGCAAAAACTTGCCAGTCTAGACGCAGCCCTTGTGTGTGTAGACAAACCCTAAGCAATAAAGGCAAGACTTCACAATTCTGATATTTCCCAGCATGTCTAGTCTTGCAGCTGATTAGGATAGCTGCTGCAAAATTAAAATTATCCCTTTGTGTGAGTATCAGAAATTAAAGTTCTGGTTTTTTAAACAACTGCTTGAGAGCCCATGATTATTTTCTTACTCATCCTCATTTCAGGATAAAAAGGAGAGGGGAGTTTTTATTTCTAGCTGGGGTGTGGGTGGGTAATGAAAGGATTTGCCAATATTGCTCTAAGAAATAGCTGGTCCCCCCCCCCCCCCCCCCCCCCCCGTGAATGGGGAAGATGAATCAATGACTAATTGTTCAAGCCGTATCCATGCACAGTGTGTATAGGCCCCATATATACACCCACACATGGTTGTGACAAAGCAATTCAGTCTTCAATCTACAATACTACTCAAGGTCTAATCCCCCACAGGTCTGCTCCGGTACCTCTATTCAGATGGGGAGCATCCCATCTTATTCCAATCCTAAGTTGCCTTTTCCCCCCATAGCTTTTCCAGCGCATGACATCCAGCATTCTACCTCACGGGTGTGTCCTTACATTGTTCTGTCACACACATGACTTACAGTACCACTTGATGTTCATCGGTTGACAATGGCAGAGGATGTGCTAAGCCAGCCATATTCAGATTCCGTTTGTTAATTTTTGTGATTTTTATCAATTTGCTTTGCTTTGGGGAATTCTCTTTGGCAGTTTAATTCTACTGCTTGAAGTAGAGGACTGATAATCATAGTTATAGGGCAGAGAAGTACTGGTCCATGTCAGACTATTGGATAATACCATACATCATTTGGAATCCGTATCAACCACTCCTAGTGCTGTATTTTTCCATGTTATTTTTGGAATTGCTCTAACAAATTTCAGCTCTTCTTCAGCTGAAGCTATTTTGCTACTGATTTAGCATAATGCCCTGAATATGCAAGCATATGGGAATCCCTGGGGAAACCACTTACATCAAAGGACTAGTCATGATTGACTTTACTTATCTGTGTTGCTCTTCTTCATGTTTACTGGCTCACATCCATGCTCTGTAGCTTACTCTTCCAGCCTGTCTCGTTTGCTCCTGTGTATTGATCCCTGCATGTGATTCTCTCAGTTGCTATTCCTATTCTTATTTCCTAGCCACAAGCAAAAGCCTATCAGTAGAAATCAAACGGAAAGAAAGGTCATTGGAGCTTTGGGCTTCACATGTATGCAATTCTCTGCTGTACCAGGGCATCCACACAGGATTGTCTATGAAAGACACAAGGTTCTTTCTGCCCTGCTGCCTGCAATTGTGCACATAGCTGTGCCTCTCTCTAGGGACAGTGGATTATTATAGCTGATGGGGCTACATCCCACCAATCATACTCCACCTCTGAACCACATTTAGATTCTTAGCTAAACTAACTTTGAGGAATATAAGAGGTCCCCGTAGCCTTATCCCTGTGCTGTAATTCCATTCCTGCTCCCACTATGGCCCTGCCAAAGCTTGAGCTGGTGGTCACATGAGCCACCCACACCAGAGCCATCTATTGGACTGTAGGAAAGGATTGTCACTGCTTTTCATCAGACTGACTACACTACAGCCTCCTTCATCCCTTTCTCACCACTTTCTGTCTTCAGGCAGACTAGGGTCTGTCCAGCATCCCCTTCAATCTCCATGTACCTCAACAACAGTCTCCCCACCACCACCCAAAAGCAAAAGGTTCTCTTGCTCTTTCTTTTTTAGCCTCAGTAGGTGGGGTCTGTGCAGATACCTACCCTAAGGTATTATTGTGGAGATCTTCCTTCCCTATTGGAGTACTATACAGGAAGGCAGTCAGAACTGGAGGTCTACTGTATCTTGTTAACTCAGCTCTGCTTTTATGGAGTTTGTTTGCTGGCACACAAACAGAATAGACAGTACTTTAAGAAGTCACACCTATCCATCTAAGGATATGGGAAAATATCTGATATTGTATTGTTTTTTTAAAATGTGTACTCATGCAATTAGTCTAACTGTATTATTGTACGTGCACACAAGGGGCAGACTTAAGGTTGCACATTCTGTTTTTTATTTCTTGGCATTTGGATGCTTAGTTATAAAATATTTAATGTTCTCTAGCTTTTTAAAAGAAATGTTTTTCGAAGAAGGAAGCTATTTCACAATGTGGAAATATTTGGCTGGCAAGAAGTCATTCTGCTTTCTGTGTACTGAACCTTCAAGTATAGGGGAGGCAATACTGTCAGAACCAATCCAAGCATTTAAAAATCATAAGTCAGGCCCCAAAAATCCTGAAATCAATATAAAAGTCATGAGATTTTTAAAAAATGCATTTGGGGTTCTTTTTATTTGTCTTCTGGGTTTCAAGATTTGTTCTGCAACCCTGCAGCTAGAAAACTGAGATTTTACTTTTAAGCACATGCCATTTTGTGTTTCAGATTCGCTCTTTCAGAGATTAAATAGCCTCTTCTGCTATAAGCAGAAGGAAAGTTCCTCTGCCTCTCTCTGGCTTGAATAAGGTCCTACCCCAATTCCCCCTCCTTGTTAGTGTGGTGAAAGTGTCCCCTCCTTTTTTAACCACTTTAACCTTTGCTGTCTATAGAGATTCTTATGCAGTATACAACACTGTTCAGATATAGACTGTGACAAGGCAAGCCATCATCTTTTCCTCCAGCTTGCTAGATACCTTACATTAATTCTTTCCTGCTTGTTGTAATGTTTTCTTTAGGCTGAAATAAACATCACCTTGGCATGATTTGCTTTGTTTTGGTGTGTATGCGAAAACATGCTGGACATAAGAGGAATGGTCAATTCCTAGATGTGAGCCCGTTCCCTGTTGGTATTAAAAGCTAATCAGCTTTTATTTTGTTAGATGTAAAGAAGCTGAGACAAAAATCTATAGAAATCTGTATAAAGCTGCTCATGCATTTTTAATGGTACAGATTGAACATCTCTAAAGTGGGACTCTCTCTGTTCCGGCAGGACCATGGATGTTCCAGGACCAAAGAGGGCTGGCAGCTGGGATTCCTACGGGCTGGCAACAAGGCTGTGAAGGCAGTGGGGCCAGGTACTGGGGGGGGGAGCCATTTGGGAGGCCAGCTGCTCAGCCAGGGCTGGGGGAGCTGGTGGTAGGGAGGCCAGAAATGACTTTCTCTGGTCTGGCAAAATCCCACATCCGGAATTGGTCAGGTCTTGAGAATGCCGGACCAGAGAGATCCAAACTGTACCAGATTCCTGAATGTACTTAGCAAATAATGCCTTCTGAATTTTGAACATTCTGTGCATGGAATTAACAGCATTATTTACCCAATGCAGTTCACAAATAACTGTGCACTTTCATGAGAGCTTTTACAGCTCATCACACACGTGTCATGTGACTTCATGCTTTGGGCCCAAAACTACAAGATGCTGCACATCTCCTGGAGCTGACGCTCTCATCACCTTCACAAGTTGCTCAGCACCTTGTAGAACTGGGATTTTATTAACTCAGTGAGAAAATTCAGTGTAAAACGTGTGGGGGATGCAATTTTCAAACCTTCATAACTTGGTTGAACCAACCCCCCATTTTCATCTGAACACTCAAAAGGACTTTTCTTCACTGATTATTTCCCTGTCAAATGGCCCAGCTTGGTGAGAGCTCCTTTGGGTGGCCAGAGCCCACCCTGACATTGCTTTTTATATAGCTGGGAGAAAACACTGGGATAGGCCTGGATTTGTAGGATACATGCTCACTCTGCTCAGGGCAATGTTGGTACTAGTGATCAATGTGTCATGGAGCCTGACTTTTTCCCCATCCACTAACAGAGCTGGGCCCTGCATATTGGGATTATGCACACTGCCAGCCAGCATGAAGGAATTGCAAACATCTGTCACTCTCAATAGGATACCTGTTTTGCAGTGGTTATCCAGGTGCTACAAGGCTTTTCTGCGCATGCTCAAAGTTCTATAGCCCACAGAACTGGGGGAGGGAGGGACACATGGACCAATCACTTTCAAGCAGGGGTGCTGTGCCCAATCATTACAGCAGACGATGGAGTGGTCACAACACCCCCAAAATTTCACCCAGCTGTCCCTTTGTCCAGATGGAGGGGTGGCTGAGCCAACTAGCACTGTGACCTGGTGCACAGAGAAACTGTTCCTGTACAGCAGGCTTCAGGGGAGACATCAAGAACTCGACTACTGGTGGCACCAGTTCATATGTGTGGCATAGTAAGAGAAAGAGGAGACATCGTAGCTGAGGGAGACTTGGCATCCCTCTCTGTGCATGGTGTAAGGGAATAGCATGAACTACAATGTGGTCCCTGCTAGGGAGGGTGAGGGCAGAATCAGAATTTACTTCTCTACCCTGCTCAAGAAATATCTGAGTTGGTCCCCCTGCTGTTTTGTGGATAAATAAAACTTGAATCTCCAGGGCTGTCAAGCCAACATCTTTTGCCAACAATAATTTCACATAAATAAGACAAGTAGAAAGACCTGGTGCTGGGATTTCCACTTTCAGTAACTGATTTCTTTTTTGTATACATGTAGAGTTAAAAAATACCCCCTTCCTATGAAGAACACTGGGAAATTTTTGCTTCACACATGCATCAAGGGTGTTTTAACATCTTGGAGTGTCATTTGGAACAAAATACAAGATAATTGGTTCTCTTTAGAGTGAGTGTGAAGGGGTTGGAGACTCTGTGTGAATGGAGGAGGGGGAACTGTTGGGTTTCTATGGCAACAATGCTGAGGGGAACAGGAGGGAAGATTTCATGTTTTTCAGATGCTGAGTAGGCTAGGACTGTTTTGCAAAGATTTTGTTTTTGTCCTATTAAGGCTGTCATGCAGAATCTACCAACGTAAAACCAATGGCCTGTTCAGAAGGCAGAAAAGACATTATTTGGTGCATTCTGGTCCATTAACACAGAAGAGCAGTAACGGGGAGGATCTATAGAACCATATGCTGCTTTTTACTATGGGCCCCAAATGTTTGCAAGCTGCAAATGAGGGGCACTTCTAATAAGCTGTGGGCCCCCAAGAGAGCAATATACTGAATCCTAAGGAGAAATGGGTCAGCTTTTGCCATGCCTATATCCCTGGTCCATTCCCGATCCTCACGACACACACTAAATATAGTGGCAGAGCTAATTTCATGTCCCTGTCTTTCCTGAATAAAGCATTTGATTCATTTCTATATGAAGCAGCACTAGATAGTCAGCTGCGGGGTCCAGGAGGAGACAATAAGAAGGAAGCAGGGAGTGACTCAGCAAAGGAAGGAATGCTGTAGCTGAAGATGATTCAGAGTCTGCTTTCATCTGAATCTATCAAACCTTTATTTTGATTTTTAAATAGAGTTTAAGGCCAGAAGCAACCACTAGATCACCTAGTCTGACCTCCTGCATAACACAGGCCATTAAATTTCATCCATTTATCCCTGCATTGAAACCCATAATTTTATACTGATGTATAGCTTGGTTCTTTAAAACCAATGGGACATGAGAGCAGGATTTGGTTCTACTTTGGGGTGGCAGGAATGGTGCTCTGGTGGATTCTGCCCAGAGGATATGGAAACTGAGAGTACTGCCTCCTTCCCCTTCACCCTGACCTTGGGAGGCCACGGCTGAGCTGGTCAGCAGGGAATGGGAACCATAACTGGAGAGAAGATGGGCTAGGGGCTACACTGTCAGGAATTGTGAAATTGTCTCTTAGCCTCAGTGGGCGGTCTTTGGCTGTGTCTACATTGGCAAGCAAAATCTTGCCACCTGGTACACTGGCCGCGAGTATTTGCGCAAGAACACTGACGTTCTAATGTACGAAATCTGACGTTCTGACGCTCCCGCTCAGGGCTAAGCCCTCTTGCGCAAGAGGCCAGTGTAGTCAGGCAACGTTAATTTCTTGCGCAAGAAAGCCCGATGGCTAAAATGGCCATCAGAGTTTTCTTGCGCAAGAGATCGTCTACACTGGCATGGATGCTTTTGCGCAAAAGCACATCTCTTGTGCAAAAGCACATGCCAGTGTAGATGCTCTCTTACACAAATACTTTTAACGGAAAAACTCTTCCGTTAAAAGTATTTGCGCAAAATCTTGCCAGTGTAGACGTAGCCTTTTTGTAATTTAATGCTGACTGGACTGGCATGATCCTAGCCAGGTTCTGAGGCAGTAGAACAAGGGGTGAATGGGGCATGTGACCCTGCACTGGAAATAATCATGGGCTGATCTGTTTCTTGAGTGGTTACTTGCCACAGAACCTGAGATCAGGCCAAGGGAGTGGATAGGAACTGAGGTGAAAGGAGCAGCTACCCCAGTGAGAGAGCAAATGCTAACCCCACTTTCCAGCCTGGAGCTGGTTTTCCCCTCCCAATTCCATGTCTCAGTAGCTTCCCTCACTCTCCCCAGGGAGAGTAGCAACCCTACTCCCTCTCTTAACTCTGACACCCTAACATCTCTTTTCTGCTCTGCCGCCCCAGCTCCTCCTGCTCCCCAGGCAGAGTGCCTGCCCTGACACCCCTTTCTATTCCCTGACCCTCTTCTGCCCCCAGTTGAGGAGTGGTTTGGTGGGCACAGGTTTGAGGAGTACACAGTGCAGAGTGGGATGTGTTGTATACAGAAGGAAAATGGGTCTTGACTGGCATACAGACTTGGTATGTTAGTACAGTGCTTAGTACATTTGGGCTACGTTTATACTGCAGGCTTCTTGCACAAGAACTGTTTTGTGCAAGAGTTCTTGTGCAAAAATTCTTGCGCAAGAGTGTATCTACACTGCCATGTGCTTTTGCGCAAGGGCGCCCATGGCACTGCAGACGCTCTCTTGCACAAGAAAGCTCTGATGGCCATTTTAGCCATAGGGGTTTCTTGCACAAAAAAGCCCTGTTGCCTGTCCACTCTGCCTTCTTGTGGAAGAGCTTTTGTGCAAGGGGGCTTATTCCTCGTGGGCAGAGGAATAACTCTTGCGTAAGGAGCCCTGTTTTCCGACGTTTTACTGTAAATTTACTTGCGCAAGAACACGGCTGTTCTTGCGCAAAAAGCCTGCAATGTAGACGTAGCCCTGGAGTTTAGTCTGCAATAGGAACCCTCCCAGTAGGGGTTAAGGGGTGGCATTCAACCAAAGAACCCAGCGGTTTATCATTAGTAATTCGTGAAAAATGTAGTGAGAAGTGCTCTATGTAGACAGGTTAGAAGACACCATCCTACCCCGAAGAGCTTACAAATTAAGCAAACAACACATTGACAAACACAAGGTGCTGGAAAGTAATAAAAGCAAGCTATTCACTGCAGGTGTCCAGAATAGGTACCAGAAACGTGGCTCTGCCCTTTCTGAACATTTTAACACTGCTGGCCCTATGCATGGAGACAAGACGAAAATGAACCATCTGTTTTCTGATTTGCAGAAGTAGTGCATGGGCCACGCTCCTGATTTTCAGTGGCAGTAAAGTTGTTTTCACTTTGTAACTGGCTTGTTCAGCTTTAGGCTGTTATGGGCTATTTATGAAGGGAGAGCTTGTTCCTGTCCAGACTTGTCTGCTTAACACATTGAGGTCTGCAGAAGGGTGAAGCCCATCAGGTGGAAGCCAACAAAAGAGATTTTGCTTTAAGATAGTCGTGGACTTACTATATGGGGAGTCAGTTCTTCTCGCAGGGACGCTGTCCTGAAAGAAGTTAGCAGGAACTGCCCTTAGAAGGAGCTAGAAAAGACCAATTTTGTTCAGGGGCAAGTAGCCAAAATAGGCCAGACTTGCCTAACAGAATGGGGCCATGCTGGACCAAATTTTGGCTGATCAGAGATGGGATTCTCAGATTGGACAAAATTGCATCTTGCTCAGACCAGAGCACTGCAGAGGAGAGACGAGCCATGTAGCCAAATCCCACTCCTGTCAGAGTGGAATTACCCAGGGTTAAAGTGGGAACACTGTCCAATTTTGAGGTGCGAAGCTCGGGTGTTACTGATCTATTTCGTTGCTGTACATATCCAAACAGGTGTGCCAAGGTAAGGAGGACAGTGAACAGTGTAATGCCAGTGTTTTCACATCGCTTCTGGAGCATGTGAGTGTTGTTTGGCTGTGAGTCTATAGCAATGGATTTCTGAGTGGCTTTGGAATAAAGGTCATTGTGTTTGCCTAAAGAGGGACTGACCAACTCAGACAAGTCGGAGAAAAGAAGGAAAGGAAGCACCATAGAAACCTGGCTGCCCACTCTCAAGGGGACAGGAATAAATGAGCAATTCCAGACCACAGAAGTTCATCCCAATGGAGGGCAATTCCATCATGGCCTCAAGTCCTCCCCACGAAAACACCATTGGCTGCATCTAGACCGGCAAGTTTTTCCGCAAAAGCAGCTGCTTTTGTGCAAAAAATTGCCAGCTGTCTACACTGGCCGCTTGAATTTGTGCAAGAGCACTGACAATCTAATGTATGATTGTCAGTGTTCTTGCGCAAATACAATGACTCTCCCGCTCGGGAAAAAGCCCTCTTGCGCAAATGCTTTTGTGCAAGAGGGCCAGTGTAGACAACTGAGAACCGTTTTGGGCAAAAAAGCCCCGATGGCAAAAATGGCGATCAGGGCTTTTTTGCGCAAAATCGCGTCTAGATTGGCCACAGATGCTTTTGCGCAAAAGCATCCGTGCCAATCTAGACACTCTTTTCCGCAAATACTTTTAACGGAAAAACTGTTCCATTAAAAGCATTTGCGGAAAATCATGCCAGTCTAGACACAGCCCATTGTGTATGGGAACCCAACCAGCTAAGCACCATGCCAGTCAGGCAACTGTTTTTCATGAGGACAGCCAGGCCATGTCAGACAAAACCGTTCCTGTATGCAGTTACAGACAGCTCTGAGAAGCCAAATTCACAGCCTGCAAAAGAGGATCGAGGAGACTGGTGGTTCCAGTATAAGTTAATGGAATCAGAATTCAAGATTTAGTATACTTGGGCTGTAGTCAGACAGTGATCAGAGAACACCTGGCCAGGTGCGAGGGAAAACCTTTGGCTGCAATATTCCTTCAGCATATCTAGGGGTATTTGTATCCCTACATCAAAAGGGAAGTCCAGCAAACCGTGCAGAATCGCACAAACAGAACTCATGGCCCTGAACTTAGCCTACCCTGTAATTGGGAGAGATTCAAAATTCTTCCAGGAACTGATGGGATTAAGAGGAGGAGGAGGCGGCGGCAGTGGCTCCCTACAGGGAAAGAAGACAAGGCAAGGAGAGGAGAGGAGAGGAAACACACAGCCCCAAGAGCTGGTGGGGTTTGGTGACAATGATTATGACCATAGGGAAAGGAACATCAATATCATCAGGTAATGGTCCCAACAGTAGTAACAACAACCATAGGGAAGGAGTTTCCAAGTCCTCTGGCACAGCTACCATCTTGCCCTTCATACACAGGAAGTCCCTTCTGTCAGGAAAGAAAACATGACACAACCATTACTAGCTATTTTAACATTCTACATAGAACTGAACATAGAAGGAACTGCTCCTGTTATCTGCCCTTGCTGTAATCCTCAAGTTTTTCTAGAAAATTACTTTTTATACCAAGTCTCCCTGCTTAGCTCAACTCATATCCACCCCTCAACACCAGGCAGCAATTAACCACTTAGATACTTCAAACAAAGCACCAAGGGTCAGAGCCTTGTGTCTTTAGCTAAGGGGTTGGGGCCAAAGCCCAGTTACGCAGTTCATCTTCAAAGCCCAGTCATGCACCCTGTACACAGAACACAAACACTATCAAACAATCAACAGATGACCAACATCAGGTGAGTGGTCTGAGACTCACCTTTTTGAGGGATTTGTCAAGTTTTTACTTTGATGAAAATATCTGAGGAGTTTAGGCTATGAGATTGCTGTGTGCACTGCAGAGGCCATGGCTGCAGGCACAGCAACTGTGCAAGGGATGTTGAATAGAAGAGTCATAAAGAATCTGGACAGGCTGAAAAGAAGACAGTCCTTGAACCTGAGCCCTGCTATTGTCCAGATTCACTTCAAGGAGGAGATAATTAGGACAAAAAATTTCTAAAGAACAATATTGAAATGTATTAAGTGCTTCTTATTTTCCCCCAAAGGCAGAAAGAAAGGCTGTTGGGAAAAGGAGGGGAGTCAGGAGAGGAGTAGCCAAGTGGAAAACCCGACGCTTTCAATTTTCTACTGTAGGGAGCTCTGGCTCTTTGTCCTCCTTGTAAAAAATCATAGACCAGATAGAACTTTTGTTTGCAACAACCATGCCAATGCCATTCTGAGATCCGTACAGCCTGTTCAAGATGCCCAGCAATGTTCCCTCTAATTTTTTGTGTAAATACCTAAATCTTATTCCTGTTGCTTAAAAGAGCTAAGAGGCAGACGCCTTAGACCTATGTTGTTTATAGGGCCCTGCTGTTTCAGGATCCCGTCTCCTCCCCGCCCCACCCTCTCCCTACCATACACCAACAATATACCAACCAGAGAACCAGTCCCAATTCCCCATTTGCAATTCTATCTTCAGTGGACTCTGTGACTTGAATTCCACAACTGTCTTTTCAGGCAACGTGCTTAGAAAGCTAGTCTTCCAAATCTTCTTGCTGGAATCCTAGTCCATGTTTGAGCCTGGGGATGTGAGTGGTGTCAATTGAGGCCACTGAGAATTGCACATTTGTGGGGTAAAGAGGCAATTGTTACAGTCAGGGGGCATCTAGTGGTGTTTCTGTAATCCACACACTTACTGGATGTGGTTCACTGTGCCATGTAGTAGCACTTAAGAGAAAGAATGAGTTTGCTCTACAGCAGTGTTTCTTAAACTGTGTTCTGTAGTACATCGGTGTGCTCCAAGGCTGTTGGAGGTGTGCCTCGGAGAACAACAGAGTTCAAAATGGCTGCCCTTTTTT
>CM057848.1:63769597-63782496 GCA_030068395.1 Apalone spinifera | reverse complement strand
GTCAAGGGTCACTGACCCACAGAAAAGTCAGTTGGGGCCACACAAGTGAGATGTGCAAAAAAAACCCCAAAAAAACCCTCCTCCAAAAACCCCCCTAAGCCTCACTAATGTGTCCCCAACTGTGCTGGTGGAAGAAGGGGACATGATACTGGGGAAGGGTGGTAGTGGGTGCTGTGGCAGGGGACAGCGTGCCAGTGGGGGCAGGGTTCTGCCACAGGGGGCGGGGAAGAGGGAACAGGATGCCGGGAGGGCAGAGCACAGGGTGCCAGTGGGGGCAGAGAGTCCTCTACACCTGCCTCCTCCCAGGACACCCCCCTCACCCACCCGTCGCACGCCTCCTCCGGGGCCGGCGCATACCTCCCGCAGAGCAGGGAAGCCCCAGTCATGGCCCCCTCTGGGCCTGACTCCTCCCCCCTCCTTCCCGTGGAGCAGGGAAGCCCACACAGGCGCCCCTTCTAGGACCGACTCCCCCACTCCCGCAGAGGAAGAAGTCCTGTCGCGCACCTTCTCCGGGGCCGGTGTGAGCCTCCCACAGAGCAGGGACGCCCCCATCGCATGTCCCCTCCAGGCCCAACTCCCCCCTCCCGCAGAGAAGGGAAGTCCCAGCACGTGTGCTTCTGGGGACTCCCCCGGTAAGTTCCAGGCATGTCACAGATCCGGGGAAAAGAAGCAACCAGGACATTTCTGGAACCCCTGGAAGTGATGTGCAGCTGCAGGACTTCTGTCCACCCCGTGGGAAGCTGCCACTACCTCCACTGTCGCTGGAGGTAGGTAGTGGGACTTCTTGGGGGTGGGAGAAAATGTGGGGCCCGGAACTCCTTGCGATCGACTGGTCAAGGCCTCGCGATCGACCAGTCGATTGCGATCGATGGGTTGGTGACCACCGATCTAGATCATCCCTGACAAACATTTGTCTAAACTGCTCTTAAAAATCTCCAGTGATGGAGATTCCACAACCTTCCTAGGCAGTTTATTCCAGTGCTTACCCAGTCTGACAGGATGTTTTTCCTAATGTCCCACCTAAACCTCCCTTGCTGCGATTTAAGCCCATTCCTCCTTGTCCTATCATCAGAGGCTAAGGAGAATAATTTTTTTCACTCCTCCTTATAAGACCCTATAAAGTACTGGGAAACTGTTACTATGTCCCCTCTCAGTCGTCTCTTTTCCATACTAAACACACCCAATTGTTTCAATCTTCCCTCATAGCTCATGTTTTCTAGACCTTTATTCATTTTTGCTCTTCTCTGGCTCTTCTCCAGTTTCTCCACACCTTTCCTGAAATGTGGTGCTCAGAACTGGCCACAGTACTCCAGTGGAGGCCTATTCAGTACAGAGTAAAGCAGAAGAATGACTTCAAGTCTTGCTTACAGTACTCCTGTTAATGCATCCCAGAAAGATATTTGCTTTTTTTTTCAACAGTGTCACACGGTTGACTTATATTTAGCTTGTGGTCATAGGTGATGGGTTAAGGTAGAGGTGGTGGAGGCAAGCTGTTCTCCCTCCTATCATTCCTTAGAACCATGAACTTATCAGATGTATTAACGCAGCTAGTCTGTTTTCCTGCTAACACAGAGATAGTCTTTATTGTACATTTTGTGAGCATTTTGTCCAGTCTAGTTTAGGGATGTTAAATTTAGATTAATCAACTAATTGAATAGTTGAGGGAATTTGCATTGACTATTCAATTAGTCGATAATGGCGCCTCTGCCTTTGGAAATGTAACAAGAGCCCTACCAACTCTTGCTACATTTCAAAGGTGGAAGCATTGTAGGGTGCACGGGGACAGCAGGGGACTCTAGCAGTGCCCTGTTGGACCCGTGCTCCCTGCGCACTTTGCTTTTGAAAAGCAGGGAGTACTGGACCAGTGGGGGGACTGTTAGAGTTCCTCACTGGCCCCGTGCTCCCCGTGGCACTTCTGCCTTTGAAATATAGCAAGAGCCCCACTGCGCCCCTGGCCCTGCCTCAGAGACCGTGCTGGAGGGAAACTGGCTTTTAAGCCCATTCCTCCCAGCACCAGCCCCTGCTCCTCCCTTGCTACCTCTCACTGATAGAGACAGCAAGGTGGGGGGAGCAACTAGTCGAGTCATCGATAAGCATATGCTTATCGGATAGTCAATTATTTGCTTACATCCCTAGTCTAGCTCTAAATTTACCCATGCTTGGGGCGTCCCCTATTTTCCTTAGGAAATCATTCCCCAGAGTTCACAGGATTTTTTGCATTATATTCAACATAAATTTACCCTTTCTTTTGTGGGCAGTCCTCTTAAATAAGTGCCACATTCCTTTTTATGTTCAAGTCAGTCCTCCCCTCTTTGGTGTTTACTCCTTTCAAATATTTGTAAATTGTTTTCATGTTCCTTCTTGGCTGGCCCTTAGCCATGTTAACCATGTCATGCTCATAAATCAATTCCTCCAGCATCACCATCATTTATCAGCTTTTTATCTGATCTCTCTCCAGTTTGTCAATATCTTTCTGATAATTAGATACCCAGAACTGAACGTGGTATTTCATGTGCTGTCATGCCCATGCTATATTAAGAAGAACTGTTATCTCCCTACTCTGTGGCATGGTTCCTTTCAATGTACAGTTCACGATTGCGTTGGCCTTTTTCTCTCTGACATCACACTGCAGCTCAGATTTAATTTTCTCTGACTCCTAAAGTTTCTTTCAACACTACTGTCTCTCAAATCTCTCTCTTCCAGTGCATGTTTTGTTTGTGGTTATTTCCCCATCAATGTAGATACCTTGCATTTTCCAAGCCAAATCATATCTCAATATCATCTGCATTTTCTGCTCTCCCTAGGTCTCTTTGTACTGACCAGGGGTTCACAACGCCTCCATCTTCATCCCAGACTGTTCCTGTCCCTTTTATGGATATATGGTGGAGGAGCCTTCTTGCCTCCTTATGCAGTATCTAGCATGATTGCAGTCCCTGCAGTATTCTGAGTTCAGTCTTTTGTTTACCCCTCTCCTGCTCCTCCCCCCCACTCCCCAGGGACTAGCCACCTCATGGGGGATGCCATTAAGTAGAGTCATTCCTTGTGCCTTCCTATGCCAGCCTGGGTCCTCATAAGGGGTAGTAGAGTATATACAATCCAGCATAAGCCCTTTTAGAGCTTTCCACGGGATGACATAGCTGCACCAAGATGGTCTATCGAACACGCATGGGTTCCTAAAATGGGGGGCGTGCCCCCCGGGGTGTATGTGAAGAAATTCTGGGGAGGGGGTGCGAGGCGACCCAGCCACACACACACCCCGTCAACAGCACCCCACGTTTTACTGCTATTTTTGGAAGGGGGGGGACATGAGGGTTTCTCAAAAATCAACAAGGGAGCGTGATGCCAAAAAGTTTGGGAACCACTGGGAGCTTTGTATCATAGGCAAGTTTGATTAAAATGCTGCTTGCTCCCTTTTCTAGAGATTTAAAGAAGACACTAAAGACAGGACCTCAGGCCTATCCCTATGATACCCTCCGCCCCACAACTTCTTACTGTTCAATCGGTTGCTGCATCTCCTAATCTTTTGTTTACTGTTCTGCTGTCAATTTTCAGTGCACCTCAGTGGGTTCGTAGCTGCTTTGAGCTAATGTTGAGACTGAGATTAGGTCAGACACCATATACAATGCCTTTTCAGCCACAGAGAAGTGAAACTCAGCACACCACATGTGAATATTGGGCATAGCCCAACTACAGAAAGGACAGGGATGAGCTGCCAAGTTTCAGTTAGGGGGAATTTGGCTATTGTGTCTCCTTTTAATTTACTCCTTTGGTTTGCCCTTTGTTTTTGTTTATTTCCATTTTGCATTCTGTCTCCAGTCCTGGCCATCTCTAGCATCCTCATTCAATGCTAGCAGTCTTGGGGCCGCTCACTGCCAGTATACACATCTCCCTCAGAAAGATATGCACAGAGCTGGTTAGTCCACTTTCCCTCCTCCCCCTTCCGCTTTGTCTGTTTCTTAATCCCCATGTCAGTTTTTTCTGTTCAGAAAGAGTTCATGCTATTGTGTCTGCCAGCTATGCCTGACTGCAAAGGGAAATTGACCAGCTATGGGAACTGCCCTCTCTCTATTCCTTTCCCCTCACAGCAGAGTGATTTCACAGAGTAGGCCTAAGTTGCATGTGGGTAGGCCTAGAAGGGGCTCACTCTTTCAAATCTACCTGCCCAGCTCACCAGCTGTCCTTGTGTGTATACCCATCTTCAGGCAAAGCGCTGACACTCATGAAACTGATGTCATAGGTGATGGAACTAGAGATTCTGGGGAATTTCTGCATCCCCTGGCTTGAAGTGGCTTCCATTACATAGACAGGGTTAACAGTTTGGTTCAATGGCCTTGAGCACCTTCATTATGGAAATTGTTCCAGCCCCCCTGGCTGCCATGTTACTGGAAAATATTGTTTTAAACAAAAGACCTCCTTAGTGCTGCTTGCAGTCTAACGCGGCAGTCATATATTACTGCATGAGAACCTGAATGTGAAACGAACAAAAGGCAATGATGACAACCTGTCTGGTTGTACCATTCAAAGTAAGTGAAATGCAAAATGTAACCAATCAGAATAAATAGTGAGGTGGAGATTAAAGTGTTACGATTATTTTAGTTTTCACTAATTGAAAGTGAAGAAAGCAAGAGAGGAAGATTTTGATTTTTTCTTTCTGTATGATTTAACCTAATTGTACCATTGATTTTTTCCCTATTAAAGGAACACTAAGAAACTATGAGGCTTTTGAAATTTCAAGAGGATACATCCTTTCTGCCTTCTTCTGCAGCATATTTGTGAAGAACAGTACTAAAATGGCATTTCAAGGAGGCGTCCCAGCCAGCAAGCCAGAATTCTTAGCCAGAGCCTTCAAATACTAACCTGCTCCTGGATAAGCAACACATGAGGTAGTATGTTAACATCGTAGTGTAACTTGGCCTTCATAAAAATAAAATAAATCACCTTCCTCCCGACACCCACATTTTCCATGGATGTAATCTAATGCTCCAGCCTAACTCAGAGTTCCCCTTCATTTCTGAATTCCAGTTGCTCTGTCCTACTAATTGGGCTTCATACAGCTCCTCACGTGCATGGGGGAAGAAGGCAAATATATATCTCTACTCATATTGGAGTGAGGTGTAGTGGGCAGGGAGGGGCAGCTGGTGGCAATATGTGGCCTGCTTCTTCACAGCTTTATACTCACTTCCCTCTGTGTGCAGTGAGTGTAAAAATGCATGTCAACAGGACTGTATCAAAATGGCTGCATTTTGCATTGCTGTAGATTACTGCATGATGTGAAAGGCAATGAAGAATCAGGACCACGGTGCTTGCCTCAGGAATTCATGGGAATTTGAAGAAAAAAAAAGTAAAACCACATTTCCATGATATAAGTGATCCCCAGCAGGGATACTCACATCACACACACTCACCTCACACTGACACCAAAGGTCCGACCATACTGCTTAAACAGCTTGCTACTGGAGATGAGGTTAAAATATTTTCCTGTGAGTCTTCCTTTTCCTGTCCTGTCTAGCATGCATAGGGACTAGAGAAGAATTGTGATGATTGGTTGAGTTACTCTTGCTGTCACAATGACATTATTTAGCAATGACTGACCTACTGGCTTAGCCTTGACTACAGGCATAATAATTATATACAGCAACCATTCTTAATACCTTTGCTTAAGCACAATATGTGTCTTCAAATGTAATCTGTGAGTAGTAATGATAGCAATACTTATTTTAATTCTGATAACACTCAGAGATCCTGAGTTTCAAATGAGTTTTAACTATATCTAAAGCTTGAAGGGTGAGCATCAAAGCCATCTGCTAGCCTGGAGAAAAGAAAAAAAGAAATGAGTCTCAGAAAAATATTAAATAGCCAATTTTACATTATTTTAACTATAATTAGTGGCTTTACTTGTTAATTCCCAGAAAATTCATTCTATGTCCAGTGCAAGAATACACTTTGTTATTCATGTAAAACAGATAGAATCCCTATTTTAAGTATAAAAGTCAACTAATCCTACATCATGGAGGTGCTACAAGTGCAGTGTAATGTAGAATTAGTTTCCCCTTCATGCCACTATTTTCCCACAACTCTTTAAGAACAGTGAAGCAATTCTACCTAAGCAATGAAAAGCTATGACTACAGGAGATGCCAAATAGATGTGATATCTGGTTTACACTGGCATCTGGGAGTACTGTCAAATTGAAGATTACTGAAGGGAATTCTTCCTAATTCTGATAATACTTGGACTAAAACTCTATGCCAGATGTTGTCTCAGAAATCATAAAAGCTGCTGGATAGGAGTTTTTTAATAGGCTGCCCTTGCACTTAGCATGTGCTGAGTTCTTATTGAAAAACAGAAGATTGACTAATTCCTGGAGTCTCGTGAAGTCACTACATGTAGCAGCTCAGTGCCAAAGGATTCAGCGTTACATACATAGAACAGACTAGGGATATAATAGTGTAGTCAATTAATTGATTAACCGATAAGCAAAAGCATGCTAGGTTAACGCTATAGACTACACACATTTCCCCATCCCCTGCCAGTAAATTTTTTAGCAGGCTAGCCAGCAGCCCAGCTCAGTCCTGGCTCATGCTGGGTCTGGGACCTACCCCTGCTGCGTCTCTGCATTTAAAGTGTATTAGGAGCCAGGTGGGCAGGCAGCCTGGCTCAGTTCCAGTTCGTCCTTGGTCCAGGAGCTCAGCCCCACCCCCCGGACAGGGGCTGCTGCCACCCTGCACTGCTGCCTCTATATCAGAGGCAGCAGTGCAGCGCAACAGGCAGCCAATCTGCAAGGGGAGCTGGTTTTTAAACTGGCTCCCCTCATGGACCAGCTCCCTCCTGGCACCCTGGTGAAGCAGCAGTGCAGGGAGCTCCTTGGGAGTGGGGCTGGAGTGCACTGGCTGCTGGTCCTCCCCCCCCCCCCTCCCCTGGGGACAACAGAATAGTTGATTAACCTATACGAATTCATGAGGTTAATCGACTATACAATTAACTAATATTTAACATACCTAGAACACACTAGGTACCAAAAAGTTAATTGATGTAACCTAAAGAAAAACTGCTGTGTAATAGAAAAAAAGATTCTAATAGCTACATTTCATTACAAAGCAGAGTAAATCAATACATATATGAGTTTCTTTAGTATAATTTTAAAACTTAATCACATAGGAAGCTGAAAGTTTGTCACTCTATTGATGTAAAGTAGGCCAGAGGGAATAGAGCATAAGAGGAAGGGTAGTTCAGTGGTTAGGGTGCTAGCCTGGGTCTTGAGAGACTCAGGGTTAATTCCCAGCCCTTTAACACTTTTCCGTCATTGTGTAACCCTTGATGAGTCCATTATGCCAAGATTTAGGTGTCTTGTTCTCATTGACTTCAGTGGGAGTTAGGTGCTTGAATACTTTGAGGGTAGACCATGAGCCTTGGTGGCTTTGTGCCTCAGTTCCCCATTGCTAAAATGGAGCCTATCCCGGTAATGAGGAAAACCTTAAAGATTGTGAAATGCTCACATACAATGGTGGTGGGGCCCATATAAGTACAGTAGATAAATTTGAATGCAGGAGACTGCGTGGTTGGAAGGTAACGTCTGCTATTTATTTCTATGTATTTAAAGAGAAAGAGTCCTTGCCTTCCAATCTCTTTGAGAACTGCCCTCGTAGAAGTAGGAGCCACATATCCTGTACACCTTCAATCTAATGCCCATGTTGTGAGTATCAGAAAAATAGCAGGTTCCATAGCATAATGCTCCAGCACTGTTCATAGTTATGTAGATCAGTAGACTAGAGAAGAGTGACCAGGGTTTCTAAGAACAGTTTTGTAGAATTCTATTTTAAGATATGTGCTTACATACAACACAGTTCAGCAACCCTAACTTGCTTACACAAATAATCACATTGGATTCGGGGGCCTTGATGTTCTGTTCTGTGGCAGCCCCTCCCTACCAGCTCTACTCTCTGTTAAGACACCAAAGTGTCTTAAATTGGCCAGTTGAAAACTGGAGCACTAAAATTAGGGGATGCTTTTGAAAATGCAGGTGACTTGCTAGGGGTAATCCTAGCTGACTGAGGTTAAAACCCAGCTATCCTGACCCAAAGGTTCATGTTTTCACCACTAGAATACTATCCTATACTGACAAATGAACCAGACAGGACCACAGATAAAATGTTACCATCATCTACACTGGTGAACCCCATCTGGAGCAAGTTCTTTTTTCAGAACTTCTTAACTCCATTGACTGTTCAGATCAGCGTGGATGAGATCAGAGTTTGTCTACTGTGTGTAACTGGGTGGGTAGCTGTTTTATTGTTAGAAATTAAGTTACTAGATTTTTTTATTTTGCAATTCCAGGATTCAGACCTTGATCCTGCATAGTGGCAATGAGCATTCCTAAAGCTGCTCAGTACCTTGCATAATCAAGCACTTTTTGAGCGTATGGCAGGTGAACAAACTCTTTGAGGGCCTCAAGGTCAGAGTTCCTCAATGACCTGGTTTTCCTTATAAATCAGGCAATGCTTCTTTGTAAAGTGGAGCCTAGGACCCAGAAGAATAGTTTTCAGTAGGAATTAAAGGGATAGGAAGCTAGAGCAGCTGGTCCCAATTGCTAGGAGGCAAAGGGGGCAAGGTGTGTAGAGAGCTGTTGGGATTCTACAGCAGGGATGGGGAACCTAGGGACAGGGCCCAATGGCCAGATGCAGCCCCTGGCTTGCCTGGATCAGGACCTCAGGGCTCCCTTCCCCCTCCCCACATTGGGGAGCCTGCACTGCTGCTTCTTCCCCTCCCCCCTTGATTTCCCTTCCCCCAGTCTCCCTGCAGGGCTGGAGCACACAAAATATAGTAGGTTGGGCTGTCCAGGCTCTGATGTGCAAGAGGAATGGAGTGTGTCTTTCTTCTTCTCCATCAAGGCCTATGTCAGTGAAGGTTTGGGTTGTCTTTTTTTCTTTTGCTTCTCACTTGTGTGCAGCCCCTGACTGATTTTTCTGTGGCTCAGTGCACCCCCCCCCCCCCAAAAAAAAAAGGTTCCTCACTGAAGCTCTAGAGAGAAATAACTCTCCACAGCTTGTGTGGGTTTCTCACTTTAGGCATTTTATCTGGTGCATTTATTTTCTTTTGTCATCTTGTCCTTTAAGTAAGCAGCCCAAAAGGCTAAGGGTCTTTTTTGTGAAGTGCTGCCTGGGTATTGGCTTTCTGAGGTTAATCTGGCTTTTTCCCAAGCAGGGTTCTTTCTGGGGTTCTGCATTAGGGCCTTACTTTAGAACAAGGGTGCCTGCTTGATAGCTAGGTGCTATGAGGTCTTTGGGGGGGTGTGCCCATACCTAACTAAGAGTTATGTGTTCTTCCTTTCCTATGGATGAGACAGGCAGGGAGGGCCTCATGGCTATCCTGGAGTTTCCAAGTAATTATCTAGAGGCAAAATATCTTTGTAAAAGGTGGGTACCTTTCCACATTTTCTTTTCTTCCTCTTGAAACAGCATTAACTCCTGCTTAGCTTTCTGACTGGAATGCGAGTGTTCAGCAAGGAACAATTCCACAGATGGCTGGTGCTTCTCTGGTCATCAGTCTTGCCCCTACACCCTCATGGAACCCTGATTCTGTAGCATTTTGGGGGGAAGGCAGCTTCTATTGGGCCCCAGCCATTGTGGTAGAGAAGAGGGATGGTGGAGAATGGAGGAGCCATCCCTTCCTGCTCCCTGAAAGAGGTTCATTTTCCCCTGCTCACAGAAACAGAGGGAAGGAGCTAGCCCTACATTTAGTCTCTTGATTACATACTGGGTCAAAGTCTCCTCCTTTTCACCCAGATGCACATATCACTCTCCACACCATCGTTTCTGGACACTGGGATGACAATGGAGTTGCGCCTGGGTCACTGAAAGGGGAATTTGGTCCTCTGAGTAAGTTATGCAGTTTCACATGTGATATCTTTAGTTCCTACTTGATTGTGGTATATCACACTTGCTAAAATGCTGCCTATAATTGGGGGCTCATGTGGCTGTATTAACCTCATGATGTGCAGCACCATTAAATATCATAGACTTAGACTGTACTTTATAAATACAGGCTCTGAAGAAACTTGCTGCTATTAGAGCCCATGGTAGTTTTGTCATTGATTTAAATAGGAGGAAGGCCTGCAGGTAAGTCCATGATTCCTGCTCTAAACAGCCTACAGAGTAGGTGAAGGTCTAAGGTGAAGCATAACTCAGGCTGTTGCATTACAAGGCTCACATCCTGTATTACTGGAGTAAAAATCAAATTGCTATAACAATGGAAAAAAGAATTAAGATCCACATTGCTCCCAAGTACAGAGCCAGCCCAAGCTATGGGCTGATCGGGCTACTGTCCGGGGCGCCCCACTGTAGGGGGCGCTGTGCGGGGCTGCTGGACTGGGCGGAGGTGGGGCCGTGCATGCGCCGGGCACCCGGGGATGGGGCCACACATGCACCGCGCTCCCGGGGCCCGGGACTCACAAATGGCTCGGGCCAGCCCTGCCCAGGTAGATACAGCTTCTATAGCCGATAGGAGACTGCAAGATTGTTCTGAGCTTCTTTGGATTGTTCCTGCAGGGAATTTTGCTTATTCAGAACAAATAGCATTTAATCCCCCACGTGCTAATCCCATGAGTTTCAGTACTGTCCACAGGGTCCCTTGGTTCCCTTTTGACTTATGATAGCACAGTTCTTGCAGTGACTGCCCTACAGCCACAGCAGGTGACTTCATATCTTGAAAGAGGAAATTGACTATTAATGTAGGTAATGTGTCACTATTAATCTGGGAAGTGATTGCTCATGGATGTGGTGCACTTCTTCCCACCTGAGGCCCTAGGGGCTGCTGCATCCCCTGGCTTGAAGTAGTAACAGAAACTCAAATATAATGGTTTCCATCTTCAGCACTCTCACTACAAAAACTGTTCCAGCACCCCCGTACCTTCCCTCCGTTAGCAGAGTCCCACCTCTTTAGCAGCAGGGTTGACAGACTCGCTGGGGCCCTAGGCAAAGTTGGGAGGGGCCTTGCTCCGTACTCTAGGAAGGGCAGGGCTGGGGCAGCCAGCCCTCAGTGCTCCTGGAGTGCACCGCGCAACGCTCCAGCTGCCATGTAAAGGGCCTGAGGCTCAGGCCACTGCCAGTCCTGTGGCAGCCTGGGGCCCTGCACCCTTTTGAATCTCTGGGGCGGTTGCCCCTTTTGCCCCCAAACCCTGTCAGTGGGCCTGCTCTGTAGAGAGACTATGAGGAGGTGAAGGGAAAAGAGGAGAATGTGGCTGCTGCTGCAGAGGCAAGACTGTCCCCTGTGGCATTCCCTGGATAGGACACCACAGGAGATTTAGCCTCTTTGCTTGTGTAACTATCTGGATGTTCTGGGCCTCACAAATTACCATTTAGGAAATGGTGCCAATTCTTCCTGAGTTACTTTATATCAGGGTCCTTGGGGGATGAGCCTTCGTATTTACATCTTCCCTGAATAATCTTTAACGATGTATGGTTTCCTAGTAAATATGTAACAGCTCCCCATGTGCAAATTAATAGCTCAGAGCAAACAGCAAGAATGCCGGGTGACAGGAACATGCTGGGAGAACTGGAAAGATTAGAGTGAAATGAAGAGAATGCATAAGTACAGAAAGGTAGATGACCCAAGAAGCTAACTGGAACAAGAAGAATTTGTTCAAGTAACAGGAAGAGAGGTCCCAGTTTGATTCAATGGCTCCCTGCACCTCTGCTATAAAAATTGTTCCAGCATCCTGAACCACAAGGCTCCTACTCCTAACATAGAAGGATGAGAACCAGAGCTTGCAGTTACAGGCTATCTTTTTATCTCGTGCACTTTGAGAATATACACATTCGGGTTTTACACACACTGTTAGGTCTATGTACCAGTTCTCATGTAAATAAAGTGGAAGAGCTTTGAAAATGTAACCCATTGCTGTGTCCACATATAGTTTAGAATGAAAGGATTTTTATCTTATTGCCACCAGAGGGCACTCATTGATCAGCTAACGTTCAAATGGCATAATTGATTTTACTGCATTCTCCCGCACTGATTTCTGTCTTGGTCCTGGGGTTTCAGAAGTGGGGGAGCAGGGCTCAGTGTCACATTGTCTGCTTGAAACAGAGATGGAGATACTACAGTTGTGCTAAGTAAAGTAGCCATTCAGCCCCTGCTCCCACCCATAGAGCAGAGATTCCTGTCCATAAAGACTCTTGTCCAAGGGTGGGCAATAATATTTGCCCGGGGGCCACTTCAAAAATTTGATTTGGTCTAGGGGTAGGGAAGCGCCTTTTCCCCCCCTTCCCACTAGGCACCCATGCCCCGGAAGAGGCTTAGCACGCTCCCTCACCCCCAGGCCCGATTGGCCTGGGGGTGGGGGAGCATGGGAAGCTTCCTCCCACCCTGTGAGGAGCCTGTGGCACTTTGAAGTGCCACTGGCTCCTTGCAGGGCGAAGGAAGCTTCACGCAGCTCCCCTGCCTCCAGGCCCACTCTCACAGGGTCGGGGCAGAGAGGAGAAGGCTTTGGGTGCTCCCCCAGGCCCTAATTGGCCTGGGGGCAGAGGAGCAGCAGGGCCTCTGGGGGCCGGATCCACCCGCTTGATGGGCCGGATCCAGCCTGTTGAAGCCCTTTTCTTGTCCATCATTTTCCATCCTGGCCAGATTAGTTCTGAAGCTGCAGTCCTTGGTCAAGTAAAGCTCCCACTGACTTCAGTGCTCACTGATCCTGACCCAGCAAGTGGAGGAGCCAAAGGTTTGCCGCTCAGCGTGAGGGGAAGGCAGGAGCTGGACTTGATGCTTTTGCCACACGCCAGGGAATGAATATACTATAGGGCTCAGTGAAAGTGAGCTTTGCTATTCCTAGCCTCTAATGAACATTTCCTTCCACAAAAAAACTTAAAAAACAACAAATAGTCTGGTAGCACTTTAAAGACTAACAAAA
>CM057848.1:63728196-63761189 GCA_030068395.1 Apalone spinifera | reverse complement strand
AAAAGCCTTGTCTTTTATAGGGGCAGCTTTTTTTTTTTTTTTTTTTGGCTGATCAAAAATTGCTCAAAAAAATATTCCTCATGCAGCTCTTCGCATTTTTTTCCGCCACTGTTTCGGCTCTCTTCAATTAATGGGATGGCCACCCCAGTCTACATGGTGCTGAGGGCTGACTTCTCCCCTGCCCTTCCCACCCTCTCCCTTCCCCTGAGCCCACACCCCTTCCAGGAGTGTGGAGCCAGCTCCTCCCACCTTGCCCAGGGGCCTAGTAAGTCTGTTGGCCCCCCTTCCAAAGAAATGCAACCCCTACCAAAGGGGAAAAAAAAGCATCCTGCGTTTCCGCATAGACTTGATGCTTTACAGTGGCAGTGAAAGGCTTAATTCCTAGGGGTATATCAAGGGTGAGGAACCTAAAGCCTGGGAGCTGGATGATGCCCTTGGCTTGCTTGGATCTGGCCTTCAAGGCTCAAGGCACTGGCACATCAGTGAGGATTTGTTTTGTTGGTTTTTTTGTTTGTTTGTTTTTGCTTCTCATTTAAAAAGGTTCCCCATCCGTGGGCTATATCTAGGCTCTAACTCAAGTTTTAGCCCAGATCCTAATTCTGTCCACACACAAGCCAGTCTCACTTGAGTCACCAAGGCTACGTCTACATTGGCATGATCTTGCGCAAATACTCTTTAACGCAAGAGTTCTTGTAGTAAAGTATTTGCGCAAGAGAGCGTCTACACTGGCATGTGCTTTTGTGCAAGAGCATCCGTGCCAGTGTAGACGCTCTCTTGGGCAAGAAAGCTCCGATGGCCATTTTAACCATTGGGCTTTCTTGCGCAAGAAATTCACGTTGCCTGTCTACACTGGCCTCTTGCACAAGAACAGTTGCGCAAAAGGGCTTATTCCTGAGCAGGAGCAACATAGTTCTTGCGCAAAAAGCCCTGATTTCATACATTAGAACATCAGTGTTCTTGCGCAAGAACTCGCGGCCAGTGTAGACAGGCAGCATGTTTTTGCGCAAAAGCGGCTGCTTTGGTGCAAGATCGCGCCAGTGTAGACACAGCCCAAGTGCTCAGTCTAGGAGCTTCCCACAGCCCGTGAGGGTGACGGGGAAGAGCGCAAGTCCCGGTGTGACACGGGTCCACACCTTGCCGTCTTGCAGCACGGGCGCAGCTCCAGCCATGGGGCAGTCAGATGGGCTGCGTAGGGCAGCGGGGAGGTTCCCCCGGCTGCGAGGCGCAGGTGCAGCCATTGTAAGCCCGGCTTTGAGTCCCACCCAGCCGGGTTTGCAGCCCCGCTCTGGGGACGGTGCCCTGCTCCCGCCCTCCTCGTGGCAGCAGGGCCTGCCTGGGGCGCCCTGGGCGAGGGGCTAAGTCACGGCTGGACAATGCAGGGTGCGGGGGGTGGACTCCCACGCGCCCGCCCCAGGCGCTGTTGGCCCAGCCCCCGCCGGCCGGCTGACCCTTTAAATGCCGGGCCTGCCCCTTTAAGGTTCAGTCCCGCCCCTCCCTCCCGGCCGGCGCTCGAGGTGAGCTAGCGCGAGAGCGCAGGCGGAGCCACGCGGGCGGGCAGCCGCTGCCGGCGCGGGGGGGGCGAGGACAGCAGGAGCCTCACGCTCTCGGCGGCTCGCGAGACGCTGGTGCGGACGGGACGTTCTGCGGCTACTTCGTCTCCGTCTGCGGCCGCGAATGTTCCATTCCCCGAACCCTGCGACAGGCTCCGCTCCCCGCCCCCGCGCCAGGGACCAAGGGCACGCGGGCCTCGCCGCCGCCCAGCCTGCCAGCGCCGCCGAGGTGGGGGGGAGGCAGCGAGGGGAGCCGGCTGCCCGCGCCCGCTGACCTGCCAGGGAGCTGCTGGGTGAGTTGCCGCCGGGGGCTCGCTGCCAGCCCCGGGCAGACACGTGCGGGGAGCTGGGGCGGGGGGCTCGCTGGGAAGCACTTTGTTAGAGACCGGGATCCTCCCTGGGCGCCGGGACTTGTCCCTAGCCGCTCGGGACCGCCCCGCAGCCCCTGCTGGGATGTGCCAGCTTCAGCTGTCATGGTACCGCGAGCGCTGTGGTCTGGGAGGGTGCCCGAGAAGCTGCGGCTTAAATGTGCCAAGGGGTGTAACTAGGATTTGGGCCAGGTGTGGGGGGTACGTGACAGCAGGTTCTCTTCCTGAGTTCCTTGCGATGTGCGTGGCTGTTACTGAAGATCATACTTGTTCCTCCGGCTGTAGGGTAGGCTCCCAAGGAAAACGGGGAAATCCCAGTGCCTGAGTCTTTTAAAACTAGCCTGGACAAAGCGTCTGACAGACCAATCCGACAGTGTCCCCTAGGAATAGACGAGATGACCTCATAGATCTCCTCTGTGTCTCTGACGTCTGTGATTTAAAAAAAAAAAAAAAAGAAGCTCTTCTTATTTGTTACAGTGGAAAATGGTAGAGAGAGGCAGAAAAAGCTCTCCTGACAAAACAAACTTTGTCGGTGCTGTTAGTGTTTAGTTCCTTTGTTGTCTTGCTTGGGTGATATATCAGAAATGGTGGATTTCCTTTGAAAAGTTGAAACTCTTGTCTCACTGCTGTCTCCTTGAAAATGGTTACTTTCATTTTAAAAAATGGCTTTTTGTCCTTTTTGACTTAATAGTCTTGCTACTTTCTGAAAACAAAACCAAATGCTTGTTTGGTACTAAAAATTAATGTTTAGTTCTGTTTTGTCAGTTTCTCTGAGAGGCTAGATTTTAAATAATTTATTTACTCATAGAAAAGAGTCAGAGCAGCTAATGAAAAGAACATGTGAGCACAAAAGTTCATTACTAGAATAAAAATGCCTGCATCTCTCTGCTGCAATTAACAACTCTTCCATGAAACTTGAGGTTGGAATTTTGTTACTCATGCAATGCAGATAGCATGTTCATATTGATTTCTAACAAGTCAGTCTGCTAGTTACTTCTCTACACATTCTGTAATTTACCATGTACAACAGAAATCACTATTGCATTTTCCTGCAAAGGAGAAATTACTACTGTTCGGTCTGACTTCCCTGAAATTTTTATAGACGTAATTTGGAAAGGAGGTCTGCAACTAGTGAGTAATAGAAGAAAATGATTAATGCATTTTTTGACTTGTTCCATTATGTAATATTTTAAAAATGAACATAGCAGTTTAGGTTAAACAGTTCTTATATTTACTATACTATATAAATAATAATTTTCTTACTAGTCGTTTACAGTCTCTCTAAAGTTATTCTTTTCAGCCTTTCAGGCTCCTTTAGTGCAGAGGAGACCTTTTGAATACCTTATCTTGGGCTATAAGAGATTGGTTCATGTATATATCAGTTTTAAATATTATTGTAAATTGGTATTCACTGTTTTGTCATCTTTTGACATTATTGATGTGCGTGCACTGAGATCCGCTGATGGGAAGTGCTATAGAGAGCTGAGTTATTTATTCAGTTAGATAATTTATCTGGGCAAACAGATTAGACAACTGCCACCTCCTTATGTGAAATTTGTGTTAAATTAGAGTGGATGCCCATTGCATTTCTATGATGTTTATTTGTGTTGTAATAGTGCCTAAAGGCCGAGCATCATAAAGAACGGTCAGAGTTTAGGCTTAATGTTCTTAGATGGTGTTAATAACAAACACATCACTATAAGTTTTTAGTTGGTTGTAAATATCCTTTAAAGAATTTGTAGCTCAACAATTGCAAGACTGTGTGTGTGTGTGTGTGTGTGTGTGTGTGTGTGTGTGTGTGTGTGTAAGACCCAGTAGGTGGAACAAAGCTGTTTATAAAAAAAAAAAAAAAAAAAGTGAAACTGGTTCGTCTATTTTCAGTATTCAATATGAGAGAAATGGAGAAAAGTAAATTAATGTAAGTAAACAATGAGATAAGAACTGAATCAATTAAATATTTTAAAATATTTTTAATGATGATGTTCCTTTATATAGGACTCAGTACACATACATAGGTTTGAATGAGTTTATTCCTAGGGAGGCTTAATTCTGAGTAGGTAGGTTTGGGCTTATTATAATGTAGCTTTTATTTAGTGCTGTCATAGGATGGAAGGCATCAGAAATGTAGGGTGACAATGTTATGAAGTGTTTAGAACCGCAAAGAATGGAGATACTGAGAGAACTTAACACTTGTCTCATCATACTTCCTGGTAGCTTTTTGTGTGTCGTCTTATAAATGCTATTGTGTAATGGTGCGTCGCCTGGCAGCAGTGTCTTCTTTCAGTTTTTTTTTGAGATGCGCAGTTTGCTCAGGAGAGTTATAGTAAGAATAGCAGGAAAAAGTTCTTTATTACCACGAGTTTTAACATTTAAATTTCTGGCTTAGTTCCAAGGCATCTTTACTCCCAGTTGTTTAGCTCTTTTCTCAGGCTGTGCTAAAGACATCAGACACCAGCTTGCTGCTTGCGTCCTGTGTCAGAACTTGCTTCCTTTTTCCATTGCTAAAGCAGAAGTGAAATGGTCAGTCTTACTGAACTTGGGAATTGCCCAGTCAGTGTACAGAAAGGGGAGGGTTTCTCCCCTCAGTCTGCATCTGTAACTGGCGCTTATGTGTCCATCAAGAGGCGATAAAACACTAAGCGGAGGATGATTTGCATTTTAAACTTTAGTGTTCTCAAGTTCAGAAGCGTGGGCGGTGGGTAAAGGCCCAGCTGGGGAAGGCAAGACGAAGTCCTGCCCCTTCTGCCCAAAGCCCCACCCCTTCCCCGGAAACCATGCTCCTTCAACAGCTCCCACCCCTTCAACAGCTCCCAGCCAGTCCCTGCCAAATTGCTGCTGAGGGCTGGGCTGCGGCAAGGTGCAGCCCCAGCCTTCCCTGGCAGCTGGGTAGCCAGGTGGCTGGGCAGTGTAGGCAGTTTGGAGAAGGCAATCCCTCCCTTGCCTACATTACCTGCTGCCCATGTTCAGAAGCTTATAATACAAGCATAAATGTGGTTTTGTGTTAGCAGTTGATGGCTAGCCTTCATATGACTACTTTAGAAACAGATTTACAAACAGATTTCTGCCCTTTTTCTTTCTCTTCCTCACCCGCTGGTTCTTCCACTTATATCTGTGCAGAATTAAAAATTCTTTGTGGCATCATAATTTACGGATATACAAAAAAGATTAGAGACACAGTAACTTAATCACACTTCTGATTTTTTTTTTTTAAACCTGATATTACAATTCACATCAAAGATGACTAACGGAAAGAAAATAATTGCATTGTACAGCACCCTATTAAGCTGTTTTTCCCTGTTGTATTTGCCGGTTACACTGAAGTATAGGAAAGAACAGCACTTTTTAAAAATTGGAAAATACCATTTCTAAATCTCCAGAAAATTGGCAGAGGGATTTTTGGGGAAGGAGGTATACTGGAAATCAATTTAAAAATGAGCTAAATTGTATAATACAGGGCATCCCCGCTATGAGTCACCCTGATATATATCCATTCTGCACTAAAGTCATTGGTCGATGCTTGTAGGAACTGGTGTGTTGTAAGTCCTCCCATTCCATGCTCTTAAGTTGCGCAAGACCCTGCCCCCAGTTTGTGCAAATGGAATTCCCCTCTTTAAGTTTTCTCTCTACATTACAAAAAAACTTGGACTTATCTTGGACTTACAGCGAGGACAGCCTGTAATGCTTCCAACTGAAAAACAAAACCTTGATTTATGACAAGTTAAATGAGGACTTTTATTTAAAAAGCCATTACCAAAATAACCCACCTTAAAAATATTTTTATATGAACACTTTTTTAATTCAGTGTTGGTGGAAGTTACCGAGTCAGGGACAGAAGTCTTCTGACCACAGAACAGTTACAGCACAAAGTTCCACTGCCACCCCCATCTTCCTTGCATGCTTGTCCATGTGACTCAGCTCTGGCCTGGAGGGATCATCTCTAGGGAAAGTCTCCATAAGCCATTCAGTTCTTTGTCTCTCTGCTGAGACTGACACAGATGTTGTTTAATGGCAGTTGTGGCATGTGGTGGTGGCTCAGAACCCAGCCAAGACTGAGGCCTTTTTTCATGCAGGCCATTGAATAGCAAGATAATAGTAACTATTTTGGTCACTAGCTGCTTGTCTTTGATTCAGCAGGGTGACCTGGAAATGAAAGGCTCTGACTCCCATGAGCAATCCAGTCCCAATGTTTAATCCCGGGGGTGAGGAACTTATTTTGGGTGGGGAGGCCGCCACCTCAAAGGCTGCGCACAAGTGAGAAGCAACTTGCCCCACCCCCCAAAAAAATAAACAAAAACCCTCTCACTTCCCCTCATACACCAGAGCCTGTGGGGCACAGGGTAATAGATTTTTGTGGACCCTCTACACTTTGAGGTGGGGCCAAAAATGAGTTCAGTGTGTGGGAGGGAGCTGTAGGGAAGCAGGTTTAGTGTGAGAGATGTGGACAGGAGGGAGGTTTCAGGAGCGTGCTGGTTGGGAGGTAGGGTATTAGGGTTTCCTCTAAGCCAGTGTTCCCCAATTTGATTTTGCCACAGAATTTTTTTTTTTTAAGGCTGGGGGGGAAAATGGTCAAACAAAAAAAAAAAAAGTGGAAAAACTGTCAAGCAAAAAAACCCCCCACAGGCCGGGAAAAACTGGTTGACCTAAGACCGTGGTGGCCCGCGGTCCCTTGAGAATGGCAGCTCCCTCGCCCACCCCTAAGACCGGCTCGGGGGAGGGGGAGTGATTGGGTTCTTGCGGAATCCTTACTTTTATTTGGCGGAACCCCGGGGTTCGGCAGAGCACCATTTGGGAAACACTGCTCTAAGCTGTGCTATAGCAGAGCTGCACAGGTCAGAAACTCAGGGCTTAATGTGTGGAGCTGACTGACAGGGTATGGCTGATGAATCACCTCTGAAGCTGTGCTGTGACCATTTGGAATACTGAGTGGAGGCACGCAGTCTGCGCAGGAAGTGACGGTCTCAGGTCTGGAGCGCCACCTCTCCAATGCTCCAGGGGAGCCCTGAGCCTCGGGGGCCAGATTCAGGCAAGTTGGGGGCTGGATTTGGCTCCATGCTGTGCAGGTTCCTCACCCTGGTTTAATTGTTTTACGCAACAATGAGAGAATCTTTTCAACTCTTCAAAAAGTATGATCCTGTGCTACTAATAACTTTGTTTTTCAGCTGAGCCATCCACCATCAGGAAACCCAGGGTTCTCTGTGTGTTTGCAGTTGTTTGTATTGCACCATTCCTCCGTAATGTCTGTCTAGTCGTCACTGTGGCTCTTGTGAGAAGGCAAGTGTAGGTTGCTGGCCTATTCCCTCAATCCAAAAAGGACTGACTCCACTGTCACAGTCTGCATCAGGCCTTTTTCCACAGGGTTTAGGTTTTATATTTTTCAGATACAATTGGAACAACACATCAGCTGTCTGTTTCCCCCATAACAGAGGGTCTGCTGCAGGGGCCTTTCTATTCTCTGCAGGTATCTACAGGCCATTTAGAGTTAGGGCCAATTTGTTTCTTGTAGCTCTTTCCCTCTACCGAAGAGCCTACTGTAGGAACTGTCCTATCCCCTCTATCTCTTGTGACTGACAAGAGATAGCTTGCTGGCTTTTAAATATGTTTCTAGCTGATCAGTCTCAGCTGAGGAAGTAATTGATCCCTCACTGGTGAGGTTGGGCCCAACTCCCCTTAAATGACCAGGTACCCTGTGATAGCGGGGCATGGACATTTTATTTACTTAAACAAAATCTGCATTTAAAGAAAAGCACATATGTCTCAATACGGGTGGAGGGTGAGGAGAGGGGGGACAATACAAGCATAATTAAGTGAAGGAAAATGATCTATACAGATGTTCCCATACCTAGCCTAATAAACTCAATCAACATGATCTGGTGAGTTATTTAGTGCATTTCCACTAAGATCTTTCACATCTTGCAAATCCATTTAAAAACTCATGGTTATTATCAAGAGTGGCTGTTTTAAATGTCAAGTTTCCCCCTTTAAAATATGTAGGATTAAAGTCTAGTCTGTGTCACGTTCAAATCTGAAGTAATTCTGGATGTAGATGGAATTATTTTGGATTTATATTGACTGGCAGCTGTACTAGAACTTGTGATGGGTGGTTTGTCTGTTTCAGCAAAAACAAAAAGGAATCAGGTGGCACCTTAAAAACTAACAATTTTATTCTGGTATAGTCTTTAAGGTGTTGCAGGATTCCTTGTTGTGTTTGATAGGTAGGTAGCTCTTAAATATGTCCAGTGCTTTTTGTTAATTTCTCATTTTTTCTGTTTTCAGCGCTTGTAGTATTGGATTCTGATTTTCTGTAGCAGTTCCATAAGTAGAAGTTCCTTTGATTTCAGTGGGAGACTTGTGTGCAGAGCTGCAGCAGCATTGTTCTTAAGCTTTGTGAAGTTTACTCCTGTAGAAAGTAGATTTGCCAGTGCAGCAAGAAGTGGAGCCTGCTAACTTGGTTGCTGTTGGTCGCGATATGCGTGAGAATGAAAACAGGAAGCCGTTGGTATTCATCTGCCTTTGTGCTGCCGTCCTCAAACAGGATATTTTCACAGAACACACATAGTGCTGTAGTTTCAAAATTAACCTAGCATTGCTAGTAACAAAAATAGTTTGGGTAATAAGTTTAAACATGTGTTTTACCTCTCTGCTCCATGCCAACCCATTTGTCTTGATGTCCCACATTGTCCAAGAAATGTTTCTCTCATAAGGAACGCTTGATGGAAGTGAAAACCCAGCCAGCTTAGCTGTATTCAATAGGATTTGTTGTGGCAATACAGCAATATTAACAAAGGGGCTCTCTGAAAATGTATTGAATCAGAAGTTAGATGTGAAGTGACTCCTGTCTCTTAATCCTGCCCAATTTCCTCCTTGCCTGCACCTTTCACTTCACAGATCTGAAAGGTGGGCAGGCTCTGGAAGTAGAGCACCCACTGAGAAACTTCTTGGCTGTCAAAAAAATCAGTGCTTTTCATGCCATGTTGATTTCCCAAGGAGGATTTCTATCCTGGAAACCAGCCCACCCAGCAGTAAATCCTCTTTCCTAATGCAAGTGTGCATAATACTACTACATTCTGCTTACTTGGCTGTCACCTCTCTGACCATAAACTTGTACACACAACACAGCTGATAGGGCACAGTGAAATGACATTTGCCTCTGGAAGCTCCTACATCAGAGGACATCCACTGCAGTCTCCTCTCTTCAGTCTGAGTTCCCTGTAAAGCTCTTTGCGACCAATCATAATGTAAAATAATTTGGTAGGAAAAGTTCACTTTTTAAAGCGACAGTTGAATTTGTTAAACTTAAATGTGCCATGCACCATTTTAAGCCATTTCCCAGTAAAAGAAGTAGAGGCTAACTGGTTTTAACTCCCCGTGTTAAGATTTTTTTTTATAAAATCATAATGTGTTTGAGCATCTAAACATTGTCACAGAATCACAAAAACAAAGGAAAAGTGTGTTTTGTTTTGTTTTTTTAATTGACAAAACTCATTTCCTCATACTCCTGCACAGATTTAATGTAAATTGAATATAAATAGGAAGTTAAAGTCACCAGACGTGTTCTTTGTGTGACTTATGTTGTGGCTTAGGTAAATAGATGGTGAAAACTGAACTAGAATGTTCTTTGTTTTGCAGTTCTTTAAGGCTGTGTGTATACTGGAAAGGTTTGGTGACTATGGTGTGAATGGTTAACCCCTAACTGTGGCAGGCCTGGGAAGGAGGGTTGAGCACAGGGCCCTCAAAATGTACAGCTTGCGCTTATGCAGCAAGTGTGTGTGGAAACAATTTGTAGTAATCCTACACTTGTCCACAGGCTGCCATATTCCTGCTGACAGTTAGCAGGCAAAGCTGTGCTCAGTTTCTGCGGGGGGGCGGGGGTGTCCTGCTCCTAATGCAGCCCAGCTTTGTGCACCTTGATTCTGGCAGCACAGTCTGAGGAATGGTTCGGGAGAGAGTCATACCACAGCCATGGGGAAATGGCAGCCCTATTATAGAATCTCCATGAGAGAGCTTCAGGAGGTAGCTGAGTTTGTTTTTTTTGTTTTTTTCCCTATAACAGACTTATGGTCTGGTAGCACTTTATAGACTAACAAAACATGTAGATGGTGGTATGAGCTTTTGTGGGCACAGCCCACAAAGCTTCAACACCATCTCTCAACAAGAGTCCGTTGATATCTCTGTGTACATTGATGCTCTTCTTGGACATAATGCAGACCCAGGCAGGGCTTAGCCAGCTCAAAGAAATATAGCCTCCATTCGCACCTACACCCCTTCCCCCCCCAATCCCTACCCCGCTGCAGTACACAGCAAATTACCTCTCCGCACTGCCAATTCCCTTCCCTGGCTACACTAGAGCAACTTAACGCTCCACATGAACACTGCCCACACTCAGTCCTCTCTCTCTTCTCTCCCCCCCCCCCCCCCCCCCCCCCCCCCCCCCCCCCCCCCCCCCCGCCCCCAATGCTCCGTGTCCAGCTTCTGAGTCCTCATAAACATCAGGGCTTGAGAACTGTTCCTCGCTGATGGATTGAGCCCACCTTCTCGTCATCTTCCATCTCTTCATCAGTAACTTCGGTCTCCAGGCTAATTCCTGTTTCTGACTCTCTGCTATGGGTAGTATCCGCACTCTCCTTGGTGTGAAAGTGAGGTTCCCCACCCAGGATTGCATCCAGTTCTTTATAAAAGTGGCATGTCTTGGGTTCTGCACCAGACCAGTTGTTTGCCTCCTTCACCTTCTGGTATACCTGCTGGAATTCTTTAATCTTTGTTCTGCAGTGCAGGGGGGTGTCCCGCTCATACACCTTCTCGCACAGGGCTCGAGAAATGTGACCATACATGTTCCTGTTCCTTCAGGTCACTCGCAGCTGTGATTACACCGATTCTTCATCCCACAAACTCATAAGATCTGAAAGCTCTGTATTGCTGCAGGCAGGAGATCATCTAGAATGATAGGAAAATAGGGGTGGCTGAGAAGATACCATGAGGACCACTACACAATGAGAGAGACCGTAAGAAATGGATTTTCAAGTCTCCAGGGTTTGCAGGTGCATGGGGTGCATTTGTTCACCTGTTTGTGCAGCTGCTGAGCAGCAGAATTCAAAGCACCAGTCAAAATGGCTAATTGCATATTGTGGAAAACATTCTGTAGTTCAATAAACTCAGTGCAAAACTTACTGTAATACATTGCTGCATGATTGTCAACAGTGAAGAGAGGAGGAGAAACAAAAGTCCCCTGTGAAGGTGGAAGTTTTGTCGCTGAAACTGGGCTTTCTTTGTGACTTGTTGCATTGCAGTGTGAATGCTCTCTGGGTTTTGTTGTCAAAAAGGGGTTTTGATGACAAAACTTGCCAGTGTAGACAAGCCTTAAGTAACAGAGGCATCAGGGTATGACTGCATTGCAGCTGGAAGATGCATATCCATCTTGTGTGGTTGGACTTGCGCAAGTCCATCTGGAGCTAGCATGCAAAAAATAGCTTTATGGGGGTTGTGGCACTGACGGTTTGGCTTGGCCACTTGAAATTTGACCCAGGGGCTCAGGCAAGTAGGATTTGGGTAAGTAGCTTGAGCCATTGCCAATGCTACCACAGCCATGGTGCAATTTTAGTGCACAAGTTTGAGCTGAATCAACGTGAGTCTAAGTGTTGGGAACTCAACCTCCCAGCTACAGTGTAGGCCTAGTTTTTATTTTTTGATTGTATACAGTTGCCCTGTGTATCAGGACTGCCCAGAGAGGTCCTGTTCTAAATAAAGTTTCTCTTTCAACAAGATAATTTGTGCTTTGTGGTGTGCTTTTTAGAGGGTTTTAAGTAGTATGTTTCAACCTGGCTTGCCATGAAAGCTGTTTATCTACACATTTAAAATGTTGCATACAAACTAAGAGTCTGAGCTTTGAGGTTTTTTTCAAAGTGTAGGGAATTTTTTTTTCTGATTAGTGACTTGCATCTTAAAAGCCTTTGAAAAATAGGTATTAATTTAAAGCATGTACTAATGCAATTATAGTGAAAGCTATCAAATTCCATTACTGTAGAGCCCATTTGTAAAAAACATGTATTTTCTTTAAAGTGATTGTTGCAGATCACATTGGGCAAGCACACCAGTACCCTGAAGCTTCCTTAAATGGAAACATTGGACAAAGAAATATGTGTGTTAGATGTGTCTGTCAAGTAACACAGAATGTAAAAAAGCAAAATAAAATGGATGTACCATGAAAGGTGCTTAATTGGCTAATTAGCAATCCCTGTTGCTTTAAGGTGTATTGTTTTTTCCAAAGAAGAGAAACTGACTCAAAAATTAAAACACGTAATCTTTCCACACTATTTTATCATTTCAAGAGCAGCTCTTTCTTATTCAAAAATACTCTTCTTTCTGCAAAGTAGATGGGAATTTTTTCTTTAAAAGCAGAGAACACAAAAATGCCCAGGCACTGCTCTAACTGTGGATAATGGTACTTATCTGCCAATGTACAGACCACCTATGATCAGTCTGCCACATATAGGATCCTTTCACAAAAGGTATAAAATCAAATCAACCTCCGAGCAGCTATTCTATTGGGGTGAGAATGAGAGTGCGCAGTGCAAACGGCAAGTGCTTTTGGGAAACTCTAGTACTGCTGCTTCAAACTATTGCCAGAACAGTACTGTGGAAAATCTGCATGCTTCTCTGTTGCCAAAAGTTAATTCTTGTGTAAGAGTACAAGGCTACAGTGGAGATTACTTCATGGGCTGTGCCCTGGTTTCACTTCAGCAGAGCCTATTAAAAATTTGCACAAGCCTTTTAAGTGAACCCTGAAGGATTTTTTTTTTTAACAGATTAGGGGAAGGAGCTACTTCCTTTGTACTTGCTCTTGAAAGGAGACCCTGGTGGCCTTAATCTTAGTCGAATAAAGTCTGGTGTTCTTTGGTTTTGCTAGAGGGTCTGTGTGCTTCAAAATGTTCCAAAGGCACAGAAGTTAAATGTGTAGTAACAAAAATAAGGGAGTTTAAACAACCCGAGTAAAAATTCTTTCCTTCTCCATCGTTGACTTTTCTCTTAAGATATAACAGTTTCACTAGTTTCCCATTTTCCCTCAGATCTTTCAAGGAGGAGAAGACATGTTTTGAATGCCAAGTTGTGGGTTTTTTTGGGGGGAGGAGGGAAGAGGTTGTGCTCTTCGGGCCTTTATCAATCTTAAATGAAAAAGGCACAAGCCTAACTTTTTTTTCCTCTTGCAAGTTGCTGTTAAATATCTGTTCCTCTTATTCCTTCTTAAAGACTTAGATATTTTGGTTTCTGAGGTGTTTGAGTTTTTTCTTTTTAAAGCAGTTGAAATTAATGGAAGTAGAGCCCAGCAGTTTTGGGTCATGTTTTCAAGAGTACTTATGTCCCCTTAGCTTTTTTAGTAGGCCTTAAGTGCTCTTGAAAGTGGGGTGTGTTTTTTTTTTTCAATAGCTATTTTGGCGGCAGACTGCAGAATCTTGCATCTCAGTGATACGTTCCAAACCATTAGCCTGTAATCTTCCATTTTAATACTTACAATCTAAATATATCTGAAATATTCCACATAACTGTGGATTTACTTTTCACCCCTCCAGAAAACTTGATGAGGGGATTGGAATACAAGGGTGAATTCTATGACATAAGTCTTCATCTAAAATGTACCTCCATAGTGGATGTCTTCCACATACTTTAACAATTTCTTCTACTCATTCAGCATTAGATTACATTTTATGCACTGAGCACTTTTTTGTATTCACAGCATGTACTTACCCGCCTCTTACATCTTCCTGATGTGTCAGTCTGTCTATTGCCTCTGAATCATCACTTTCATCCCACTTATTAATGTCTTCATCTTCTTTGGTGTTTCTAAAACTTCCTCTGGGGTTGGCAAGCCCTTTGTTCATTCCCTTATCTGCCACCCAACTATTTTCAGGGCACACTGATTGTACTTTCTGAAAGAACAGTCTGTTGTACATGCTCTACCTAAATGGCTCTCGACCTTTCCATACTACTTTCAAGAGTCTGATTTGTCTTGCATATCCCCGAGTTTCACCTCACTTAAGAACTACTTGCTTACAAAATCAGACATAAAAATTAAAAAGTGTCACAGCATACTGCTGAAAAATGTCATCTTTTTATTTTTACCATATTATAAAATAACTGGAATACAAATATTGTACAGGTTGAACCTCTTTAGGCTAGGGATGTTAAGAGGCGGGTAGATGACTAATCATGTAGTCCAGTGGTTCCCAACCTTTTTTTATACTGCGGACTGGCAAACCCATTCACAAGTTTTTGGCAGACTGGTAACATTTTATCTGCATATTAATTATGCTAATAATGAATACCCAAATGTTACCAGTCTGCCAAAAACCCCGGTCCCCAGAACTACCACGAACAGTCAGCTTCAGCTCTGATAGTTGCCATGTGGCGGGCGGCTGCCGCAGCTGAAGGCAGAGGCTCTGGGGCCTGGGCTGAAATACACCCCAGCCCCATGAGCCCCCCCAGTGCCATCCCTAACCCCTAGAGCCCCCCACTACCCCCTCAGCACCAGCCACTGACTCCAGAATCTCCTGCACCCAACTCCCCAAGTGCCAGCCTCCATCCCAAACACCTCACTGTCAGCCCCCTAGAGACTCCCATCACCAAACACCCCCCCCGTGCCAGCCTCGTGTTTCTAAAGCCCTGCTGCACCCAACTCCCCCGTGCTAGTCCCCAGTTCCCAACATTTAGGATTATCCCCAAAGCCCCCCAGTGCCAACCCTGTCCCCAGAGCCTCCTATTACTAGACCCACCCTTGGAGCCCCCCACCTCTTAGAGCTCCCCATCCCTAGAGCCCACCAGCACTAGTCCCACCCCCAATGCCTGCCCCGTCCTCCACACCTAGCCCTGCGCTGCCTCCCAATTGCCAGCTGAATGCTGCTGCCTGGGTCGCGACTGCTCTAAGGCTACTAAGTTGGGCTCCACCCGGCCCTCCCGCTATGCAGCAAACTGCTCTTTTGCATCCGGGAGAAGACTCTGCCCCTTCCTAGTGCTCGTTGGCTGAGAGGTGGGGCAGGGCATGCCTATCCCAACAGCCATGGTAGGATGGGAGGCGCTGGGTGTTGTTCCCTAGCCCCCAGAGCCGCTGTGTCCTGGCAGCCAGCGGTTTGCGGCCCAGCACTGGTCCCCAGACCGGTAGTTGGGAACCGCTGGTGTAGTCATACAATTTGTATCAACTACATGATTAGTCGATAAGGGAAGGTGCTCTGTCCCAGCTTGTGCCGGTTCAGGAGCTACCCCTACTACAGCACTGCAGTTTAAATGTAGTGAGAGTCAGGTGTGCAGGCAGCAGCATGGGGGCAGGGCGACAGGCAGAACCACGGAGATGGTGCTGGGTGGGGACTGGTTTAAGCCAGTACCCCCAGCACTGGCTCATGTTTTCCCCTGGCTGGGGGAGGAGGGGAAGCGAGTAGTCGAGCACTCAGCTCAACTACCTGATAAGCTTAGGCTACTCTCTTACATCCCTACTCTAGGCTGGCACCCTCAAGGCCTGAGAATTTGCTGAACCCATGGGAGGTAAACATTGTCTAGCAGCATTATCAACAGTTCCACTGCTCACTGGGCTCTTAGGAGACATTTAGGAGTAAGTTAGAGCTACAGAACACTGAGAGCCAGGACTGGTGACTGTTAACAAACCTTATGGGACCTTAGGAAGCTTGCATACACCCGTGATAAGTGGACATCTGGCTAACTAAAATCACGTCAGACCATGGATGTTGTTGGACTAAAGAGTGCCAGTCTAGAGATGTTCAACAGCTACTTACATTTCAGTGTATAGTGTACTGAGCAATCTCAAGTCATTGTATGAAATTTTAGTTTGTATTGCTGTTGCTAGTGTCTTTTTTTAGCCTAGTTTTACAACAGGCGACACGATACACCCAAATGAGTTGATGTACCCCTCGGAAGACCTTTGCAGCATGCCTACACAAGCACGTGTACCCCTGGTTGAAAACAATACTCTGCTCGAACTTGGGCTTTTAGATCCGTGTTTCTCAACCAGTGGTATGAGTACCTTCAGGGAGAAGTCTGGGGGGATACATCAACACAACTGAAATTTGGAGAACTGAATTTTTGTTTTAAGTTTTACAGCGCTTTATTTATTTTCTACTTTTTACACCCAAAAATTTCATTGCCCACCTGGCTACGATTAAGTTGTTTAAACAAATGTGTTGCAATGGTAGAAAAAAATTGTTGGAAAACTGTAAGTACTGGGGGTACTTATATACATTTTTTAAAGGGAATACTTTATAAAAAGGTTGAGAAACACTATTATAGATCTCTTGGATTCTCCATTATCACTTCTGGTAAGATTTTCAAAGTAACCTGTGTAACTTGGGAACACAGATCCATGGACTGTCAATGAGACTTGGGCTTTTAGGTCATATTGATGCTTTTTAAATTGTATAAAAATTTCAAAATATTTTGAAGGCAGCTATAATTAGACAAATATTAAGTGTAGAATTCACTATAGTGACATTTCTTGCTGTGTTGGAACACGTAACTGAAAAATGCAGGTATGTGAGTAGATGAAATGCAAACAAAAGTAACCTTTACTTCTTGCTCATCTCCCTCCCCCCTGCTGTTTGCTATGGTGAGAGCGAACAGCCAAATGTAGAATTCTGAACTTTTAATACCTGTTGATGCAGGGGTAGAGAACTTTTTTGGGGTTGGGGCAGTTGACCCACAGGAAAAAAATCAGTCAGGGGCCATACACACACCAAAACAAAACACCCCCCTCCCCGAAACACATCTAATTGATGTGGCTCTGGACTAAGGAGAAGGACCCTTTCCACATTCCCTTTGCACACCACAGCCTAAAACGGGGGGTGGGAAATCTTTTTTTGGTTGGGGGCCACTGACCTACAGCAAAATCAGTCGTGGGCTGCACACAAGTGAAAAGCACACACAAAAAAAATCAACCCTTACTGACACAGCCCCCAGCCCCCCAACTCAGGAGGAAGACACTCCTCACATTTCCCTTTGCACTCCAGATCCTAGGGGGGCCCAGCCTAGCAGATTTTGTGTGCTCCAGTCTTGAGGTGGGGCAGCAGGGAAGCTGGAATGCCAGCTTAGCTGTATTCAATAGGATTTGTTGTGGCAATACAGCAATATTAACAAAGGGGCTCTCGGAAAATGTATTGAGTCAGAAGTTAGATGTGAAGTGACTCCTGTCTCTTAATCCTGCCCAATTTCCTCCTTGCCTCCAGGCCTGAGGTTCCCCACTCCTGGCTTAGAGCCTAAGAGAACCCTGGCTAGTAGATCTTGAGGGCCACCCAGGGCTCTGTGATGGGCCCAGAAATGAAGGATTCAGTGTGTGTGTGTGGGGGGGGGGGGCTGCTGAGAAGTAGGCTTGCGGTGTGGGTCTCAGTGGGAGGGGAGCCCTAAACCTTGTGGATTAGATCCAGGCAAGCTGCCTTAGGTTCCCCACCACTGCTTTAATGGGTCAGCATTCTTTCTGTGGTAAAATTTTTGAAATAAATGGTAATTTTTCAAAATATTAAATGACATAACCCCCACAATGTCTGTTACTTAGTACAGTAATTTTAAGTGTTCTTCATGCAACATGGTGGTGAGACCCCTACCCTTTAAAATACCACAACAAGGTAACTAGTCCTATGTGCTGTGGAAGCTTTTATTGTAATTCTTGACTTTACACTACAGGATGTATGTGCACAAATGTGATAGGACCTGTTGATGTTATAAAATGCTGCAATCATTTTTTTTTCCCCTTCCCCGACACCAAGAGGAAATGTATAGCAGTCAACAGTGGAACCTGAAGCCTAGACATATGAGAAATGTAATTAGAATGTAATTTAAAGTCAACTAACCCACCCCTTACTTGTGAGCGCCTTCATTTTCAGTTTTACCAAACAATTCCAGTGTCCCTATTTTTTCTTTTTCACTCTACCTTTGTATCCTGCAAATATATAAAAAATAACTTGTTTTATTATGAAAATACAATACATTGCATGAGACACACACGCACAGACTAATTATTGTATGTAATAAACGTATTCACAGCTGCCTATTGAAGTAGGCTGTGTATTCAGGCAGTCATTCAAGCTCTATAGTGCGCACACACCTGAATTACCCATGAATCTCATGCCCATCACCTACAAACTTCTGGCTATGTAGCAGATAATGGTTTAAAGATCTGGCCTGCTAACATGGAAAGAAAATTAAAATCTGTATCAAAATGCTTCCGAACACAAGGAAATATTTGAAAGTTGAAAAGATCAGAAACGGATCAAGTGGAGTGTATGCGCTGCAAATTAGGGATGTTAAAATTAATTATTTTTATAAAATAACATCTGAATGGTTTTTATACCCATGCAGGGGGGCAGGGAGGAGCCAGTGCACACTGGGAACCAGAGCCAGGGTGCTGCCTTTGTGGGAGGAAGAACGGGGTGGGGGTTGGTGGCTCCATGGGAGCTGGCACATGCAGGGAGCTGACTTAAAGGGTGGAAACAGCAGTATTGGGGTGTGGGAGTCAGCTTTTAAGATGGCTCCATCAGCTTCCACACTCACGCTGTTGTCTCTGTATCAGAGGCAGAAGCACAGAGGAGGGCAGGTAGCTCTGTGGGACCCAGTGCTTGTCTCCCCCTCCCTCCCTCTTGTGCGGCTGTGTCTGTGGGAGGCAGCTGGGGGTGTGGCGAAGGGGAGAGGAGTCAGCTCTGTGGGACCCAGTGCTCACAAGGAGCTAGCTTTTAATCCGGCTCCCCACGTGCACAAGCTTGCACCTCTGTTTCTCTCCCTCTCTCCCCCATCCCTGATACAGAGGCAGCAGGAACAGGGCTGCATATAACTGTGAGGGTGAACTGATGAGCATAGGTTCATCATATACACAGAGGCATGTTCACATCCCTATCGCAAATGATGTGGCCCCATTATTAAATGTAAATATGTATAGACTAACAATTCTAAGTGTGTAATAATAAACTTTCCTCCTGTCTTTTTATCCACCAAAATACACCCTAGTATTTACTCAGAAAAATTAATCTTTTTGCGCTGGTTTTCAACTGTTTCAACATAAAAATTAGGCAGATATCTAGTAAGAATGTGGAAATGTAACATGCAGTCTCCCCCTCACCTCTGCACTGCTTCCTCTGACAATGTGGGAAGTTGGACTGTAGTGACGGCTAGACACTTAGCTGACTTGTCAAAACTAGTATGTATATATCTTGGAATGTGAGTAAAAAGTAGAGCTGTTAATGGTTAACTGGTAGGGAGACTGCTACAGCCTGCCTGCCCGCCCACCCCCCTCGTTTAATCAGTTAATTGGTTCAACTTAATGTTTAACCAGTTAACTAATTAAATGGGATTTTACATCCATAGTAAAAAGGCCAAGGGTTTGAGCAAGTTCTGCAAATTGACCTGTTTTTCCCTAGAGATGATTCCTTCCAGTGAGGATTGAGGCAAGTATGTGAGGAAGCCTGCATTGCCTGCTGTACCTGTTTTGCTGCAGAACGGTCTGTAAGACTGTCAATCTGATGCTTAATTAGCACTAAATTTACTGAATCTTCTATGTGTCTGTGCATTCAGTAGGAAGACCTATTGGTTTCAGAGGGCTTTCTCTAGATTTACATCTGTGACTGAGATCAAACATGATCCTCGGTTTCCAGTTTATGGAGAGCAGGTGCTTTGATATCTAAATAGAAGATGTGCTCATATAAAATCTTTCCAATGTGTTAGAACAGTTGCAAATTTCTAACTTCAAGAGGAATCTGATACTGATAATTATTTTGAAGATGATCTATAGTGCCAGAGAAAGGTGAGGTTGACCGCTTTGGAGACTGAGGCTCTTTGTGGGTATGTCTACACTTGCACCCTAGTTCGAACTAGGGATGCAAATGTAGGCATTCAAAATAGTCAATGAAGCGGGGATTTAAATATCCTGCGTTTCATTAGCATGATCTCGCCAGCACATTACTTTGAATGCCAGCTGTTTTGAAAGTGAGCACCGGGACACGTTAGTTCGAACCAAACCCCTTGGTTAGAACTAATGTTGTTACTCAAAAAATGAGTAACTTTGGTTCGAACTAATGCGTCCCGGTACGTACTTTCACTTTCAAAACAGCTGGCATTCGGAGTAACGCTCCGGCAAGATCATGCTAATGAAGCGTGGGATATTTAAATCCCCGATTCATTGACTATTTTGAATGCCTACATTTGCATCCCTAGTTCGAACTAGGGTGCAAGTGTAGACATACTCTGTTAGTCCTCAAAAAATGTAGTGTGTGGGCACCACAAATACAAACTTTGTTCAATGCAGTGTTTGTTTTATAATTATTTTCTGTGACATTTGTTGCACTTTCCTATGGAGCATCTAACGATGGGGTTGGAGAACACTGGACTAGATGGACTTTTAGTTTGATCTTGTATTGTAATTCATCTGCACTCACGTGTGTTCACGTGCTCTGTCACTGTACTTCCCCTTGATCTGGAATGATAGCCTTCAGTATTAAGAGGGTAGTTCAGTTTTCATGGTGCTTTGTTTGTATGGTAGCAACTGCCCCATGCTAACTACTGTACACAAGAAGTGGCAGAAAAGATTTTCCACTAATAGGCCAGTAACATGATAGTTAAGAGTGGAGAAAAGGGTGGCTAGATGCAGCGGGGCAGGTGGTATGGGTTCTGCTCCCAGCTGGGGCTTCGCTCCTACACTCAGGTAGGGAGCCTTGCCTTCCCCTTGTTGGGCAAATTCTGTGGTTCGGGACCACTCAGGGTGCCGGACAAGGCAGGTTCAACTTCTTGTTCATGTCTACACCTGACAAGGCCATGAACGTAAAGCTGAACAGCTGAGAAGCAAAAGAGCTTTTAGTTGTGGAATTTGGGCAGCCAGAGAGCATGATGCTGTCATTCTGTTGCCCAGCAGGAAAAACTTTATTCGTAGAGCTAATTTTGTAGCTATACAACTCATGCTTTGAAAGGTAGGCCTAATTGAGGACTTTGCTCTTGGGTGCCTGAAAGAATCAGCCAGTCAGGAATTAAGCTTACCAAATGGTTTTATTTGCTTTACGTTCTGTTAGAAGGGAATGTGAGTCTCAAAGTGGTAACAAAAGTGTATTGTATGTGGGTGGGGTGGCTTTTTTTGTATAGAGAAACTGAGCTATAACTAGACATAGAACTTTTCAGTTTAAAGATCAATCCAAAACAAAGGCCACAACAGGAATGCAGTACTGCTTCTCAGCTTTAAAACTCATAATTCAGAGCTGCTTGTGACTCTAGGAATACATTAAGGACAAGAGAGAGACCTCACATTTCTTATTTAATTAAAAATTCTATTAATCCAGTGAAGACCTCTGGAATGAACCATTTAATTGTTAAGGGTGTTTCAGGCTGTACAGGTACAGACTTTGCTATAGCAGATTAAAAAGTCAGTCTGCTTTACCTAAGATACAAGTGTGCAATGGTGGTTTACCTGAAATACAAGCTATGGGGTAAAAGGATATCTTGTTAGGTATGGATTGTCTTGTATACAATTCAAAGATCAAAGATGTGATCTAACTTCAAATCCAAGGATGAAAGCTCAGTATGGACAGCCATTCTCCCAAAATGAGAGAACAAGGCACATCCACTCAAAGTTTATGCAGAACAGGGCAGTTGCCTTTCATATGGCACAGAATTGGACATTTTGCAGGCGTGTGTAAATACTTTGTGCTTGTATATTGGCCTTCTAAGGATTTCAAATAATTTTATGGGCACTCACTACTTAAAGCAATAGGGCTCAGACCCTGAGCCCCAATTTGACTCAAGTTTGGATCCTTTAGTTCTGTCGGATCTCGGGACCAATCCCTGAGTTAGTGCAGTTTCACTGTAGGCAGAATGAGGGTTAGGCAGTTTCGAGCATGGACTTACATTGCAGTGGAGACATACTGATAAAGGTCTCCCATCTAACTTTAGGCCTGTCTCAATCCTGTTTTGGGTTGAGGTCTGGCAAGCATTCAGTGCATGTCATTCTGGATGTGAGGGAAAAGTATAAATTGTGGCCCAGGGAATGTGTGAAGGGCATTTAAGAGTTCAGAGAGGATCACGTTGCTTGGTTGCCCCAGATCCCAGGCTGTGAAGTGCAGGCTTCCTATTTATTTCCCTGTAGCACCCTCCTCCTCAGAGGGGAGTCATGAGGCTCTTAGTCAATGTGAGCCATGTGCAGGTGGAAATATGATTATAGGGAAAAGGTGACTGTAGGAATTTATATTGTGGCTTTCCATGTTTAGCCTCACTCAGCTCAAATGTTCAGTTAAAGCCAAGTTGTGGCCTTTCTAACTGACAGTACCACAAGCTCATCTTCTTGGGATCAGAAAACGCAGCTAAAGTCTACTTTTGACTTGATGTTAGGAATTGAGTAAAGAGCAGATTGTGTATTTGATAGAATTAATCGACTACACTATTAATCAATAAGGGAGGAAGTTTCCAGGAGAACTCCACTCTTGCTGTGGCTCTGCAGTTTAAATGTCATAAGAGCTGGGCAGGCGGGCAGGCAATCTGGCTCTTACTACATTTAAACTGCAGAGCTGTGGCGGGGGTAAGTCCTGGACCTGGCACGAGCTGGGAGCAAGCCAGGCTTGCTCAGGGTCCAGCAGCCACTGTCCGTGGGCGTCCCATCGGAGAGCTGGGACCCCTGTGGACAAGGGCTGCTCTGGCAGCAGCCTCTGTTCATAGGCTGCTCTGTGGGCTGCAGAGCAGTCTTCCCCCTTCCCCTCCCCGTGCTGCTGGGCAGGTGGCACCAAGGAGACAGTGCTGGAGGAACCATCTTTTAAACTGTCTCTTGCTACTTCCCCCTTGCCTCTGATACAGAGGCAGTGGGTGGGGAGGGGAATGCAAGTAATCAAGTTGTTGACTCGACTACTCAACTACTTGCATACATCCATACTTCTGACACTATCACTCGTAGTAAACAATCTGTGTGTGTGAAAGATCTGAATTTCTTGAAAGCTTTAATTTTCAGAGCACTGGTAATTTTCCTTTGTCATGGGAGCTCCTGTATGGGGCTAACTATGTGCGCATTTGAACCTAGAATGGGAGTAGGCCAAAAGACTTCAAGTTGGGAACTGTGGACCAATTTTCAGTTTCCATTGCAATACTGCTGCCTCCACTCTGTTTCTGTGTGGGGTGGCCTATTTATCTTTCTCTGCATTTCTGTCTGGGTCAGCATAGGTCTCCTCTAACTGATGCGTTGGTTGGAAATGGTAAGTGAAGCAGCAAAAAAATTCTGAAAACAAAACTTGTTTTTCATTTTTTTTCACTTTTTTTTTTTTAAGGCAACATACCTACAAAAAGCTGGTTCTTTAAAGCTTAAAGATAAAACGAGAACATTGACATCCACCTTCCTCAATAAATTCTTTTTGCGATTAACGAAGTTCTGTGTCAATTTTTTTGCATATTTGGGGTACCTCACTCCAAACGGTGTTGGGCTGTGATGCCCCTAATCCTATACAATTGCTTTCTGTCTTTGGTGGGGCAGCCCTTCTCACTTGCCCTACACATACAAGCAGGAACAATCTTGGCAGCATCACAAAATCAAGTGTCTGGGCAGCACAGAGCAAGGTGATCTAAATTAAAGCTGCACTTGGTACCCAAAAGTCCTTGTTTGTACCTCCTGTAAGCAAATGCCTGGCATTGCTGAAATAGTTGTTTACTATTTTTGTATGTGGGTAAGGGGGTGGTTTGTTCCTTGTAGTTTGAAGCATTTGGGCTTCTTGCCCGATATTTCTTCAAGTATAAAATTAATACAGGGTTGGAAGTGAATGTCCTGTGTACAAATTTGTCTTGAACCAATACAAGTTTTGTTAAATAGAGTAAACTTTAACAGGAAGAAAGAATGTTTTGGATTTTTGACTGCAGCTTTTTAAACAGGGGCTTTTATATTGAGGTATGTGAGAGGCATTAGGGAGATATAACACTCACAGCAGTCCCGTTGGCCAATCCTCTTCTGTTTTACTTAATCACAACATCTGAAGTGACAGATTATTCCGAACAGGAATTCCCTCCCTCAGCTTGTACTGCTGTGAAATCCTACTAATCTTTGTCGCCATCACCCTCCAGCCACGGAAAATCAAATTCACGGCTTAGAGCAAGTAGGAGTTTAAGCTGTGAGGAAATAAAGACTGGACAAATATGGCAGGAAATTCAGGGAGGGTTGTTATGAAAGATTAATGGATTTTCATGTTAATTTTTATTTTTTTTTATTTTTTTTTATTTTTAGAAGCCTTCATAAGCATGAGGAGACTATCACTAACTGTTGGAGACTCTCTTCCCTGAGCAAACTGGATTCATTGATTACACTCAGAGAGAGAGTAGTAGATGTTTAACACCAGTAGGGATCATCCAGGCAGCCCTTCTGCATAACAGAGACCGTAGAACTTGAATGCCTGAATCAAATGCGAACTTCACCAAAAGGGTGTATAGATGTTTCAGCATTTGATAGAAAACTTTGATCCTGACCTTTTTGCTTCCTTTTAAATGATCAAGTTTGAACTCATTTCTAGATTTGCTGCACTGTTCTGATTCTGTTGCTGTTTCAGGAATTGCAGACTGACTGGAAAGGGCTGCAACCATACAGTTTGAGACACTTTTTTTTTTTTAAGGCACTGAACAGTTCTGCTGTAATTTGCTAGTAGTAAAAGTAGTTTTTCAGTGTAGCAGCATTAATGTTGCTGTGGGTAAAACAAACCTTGTGTTACTGCTAATAAACATTTCTAAATGAATGTTCTAATCCATTTTACTCTTTCATCAATTCATGAAAAGGGCCCCTAGCTTTACTGCTGGCAACATCCATTCTTCATCAAGCCAGATACTAATTCTGAGGTGGGTGGTGTTGCTGGGGTCAGAGAAAAGGGGATTGACATTTCCTTTTATCTTTACAGAAGTGACCTCTTTTGCCTCTAAATTTGAATTGTCATTCTCGGTGTGTACCATATGGCATTCCTGGTGAAACTAGCAGATGTTTCTCTGTGTATGTATGTATGTATTTTGCTTTGTTGAATGGGTCTTCTTTGTTTCCCTCCACATGTCCTGTCTGCAGAGGGCTGTTGGCAGCAACAGCTCTGGTATTGTAAGTTATTGGCATGAATTTTTAAATGTATATGAAAATTCTTGTCCTAGTGGATGAAGGAGCTGCTTGGGGTGTGGATCTGAAGTATCCTTTTGAGAGAGTGCAGTAACTGGATCATAGACTCTGGGTCTGGGCTCCCAGTCAAAGATGCTCTTCTTTGAGTGACTGTTGGCCTCGGCAAACTTAAGTTTTTAACATACATCAAGTCTTCCATCCTCCCTCTGCTTTCTGAGTGTGGTGAATTTAATTCATTTTCACAAATCTGCATCATTTTGTATTCTGGAAGAATGTTATGAGGGGGTGGAGATGTTTTTGCACATAAGCAATTACTTCTCTTTTGTATTCACTCGGCCAGTCAAATTGTTCATTCTGGTAAGAACCCACAAGCTGTTCCAGTTTTGTAAAGTAGAGCAAATATGTGGTGATACACTGGGCTCTTACACAGTCTAATTGCCCGACCCCTCCCCCCTTCCTCCCTGGGCTACTCGGGAGCAGGCCATGCTTACTTGTGTTCCTTGGTGCCTGATGCTTTTAACATAAAAGGAGATAGAGTACCCCAGTGGTGCTGATGTATAGTTGGGGATTCCTTACGTAACTCCCTGCTCCTAAAAGAATATACAGTGGTGGTGCTTCCACCTGGGTGTCCCTGTACACAGTTAATGGTGTGCCTTGAGAGCCTCCAGGAATAAAATTATTCCAGTAATAATCCAGATCTAACTCCAAAACAACAATTACAAATAGTATACATCTAATTGATTAAATTAGAATTAACAAACCTTAACTTAAAGAAACAGGGTTTAACAGTCTATTAGTGAATAAAATCAATTAACAAAGTACACAGAACTAAAGGAAGCTTGTCTAACTGGCATTTACACTGCCCCCCTTTAGCCCACCCCAGAATATGCACTCCTCTGGATCTCGCTTGCTTGCGTGGGCGTGCTTGAACGTCTGTAGCTGAAGGAGAGACAGCACTGTGCAGCTTGTGTGTGTGTCAGTCCAGGCAGGCAGCCAGGTGCAAAATCCCTCTGCCACAGGAGCAGGCCCCACCAAATGCCAGCAGCTCTGGTTCACTGGGCAGATCACTCCGAATCTCATTGGACCCAGAGTTGGTTTTTCTTCTGTACTCCATCCCAGGCAGCCCTTTCCCAAACAGCCACAGTTGCATACAGTACCGTCTATGCAGATTTATGCAGGCCCTTCACAGGCACAAGCCAAAGTCTCTCCCCTCCAGGGACAATCACCAACAGCCCCTAAAAGCAGCCTGCTAGATCCAAGGCCCAGCAAGCTCTCAGTAGTGGGCTCTAGCTTTCAGTAGCAACTCCTGGGCTGAAAGGCTGCACACCAGCAATCTGCCTTCTCACCCCAAAATAGAGCCTACCAACCCTTTTTCTGCTTGCCTTTTCCCCTCCTTTTTCTGAAGGGCTCGCGGGAGTTGTAGTCTTTAGAGCTAGATTGCAGCACAAAGGATCCTCCCAATAAAAGTCAGAGGCTCCTATAGTAAGGGGACTATACCAGGTACATGCTGTGGCATCACCTAGCGGTTTGGCATGCAGGAAATAAATGACCGCAACCATAAAAACTTGTGTGGTGTTTTTTTTAATCTATACAATATGTAGCAATATTTAGGAGATGCCCACTGTCAGGAAGGACTCAGCCCGTCAGCTTTCTTAAGTACATAAACTTGAATTTCTTGCAGATTTTAGGAAACCCAGTGGTTAAGGGTGTGTTGGGTTTTTTTTTAAGCAAGTGCTAGGGCTACATGTGTACAACCCTACCATGTGCAGATCAGAGATTTATGAGCATGCACCACACCAATAGCTTGTGCACGGTATCTGTTGTATAAGAAGGTTTTGTATACACAGCTGGTAAACGTAGGTCTAGGTATTTGTTGGCTATGCACAGACACTGGGGAACCCATGGCCTTTCCTGTAAATGTAAGATTTTTGGATAGTATCTTTGGCCAAAATCTTCCTCTCTTTCTCTGCTACGTTGTTGATTGCTGCCTTCTACCCCAGCGTGGCTGCATTTCAGTGATTATGTGGAGTGCAGGGGGGAAATGTTACTGTTGTACCTCTTCGTATACCCATTAACTTCAGTGGGGTTGCTCTGGTTTTAATAGGGTCATTTTAAAGTGAAAAGAATTCATGTGCAATAGAGTGGTTTGTTTATTGACTTTAATAATGTCAAACACAAATATTGCTCATTATACAAATACGTTACCAGAGCAAGGCAGCAGTTGACCCTGAGGCCCTGACCCTGAGGAACAGGACAAGCATAACTATTTAAAAACAAAGGGAAGAATGTTGACTCATAATTTGCCTGGTACATACCATTGTGAGGTGGTGCTTCCAAACCAGATATGCATCTAGACTGACAAATTATTTTATTTTGACAATTCACGGGAGAAGCTTCCTGTTTTTAATCCAGCATTCATTGTTAGTGTTGTGGAAGCTGCAAGTTTCATTCTTTTTATTAACTTTTCTTCCAAACACTCTCTAAATGTATTTTCAAAATACCAGCTAGTGTGATCATAGAACAATATGAGGTTGGCGGCCTGCAGCTGTAATGGAGAAGCACAGCCTGCAGAGTGTGTATGTCTTGTGTATCTCTCTCTCTTTTTATTTTTTTATTTTTTTTAATCTAAATGATTTGAATGCCAGTTCTTGCTAGACCCAATCAAAGTTCAGTCAAAATATTAAATCAGTAATTGCCTAATCTTCTTACAAAAGTCTAACCAATGCTTCCCAGCCTGTGGTCTGTGAACCCCTGGTGGTCTGCAATGGTACGGTGGGGGGTCTGCAGAAAGTTAGGAGGTGAGTGGTGGCATTTCCTTCAGTCCACTCAGGAAGTGGTACGGGCTGAGCAACGTGGCTCAGGAAGCAGCATGGGCTGAGGGATGTGCAGGCTGCAAGCACAGCTATATCGTTTGGAGGCCTGTACAATTTTAATGGATTGAAAAGGGTTCTATATGCTGGAAGAGGTTGGGAGCCACTGGAAGGATGTGGAAAGGAACACCGGCAGTACTATTATGGTATTTATACTTTCTTTTTTTTTTTTTTAGACTGTAGGAATCCCATCTTAAAATTGGTGTTCAGAATTCAGTCCTGAAACACTCCATCTTCTTACCTGCCCCAAAGTGTGGTGTTCTTTTGTGTCTAGAAAAAGTAGCTGCTGGTCTAATGACATTTAATGTGATGTGCTTGGAATGGGTTCAATGTGCCAGGGATTCTAGCTGAGGTCATCTAGGCTTCAAGCAGTGGTGTAGCACTCGGGCGGATGTACACCACTGGACAAATGGTGTACATGCAGCAGAGATGAAGTACTGAAGAAGGCTCTGTTTCCACCTTGTCTGCAGGGAAGAGATGTGGGTGGTCACAGCTGATCGCACAGGGCTCAATTTTTCTTGAATCATGTTAGTGAAGAAAGTTGTTGTGTGTTCTTGCCTTACCCATCCTTAGCGGACACCCTCCCAGCCCACATCGCCACACTAGTTCAGTGTGTAAAATTAACATCCAGGGCTAATCAATTCCATACTTACTTATTTTATTTGCAGTCTGTGTTGTCTCTTCAGATCGTCTCTGTCCCAATGAGTTGATAATCTTTCTGTCTGTACAACCTAGTACGTTGCAGCGTATAGGCACAATCATAGTACGAACAGGAATAATCTTGTTTGCAGTTTTGATCAAGAATTAGACACGAGTTACTGTAATTTGCAGCTGGCCCTGAGCTCTTGGATTAGAAAAGCAAGGGAAGTGCCTATCTATGACATTTTAAATGGAGATTGTGAGAGACTGAAAACACACAGGAGACCCTCTGGAGAGAGATGGGCAAGGTATGTATCTGAATTAACATCATGTGACTGTTTCAGACAGAGCTAAAATTAAATGCTGTACTCTGTAGAAGAGGGGATAGCCACTCAACTGAAACATTAAGATAACTGTGTTTAAGGGCAGATTTTCATAGCTGTCAGGGGACCACAGGGGCATGCTATAGATACAGGCGAAAATGACAATCATCCTTGTGTTGCCCTTCACAGCAAAGGGAAAACTGTCCTTGAGGGTGTGTTTGGGGTGCAGGGAGTGCTTAGACAACTTTTTATAGCCCAAGAGCTTGGAGCATTTCCAGTTACAATTACTTATATTGCAGAAGTTCCCATAGTGTGTTTGGTGCTTTCAGAAGACTTGAACAGAAATCCCCTGTCCTGGAAACCTTACATCTAATTAGATACAACACATAAGCAGAATTTTTGAGGTGATACGTGGATACAAAGGTCATCTTTTAAATAAAACCATATTTGTTTCTTATCCCTACATCCTCGACTTCCTCTATCTAGGTGCCCCGGCCAACTTGGTTAGCCAATGGTGTGTTCTAGCGTGCGCTTCTCTTTCCCTGCCCATTGAAAAACATGTGCTGAGTATATAAAGCTTGAAAATCATGTCCAGTAGAGTGCAGCAGCTCTAGCCAAGATTCACCTGTGCAAGAGGTGTTTTCTGTTGGATGTTCCTGTCACTTGAGTTCTTTATATGTGTGGTGGCATTGGGGTAGGGGAAGAGTGAATTTAAGTCAATCAATAATCTTTGGAAGTGTAAGCATATAGCCATGCTGGGTCTGAATGGTGCCTACTTTTTCCTTCTGCTGCCGCAGCAGGGACTTTCCATGTGACTAGGTGTTTGCTTGGAAAAACTCCAGAAAACACCATACGAAGAATGTAGCCTCCATACAGAGGAACCAAATCAGTCTCCTTAAATTGTTACACAAAATCTACTTCTTATTTTTATGCTAAGTAGTCTAATACAGTAGATATAAATTGCTAGTTTTGTAATTGTGCAGTGTCTTGCAAATTGCAGAAGGCCCATACCTGCAAGTCTTGTATGAGCCTTTGGGCAATTATTCAGCCCTGAGAAGGCTTGGAAACCTTGTTGATGAGCTCAGCTTAGGAAGTGTCTGGAAAATGGATTTTGCAGAAGGATTTGGGGGAGATGAAGGGTTCTTTGTCATGTGCAAGAAGTGAAGCATTACGTTCAAAGAATGGGGTATTTAAGATAAGGTGAATGGAGTGGAGTTGGGGGAATGTAAAAGGAAGTGAAAGCAGAAATGTATGTGCAGGCTCCACCTCTGAGTATTGAAGGTGAGGACAATGTGCTGAAAATTGAAGGAGAAGAAAAGCAGGTCAAGGGATTTACAGAGGAAAACTATAGAGGAAGGTCTGTGTGGGTGTCAATAAATCTGTATAAAAATGGGATTAATATGAAAGCTTTTCATTGATGAAATGAGAATCAGAGTCAAATATTTACTGAACATAAACCTCAAACTCTACTTTCTTTAACTTGTTTCTAAGCAGTCTCATGCTGTAACTTTTGCCTCTGTGCCAAATACTTCGGGCTTTGGTGCAGAAAGAGCATTGGTCCAGAGCTGCTTTTCATTTCTCTGAATCCATATATTTAAAGTGGTCACAATATAGCTATATTTTTAATAATTACACGTTTTATTGCATATTAGAACTATTTGGTAACTTCCTTGTCTTGAACTGCAAGAACCTTCTGAAGTAGAATCATAGGAAGTGATTGCAAATCAGATTATACCTCTGAAATCAGAAGTGTTTGCTTAGGTTTTATTTTCCTAAGCGTGTGCTAGTCTGCAATAAGAGTTCATCTTTTGGGACAAATCCAGTGCTTTCCATATTCAGTTTTCCCATTACACAGGCTTGCCTACCGAATTAGAAAAATTAGTCATAGAAGTATTGATGAGAATATTATGAAACGTGTGCCAGGGATGGAAAATGTGATAAGAAATCTCATTTCTTAGATGCTTTCATTGGGATGAGGAGAAGGCTTTTTTTTTTTCTAGTTTTTCTTACGCAGCCTGAAAGATTCCATAGCTAAAAGGCCATCTCATCGGCCTGACACATCATAGAAATTACATAGACTTTATTTTATAGCTTTGTTTAAAGTAGTTATATAGATTTTTGTTTAGAATACATTAATTTTTTTAACTTTGTAAGAAAACTTGCCTGTTCCTTTGTAAGAGAAATTGCTTTCTCTGAAATGAATGGTCCTTTGTGAAAGTAATCAATGTGTGAAGACAAGAAACAGAGAACAGCACCAGATGATCAGAATAGCTAGCAAGGGGGTGTGAACTCAGGCATGGGTCAAATTCAGGGTGGCAGAAGAGGGGCAGAATTGATGACCCTAAAGCAGTGTGTCCCAGTTGGTGCTCTGCAGAACCCCGGGGTTCCGCGAAGCTAAAGTAAAGGTTCCATAAGAACACCGCATTCCCCCGCCCCCTCTTAAATAGACAGTCTATTTTGTGGGTTTTTTTGCTCAACCAATTCTAGCGGTGTTTTTTGTTTGATAGATTTTACCCTGGCAACCCTAGGGGTTCCTTGAAATTTTTTTAAGCTGAAAAGAGTTCCATGGCCAAATAAAATTGGGAAACACTGCCCTAAAGCAAAGGCATTCACCTGTGAATGAGGTCAACCAGCTGCAGTCATTCCTAGAACCTGATGGAGCATGACAATGGAAGCAGCTTTGAGGTAAACACCGGTTAACTATTAGATTACTTCAGTCTATGGCTTGACTTTGACTTTGCTGAAGGTGGGCCATACAGCTATAAAAGTGAGGTACAGTAGACTTCCGATAATCCGGAACCTATGGGATTGAGGTGGTGCTGGATTATCAGATATGCTGGACTATCAGGAGGTACTATAAGCAGGTTGTATATATACTGTATACATTATATACTGTATATAAAGTGTTCTTAACCCTTTTTATTGTACATACTGTATACAGTATACCGTAATGTTTTAGTTTTTTTAAGCCTTTTTTACCCTTTTTGCTCAGTTCAACTGCTGCCGCTGTTACCTTGTGACTCATTTTTTGCCGAAGCTCACTCACTAGGCTCTTGCCATTTTAATGCCGGACTATCAGGAGTGCCAGACTATTGGATGCCGGACTATTGGAGTTTTACTGTATATAGCCATGAAGCTTTGGGTTCAGCCCTGTAATCAGTCTTACAATTCCTCAGAGCATTGAATCGTGATTGATAGAACCCGGCTGTGTTACCCGCACAAATTTCTCTAACCCTTCTACACTGTAGGCACACACCTTTACCCAGTTCCTAGGGCTCAAGGTGCAACCCTGTTAATTTACACACCCACCCTTCCCCGATTCCTAGGGCTCAGGGCACATCTTCCTGCGGGTTTTGCAGGATCTTTAGCCTCTGAAAGAGCCTCACACAGTAATATCCTTATCCTCTATTTATTGACAATTCCCAAACAAGCAGAATACACACGCTAAGCACGCAGTGTCATGCTCACCAATCCTGATAAAGGCAGGCAAACTTCCCCTGTTGGACAGGCAAGGTCAGTCTCTCTGGATCTTAGCTGCTGCACATTACGGTTGTGCAGGAGACTCCTGGCAGCTCTTATCTTATGCTGGGTCTTGGAGGTGAGTTTTTCTTCTTGGGGTTCCTTGTCTCCCTTTGGTCGTCTTCCAGCCTTTTGCTTCCTTCTTTCTGCTTCTGTTACTTCCAATCTTCTTTCTGATCTCCTTCTTGGATCCCAGTTTATATAATGAAACCTGAGTCTTGTTTAGCTATACCTTAACCAATCATAACAAAATTACCTAACCACTCATACTCCACCACCTTAATTGATTTACACCTAGCAAAATTAATTATACAACAGTCAAACAGTTACAAACCACACGCAGATCACACAGACAAACAATAGGAAATTGTAATGACAATGATCATAGAATGAGGATTCCACAACATTCTCTATTGATGAGCAATTTCTTGCCAGACAGAATGGTGTTACTTAAGTTTTCTTTACCCATCTTGGGATCTGTTTCTTTATCTGGTGACAGTGGGGGAGCTATCAGGTCAAAGTCCCCTCCTCACAGCCTGGTGTAACATTCCATCTATTTTGTATTAAAAAGTGTGAGCATGACACTCCAGGCGTTACATTTAATGGCTGCTGCTCTTCAGTCTGGCTGCAGAAGGTGGCTTTGATTC
>CM057848.1:63690723-63713461 GCA_030068395.1 Apalone spinifera | reverse complement strand
CCCCCCCCCCCCCCCATGATTTCATACTTTCACTTACATTGCTACTCAGTATGTTCAAGAAGGTGATTCTTGGAAACTTTTCTTAATTCTCCAAAAGTTGCTGATATTGGTGGGTATAATGAGCCTTTAGTGTGATGTTCTTGTAATTTGTTTGTAATTTTGCAGTGATTAGAGGTCTCTTAATGAGTCAGGTCCTCTTTATCTCAGTACTGATTGCTCATAACATTCCTTGCCCTTACCAGTGATCCTTGCAGGACCACTTGTCACAGGATTCTGTTGGCTGTAACGTGGCACTTATTTTCTGTAGTATAGATAAAGCTTTTCCTTTCTAGTGCAATGATTTACAAATGCCTGTCAGTATTTCAATAATAGCATTGAGTGATTAGAGAGGCTCTGGGTATGTTGACAGCCACTGTGGTTCCAATAGTGTGTAGATGCTTCCAACATTGCTGGAAGCATTTTCCTTTGATGTACGAGAGGTGATAATGAGGTGGATGGAAAAATCCTGTTCTAGCCCTGACTACTCTAGGGTTAGGACATAAGAAAGGCCGTACCGGGTCAGACCAAAGGTCCATCTAGCCCAGTATCCTGTCTGCCGACAGTGGCCAGCACCAGGTGCCCCCGAGGGGATGGACTGAAGACAATGATCAAGCGATTTGTCTCCTGCTATGCCTCTCCAGCCTCTGACAGAGGCCAAGGACACCATTTTATCCCCTGGGTAATAGTCTTTTGTGGACCTAACCTCCATGGAAATTATCTAGCCTCTCCTTAAACTCTATTATAGTCCTAGCCTTCACAGCCTCCTCTGGCAAGGAGTTCCACAGGCTGACTACACGCTTTGTGAAGAATTTTCTTTTATTAGTTTTAAACCTGCTACCCATTAATTTCATTTAGTGTCCTCTAGTTCTTCTATTATGGGAACTAATAAATAACTTTTCTTTATCCGCTCTCTCCACACCACTCATGATTTTATATACCTCTATCATATCCCCCTCAGTCTCCTCTTTTCTAAACTGAAAAGTCTCAGTCGCTTTAACCTCTCCTCATATGGGAGCTGTTCCAAACCCCTAATCATTTTAGTTGCCCTTTTCTGAACCCTTTCCGAGGCCAAAATATCTTTTTTGAGGTGAGGAGACCACATCTGTACACAGTATTCAAGATGTGGGCGTACATACTTGTGGTGCTCAGGATGTGAAATTTTTCAGTCCTGAGCAACATAACTAGGAAAAACTTAAATCTAGTGGGCTGTGCCCACGAAAGCTCATGATACCATCTTCGTATTTTGTTAGTCTATAAAGTGGTACCAAACTCTTTGTTTTTCAAGTTTTTCCTGTTTCAGTCTAACTTGGCTATCCCTCTGAAGCTTTTGAACATAACTAGGTTTTCTTATGTTTGAGGTATAGATCAGGCTTGTGTCTCAGTGGGGACTGCTTTCTGAACTGCAGTAACGTAGTTGGGGGGAGTATGTCTCATGAAGCAGTCTAGGATTTAGAGCAGTGGTCACCAACCAGTAGACTGGGATCTACCGGTAGATCTTAGAGCCTCTGACAGGTGATCCTGACTGGTTTGGCCAGGAAGCTCACAAGTGCTGGCACTTCAGTTGCCCCTCCGCCCACTGTCATGCTGTTCCTGTCCTCTTGCCTTGGAGCTGCCCCTTGGAAGTCTCCTGCTTGCTGTGCAACGTGTGGGAGGGAGAAGGGGGAGATGCTGATGTCAGGGTGTCCATCCCCCCAATCCTGTACCCCATCTCCACACAGAAGGGGATGGAGGGAGCTCAGCAATGCAAATTTGTCATTCTCTCACACTGTGTATGTCTCTTGTCATTCTCACAAACACACACTGTTTTTCCCTCTCATCTCCTGACCCAACATGTACATGGGGGGTTGTTACTACTTTTACTGCTTGCAAAGTGTGTTAGTTTTAGTTTTTGACTGGTCTGTGCATTTCATAACTTTCATTTCTCTTTTGCCTAAATTTAATTCTTTGAGTATTTAAAATGCCTAACCTGTCCTGTCTGCAGTAATTATCCTTCGGGTTAGTTGTGCTCCTGGAGGTGGCTGGCATGTCCCTGCAGCCCCTTGAGAAGGTCAGAGTAGGGGTTCTCCACATGCTGTCCTTGCCAGCAGACACCACGCCTGCAGCTCCCAATGATCAATGATGGAGAACTGTGGCCAGTGGAGGCTGTGGGGTCAGTGCCTGTGAATGAGGGGCAGCACATGAAGCCATTGCTGTACATGCCAGCTGCTTTTGGGAGTGGGATGGGGCTGCTTTGGCTCTGCTGCTCCATCCCTGGGGCAGCTGTCCAGCTGCTCCCAGGGTGGGCAGGACTTGAACCCACCACTCAGGGCAGTTGCCTGGGGAGCACAATCTCCTAGTCCACTCCAGAGCCCACCCCACCTCCCTACCTTCAGAGGGTCCCTTGTCCTGTGCCTGGTCACTCCCAGGGTGGGTGGAGGGGGTGGCTTGAAGGTAGGGTAGTGGAGTGGGACCTCCAGTGAACTTGGGGATGGGCATTAGCCTCTGGAGCACAGAGTGGTGGGCTCGATCCCGCCCCCTTCCACCCACTTAGGCAATGGCTGCCTGAGGGATGGACCTGGCAGGATAAGGGACCTGCTGAAGGTAAGATGGTGGGGCAAGTTCTGGAGTGGCTTAGGAAATAGGGCATTTGCCTGAGAAACACATTGTGGCAGGTTGAAGCCTTGTCTGTCTTCCCCCCCTCCCCCCGGCAGCCCTAGCTCCCCTGCCCACTCTGGGAGCAACCAGCCAGAGGGCAAGGGACCCCCTAAAGGCAGGGAGGTGGAGTGGGTTCCTCAGTAGACTAGGAGATAAAGCACTTGCCTGAGGAGGACAGGGTTGTCGGTTGTAGTCTCCACTCAGCAGCCCAAGCCCTGCCCACGCTGGGAGCAACGAGACAGCCAACACAGGATACAGAACCCACCAAAGGTAGGGGAGGTGGGGGTGGGCTCAGCTCTGGAGTGGCCTAGGGGCCAGCACATTCACCTGGAGAGCACAGGGTGGTGGGTTCAAGTCCTGGGAGTAGCTGGACAGCCAACACAGGTTGCCCCAGGGATGGACAGGCTCCTGCATTAGGAAGGCAGGATAAGGGACTCCCCAAAGGTGGGAGGGACAGACCCTGGAGTGGCCTAGGGCAGTGTCCTTCAACCTCTAGAGGCACCCAAGAGAAGTCTGAGGGTACATCAACATAATTGAAATTTGGAGAATTTTTAAGTTTTACAGCGTTTGTAGTATTTTTGTACTTTTTACGCCCAAATATTTAATCACCCGCCCAGGTACAATTAAGTTGTTTAAACAAATGTGTTGAAATGGTTTAAAAAAGTGTGAGAACTGTATGTACTGGGGGTACTTATAATTTTTGGGGGGGACAGAGGGGGAAGGTATTTTATAAAAAAAGATTGAGAAACACTGGCCTAGGGGATAGAGCATTTGCCACACACCCAAGACTAGAGCCTGCAGCCGTACCCCAGCCTGGTGAAAGTGAATGAGATTCGGGGAGGAAGGGCAACAGAGCAAGCAGGGTGAGGCCCTCAGAAGGGGTGGAGCAGGGGCAGGGCCCCAGAGAAAGCGGGGGGGAAGGAAGCCGGGCAAGGGTATTTGGGTTTGAGGTGGATCTTACATTGCACTTAAATTGAAAAAGTGATCTTGTGGTTAAAAAGGTTGGAGACCCTGATCTAGAGAGTCCATGTTCTGTTACGAGCCAGTGAAAAATGAGAGTACCATATTTTAAAGCTGTTTTAAGGTAACTATTGGTTTTATTCTTGCTGTGGTTAATTGAACAGTTCTAAAGCAATTCAGTTATCTAAACTTTTAAAACTAGAATTGAGTTTAAAAGCTTTCAGTTGCATTAAATTGGTGTCAGCTTTTTTTAGTTTTCGTGGTTAAATTCTTAAGCAGCTTTGAAACAAGCTTCCTCCCTCCCACCCCTCTGCACTCTGAAAACATTTCTCATGGGAGTTGCCTTTTTTTTTTTTTTTTTTTTTTTTTTTTTTTAAGTCTATCTGCCTCATGAAGATACTGAAATGACTTGAATTTGCTGTTAAATTCTTATTTTGGTCACTTTTTAAAAATAGCTTGGTTCTTGTTCTTTTTAAACCACCACATCTAGTTACAATCTTCTGTGCCACATTTCAGTTTGCTCTAGGTGTGACCTGCTACATGGCCAGAAGAAAAAAAGCCCACAGACATGTCTTGTCCTTCATACGTCAAAAACATGCTCTCCACTATGTACCTTCAAGATATGATCACATTATAAATAGCCCTTCGGGGGGGGGAGGGGGTCTAACTAGTTAAGTTAGAGAATGCTGATATGGATGAGGATGTTGGATAAAATGAACATGTGGGTCTCACATGTGGAATTGAAAAGTGGGCATTCCAGACATACCAAGTGCTTCTCCAAACAAACATTAAAATAGAATTAAGGTTTAAGATTCAATTCATTTCCAGTGTTCCAAAAACTGACACACAAACAGGGGTATAGTCTGACAATCCAAGCAACCAGGAAGTCTCAAACTCCTCCTGGTACGCCAAGGACATGAAGAAAGAACTACTTACATCTGCTTCGGGTCCTTTTCTCATGACCTATGATCATATGGCAATTCAAAGAGCATTTCTGCAAGAGACCCAAGAGCACTGCCTTTGTGAAGGGGTGAGACTAGCAAATGATTCACAAAGCTGGGAAAAAGTATAAGGGAAATGACTGTTTAGGAGGTGAAGGATAACTGGTGGTGGCTTCCAAAGCTTTGGAGGAGAAAGGCATAGGCCCAGAATGAATCAGCAATTATTTCAAAAAAGCTTTTGCCACAAGTGGGTTGTGTATGCCACTGGAAAGAGCTTAATATGTTTAAAAGCAGGAAATATATTTTACACAGTTTGAGTGGAGTTTAATCCCTGCACTAGCAGATCGCTATAGCAACTACTACTATACTTTCAGAGTAGCTGACTCATTTCCATTTAAGTTCATTTGCAAGTGTATGCATGTAAGCACAGCTGAGAATTTAGTGCTGGCCAATGAGATGCTGCTGCTTGAAACTGAAATTTTAGGCTCCAGCATATTCAGCCATGTACTGCAAAAGATCATATGATGGTTGGTGTGGAGCTATACCAGGAAGTGGCTGAAATTTTTATTCTATGTGCATAGCATTCCTTGAAAGGGTGTGTAGATGGTGATTTCATCATTCTGGAAGACAGACTCCTGTTTGTCCTTTTTCTGTAATGGTTTCTCTTTTTAAAATAGGCATATTAAGAAGTCTATGTAAAGAATAGTATTGTACACTTCAAATTTAAATGCTCATATTAGAGGCACAGCCCACAGCTGTACACATTACAGATTTAAAGTTTTTGTAAAATAACTGGCTAATTGTGAGCAGCAATAGCATTTAGAGTTGTGCAGTGGCTCAACAACCTTGAAATGTTTATTGTACGTTCAGGGTGTTGGCTTATTTAGAGCCATTGTTTCATTTCCTGCTTATTTTTTCTTACAACTCTTCCTCCACCCATCAATTAAAATGTTACCAACATATTAATACAGTAAACATCTCAATAACCAGGTTAGCAATTGTGATGCTTCCCAAAGGTACCCAAGGTTGAGACATCTCGCTACCTTCTGCCCTTAGAACAGGGGTTGGGAATCTTTTTCCTATTGGGGCCACTGAAATTTCCAGTTTCTCTGCTCCCAGTGAGACAAACCTGATTGTTATATTCCCCTCAGGTCACCACTTCACACAGAACTTTGTAGTGACAGCCCTAAAATGTATGGAAACAGCTAGTTACATGTAAAATCAAATGATAACATGCATACTAGAGCCCAATTTTAGTTAACAAACCAAATTTCATTAAACAAGAAAATGTCTTATCTAAAGTCTCTCTCCCAGTTCTTAACATCTAGGTTGATCAGGACCCTCTGTTCATAAATCAAATGGGCTGGCAGCTTGTCCCTTCCATGAAGAATGCAGAGTGTTTCTCTGCCTCCAGTTAAAGTGCCAACATTCTAGTGTTTGTTCATAAACAGCCCACCCCCTGCTGCTTGTGTTTTCATGTGGCGTATCTCCCTGTAGCTTTCACAAGCTTTTCATGAGCATTTTGCTCCATTTGTAAATAGGTAGCCATTGTGAAGCACACAATACTCACTTTACAAATAATTAGAGAAACATTCCTTCCTAAACTTATTTATCATCTGTTGGAGACCAGCCTTAAGAACATAATTTTTTGGTGTGTATTTACATATTCATACATATATTTCATAATGATGATGGTCACCACTGTGATGCAGGCTTTCAGCACAGACCTTACCGCTTGCCTTTGGCAAACTAGTATATAGGTACCAGATCCATGGTATTCCAGTAACCCTTATGCAGCTGCCCCTGCCAAGTAAGCCTCAAGAGGTTCCTAGGCCACACAGATACTTTCTCAAATTTTCATGAGACTTCTCATCAAAAAGACAAGGAGGAACCATAGTGCCTGACCCTCAGGCAAAAGAGAAATGCAACATTTTGCTGTGTAGCAGCTCGTCATCAGCTCACCAACAGGAAGTACCCAACCCCCCCTCCCCCCCCCCCCACAGAACCCAGGATTTTACCCCTCTGTGTCCATTCTTTGTGGCTTTCCGATAAGAAAGGTACATGCCCTTGGGGCAGAGGTTATGGTTTCTTAAAAACATTTTGGAAACATTTGTATAGCTCATGCCAATAAAGATTTGTTGAGTTGGGAAAAATTGCAGCACCTCATTTTAATGTAAGCAGAAAGAATACTTGGCTGAACATGCATGCTGGGGTCTGTCATTTAGCCCAAAACAACGGCTCATGGAAGAATAAAATTGACTGACTGCAGGGCCATGGAAGGAAGTACGCATTTTTTAGTATAAATTTAAAATCCTGTGCAGTAGAGAAACACATTTGTTTGTCTGGTTTCTGTTCATGTTTAGTGTGTGTCAGCTTTCTGTTAGAGTAAAAATTTTCACTCTAAATGTGGTTGTCTCTTCAGTTTAAAAAAAATTAAGCGGTAACAATCCTTTCACTATGGAAAGAATGATTTGAGTGAACAAAGCCTCAAGTGCTCATCCTAGGAATGTCATAAACCCATTCTTATGCTGCAAATGTGACAGCGTGGCTACACCCCCACAAATTTATTTTTATGGTTCCTAGGGTACAAACAGTCTCAAGCTAGCAGCCTGCCCTACAGAGATCTCCAAGCCCCCTTGTTAATGTGGTGGTTTTAAATATGGTCTTAAACCCATGCTTGAGCCATCTGACTGAAAGCTCAACTAATGTTCCTCCAGATTTCTCAACTGAGCCCCCAAGTTTATAATTTCCCTTTTATTTAACTTCTGGAGAATGTCGTCTGTGGCAGAATTAAAAAATTGTAGACAGGATAAAATAAACTTCAGTTTCTGGCAGTGTTTATTGGCTGTGTTACTAACTTTATCATAGATCTTAGATACAGCCAAATTTATTTATTGCCACATATGCTTAACATCTCATTTTAAAAATCTAATACATTATTTTCTTTCTTCAACCTGAAAATATTTTTAAAAGGGATTTTTCCTTTAATGAAGGCTAGTCAATCTGAAAACTCCAGTATCTGATGCAGAGCTGTTTTTGCATAAGCAGAAATACCCCTCTAACAATGAGAACATCCACGGAATTAAAGAACTCATAGTAGAAAGGTTATTTTCTCACATTTAAAAATTCCTCTGAGTTGAGACCAGGCATGGAAAAAATCTTATCCCTGAAAGAGAATAAAGATTTACGCATATGGAAGAATAGCCAGGTATCCAGCCACCTTGACCGGCGCATTAGCTTACCTGGCCAAATAAATAAATAAATAACATTTAGTTAAATAACAAGGAATTATAATTCTGAATTTCCCTTAAAGGGATTTTTAGACACATGATTGGAGTTTTGTCTTAACTCTAAATGTACGTAAATCTTGTGATCTGGTGGCATGCCTCTATAGCATTTCTCTTCAAATAAATGGGGCTTTGACTTGTGCTTCTTTGGTTACCTCCTAATCTCTTTTTGCCGTCAGGGTAGTGTTTGTTGATCTGGTTTATGTTTGGAGTGTGGCGAAAGGTGACAAACTGTTGGTGAAATCACAGGTATGATGATGTCACATCCTTGAATTTAATTGGCTACACTCTGTAATCCACAGTTGTGGTGGTTTGACCTCAGTGTCTTTGACATTCCTCCTTGAGGTAATCTTCTTTAAGTGTGTATGTGCATCCGTGTGTGCTGCTACTTGTGGGCTAGTTGTGTCTCTGCAGGTAGCTGAAGAAGAATTTCAATGATTTTATCCTAACTATCTAGGAGTCTGACTGTTTCTAGCAAAACTGGTTTCCTTAAATCTGTTTTGAGCAACCTCTCCAGAGGCTGCATTCTATGCAGTTGTCTTAAAAGAAAGATAGAAAATGTAAGCACTGGTTCTATTGCCTTCATCTAATGAGTGGATTTGAGCCAAAAAAAGCTTTAGCTTAGATGCACTAGCCTTTTGACACTTCCCATGCAAATCTCGCTGGGATCTCCACCGCCACTAAAATATTGACAAAGTCACATGGGGTTATTTTTAAACATTAAAACAGGCAGCAACTTTTCCTTGTTTCTCTTTGATTCCTTTCCCCTCTAATTGTGTAGAGATTTATCTTCCTCGCTTACATTTTTTTTTCCTGTTCTTGTTTTGTAGGTTTGCTCCCAGACGACCAGAACTATTTTAAGATAAAAACTATTTTGGGTGGATAAGATGAGCCATGGAATGGTAGCACCAAAGAGCAATACAGCATCACCTGCCTTGACTGGTTATGGATTATTTCTTCAATTCATTATCTTCAGTATTTTCATCGTGGAGGGACTGGCCTCAGGTAAGTAAAATCTTTACAGTACCTGCTTACTGTGTGCACAAAATACACAAGTGGCAATTTTTCTTCTATGTAGTGTTAAACAAAACACAAGATACCACTTTCGTGTGTGTGTATGTATGAGATATTATAGGCTTCATTTCTATTCTGTTTGTGATAGCACCTTTGCTGCTGTCATAAATGATTATATAACACTGTGGCAACTACTTTAACTGTTTACATGGAAAAAATACTATGGGGAAGGGCTTTATTGTATTTTTAGTGCTGCAAATGTGAGTTTTGCTTTTTTTTTTTTTTAACTTGGAAACAAACTAGAGCCCACAGCAGATGACCAGCAAATGCTCTGCAGAAAGTGGTTTGGCATCTAATGATTTATTGTTGGTTTTGTTTGGTAATTTCTGATTCATCACTTGACCTTCTGTTAACCACTTTCCAGCTTTTCCCTTTTATATCCTCTCTTCTTTATATCTTCTTGTATCTTGCTACAGTAGACTTCCGATAATCCGGCACCTTTGGAACCGTGGTGGTGGTGGTGCCGGATTATTGGATATGCTGGAGTATCGGGAGGTACTCCGGTGGGGGGGCTGTGACGGGTCTGCCGGAACCCGCACTGCGTCCGGGAGGTGGGCGGGTAACGGCGCAGCGAGGGGCAAACCCTCTGCCGTTTTTGCAGGAAGGCGGGGAAAGCCCCGCGCCGCCGCCGAGAGTTTCTGGGAGGACAGGGGAGTGGGCTCCCCACCCGCCCAAACTGGAGTAGTTATTGCCGAGCTGGGGGGTGAGAAGTGGCGCAGCGGGACCAACCCGGCAGCACCCCAGATGCTCTGCTCTGCTCTGCAGCTTCCCCAAGTCCGCCACTCGTCCATTTCAGCAGCGGCAGCAGTAGACTTGGGGAAGCGGCGGGGCAGAGCAGCTGGGGTGCTGCCGGGTTGGTCCTGTAGTGCCGCCCCCTCACCTCCCTGCTCGGCGATAACAAAGTTTCATTCTGACATTCAGTCACAGAGCATGATTGGGTTTCAATTCTATTTTTCCTTTTAGCTGGATAAGGGTAATGAATAGATTCTTATGCAATAAATGGATACACAGTAAAACTCCAATTTTCTGGCATCCAGTGGTCTGGCACTCCCGATAATCTGGCTGGCCGGAGCACTTCCAGGTTCCAGATGGTGCCGGACTATCGGGAGTGCCGGACCATTAGATGCGGACAACTGGAGTTTTACTGTACTACTTGATGCACTTCTGACAGAAGTGTGGTGAGAAGTGCAAACATGAACAAAACTGGCTGATGGAGAGAGTGCCTAATAAAGGGTAGTATTTGTATTGGAAATGCACAAGTAAGATATACTATATATTGCAGGGGTGGGGAACCTAAGGACTGGGGGCAAGATGTGGCCCTTGGCTTACCTGAATCTGGCCTCCCAGACTTAGGCTCCCCCCAGCATTGGGGCTCCTGCACTGTCCCCCTATTATCCTCCTGCGGGGCTGGAGCATACAAAATTGACTAGTCTGGAGCCCTCCTAGACACTGGTGTATGAGGGGAATGTGAGGAGTGTTTCTCCTTCTTAGTCGGAGCCATGTCAGTGAGGGTTTTGGGGGGGGGTGTTTTTTAGGGGGAGCATGGCACTTCTTTCTTGTGTGCGCCCCCCCCTGAGTGATTTTTATGTGAGTTATAGGCTCCCAACCCAAAAAGTGTTCCACACCCCTGACCTGTTGCTTTTAGGGGTATATTTATACAGTGTGTTAAAAGCTAATAACCCCTCTCTCTTACTAGCCTTCTTGAGGAGATTTTTTTATATGTATACATGTATTTCTTCAGTGGCGACCACTAGAATGAAAAATATTGGGAAGAAAGGAGAGGAAGGCATTCTTCTCCCTGCACATTGATCTAATTAAGACTTATTATAAACAAGAAAACGTTAACTTCTAGTAATTGCTGCTATGTGGCAGTAGCTTGCTGCTGGAGACAAAATATACATTCCAAATAAATCTTAAGCCTATTTATTATTTCTATTCTAGTAGCATCCAGTGTGTGCTAGAAGCCAGACAGCCCCTGCTCTGAAAAGGTTATAGTGTTAAAGACTAAAAACATGGGTTTGTAAGTGGGGAAAGGGATGCAGCATACAAGCAAAGTAGTCAGTCAGTGGCTTCTGGTAGTCGTCTTTAGTTCCTGTTTTTAAAAAGAGTAACTGTTTAGCTTCTTGGTTTGGGGGAAAGACATTGTGAAATAAAGGTTGGTACAAGGAGTGGTTGAAAGTCAAAAGGAAAGGAGAAGAGGGGAGCAAGAAGTGTGAATGAGGTCTTGAATTCAGTAGCTGGAGATAGGAGGATAAAAGAATTGAAATAAGTTATTCAGAAAAATATGAAGGGTTAGAACCTCAATTCTGAGGCAGGGACCATCTCTTCCTCTGTCTCTACAGTGACTAGCCTTTAGGGCAGTGTTTCTTAAAATATGTTGCGCGGAACACTGGTGTTCCGTGAACAACTCGCAGGTGTGCCACGACCTCTTCTTTGTGTTTCTTTTTTTGTCTGACTTTTTAAATTTTTTTTTAAAGAACATTTTCATAGGTGTTCCGCATTTTAAAAAAAAAGTTATTGTTTGATGTTCTGTGGTCTCAAAAAGTTTAAGAAACACTGCTCTAGGGGAAGCTTCTAGGTACTAGAGTACTAGAAATGCTAATAAGTGGGAGATTGGTTGACTCTGTTTTCTTTGTTGTATGTGATTCCTACTGTCCTCTGCTGATCTGTAGTAACTCTCTGGCTAGGTCTACATTACACCCCTCTGTTGGAAGAGGAATGTAAATAAAGCACATTGAAAGGGCAAATGAAGCAGGGATTTCAATATCCTGCGCTTCACTTGCATAATCACATTCTGGCGCTGTTTTGAACAAGTGCTGTTTCGAAACTGAAACCACGGTTTAGACACAGTTCTGCCGACAGCAGGGTGATTTTTTTTTTTTGACAGATCCTGTACTCGTTTTTTGAGGAGTACAGGATCTGTCAAAATCACCCCGCTGTCAGCAGAACCGCGTCTAAACCGCGGTTTCAGTTTCGAAATGGCACTTGTTCGAAACAGCACCAGAATCTGATTATGCAAATGAAGCGTGGGATATTAAATCCCTGCTTCATTTGCCCTTTCAATGTGCTTTATTTACATCCCTCTGCCGACAGACAGGTGTAGTATAGACCTAGCCTCTGTGTGTGCCTTAGTTTCCTTGGGCACTGCACTCGTGCCCTTCTGGGCATGGGAGTTTTGGGTGTGACTCACTGTGGGGGAGGCTGCCCCATCTTACACAACAATAGCTCAGGCTCTCTTGTAACCTGAGCCTAGGTTGGGGGAGCAACCAGGTGACATCCAGTGCCACCTTTTGCCTGGAAAGTTGGACAGAGGAGGAGGAGGGGCTGCCTGCAGCGCTGGGAGCTGTTGCTCCATGTGTGAATGAGTCTCAACTGGCTTAGGATGCAGGGAGGAGGCCCTGGCTCTGGGTCCCTAGGCTATCCCCAAGATGGATTATACTAACTGCTTCTGGTTCCTGTGCTAACAAGTCTTTCTATGCTGTGTCCCTGTAAACCAATAAACCTTCTGTTCTGCCTGCTGGCTCGTAGTCATGTCTGGCTGCGGATGGGGGTGCGGGGTGATGGGAGTGACTGGCTGCGGATGGGGGTGCGGGGTGATGGGAGTGACAAGGATGCCCAGTTGCTTCTGCAGGTGGGTTTTGATAGTAAAGTACATTGATGCTGGGAGTTAGTGGTAAATGAGGAGCCCTTCTTGTTGGTGCACCTGGCCCTTTCTGGTAAGGAGGGAGCTGTTGAGATCCAGAGAGATAGACAAGAATGGGTGACCACTATCTAAGCTACAGTCTGCAGTTGGAGTTAGAAAAGGACCTTTTAAAATCATAGTCCATCTCTCTTTCCAGTTCCTACCCCAGTAATAACCTATGGTAGACTGCGTAGCCACCAGCCTGTCAAGTACCCTTTGTGATCTGGGACCAAAACGCCACCATCCCTGAAACTCCAATTACATATTGAAACATCTGCAAGTGAGACACTAATCTTTATGCAAATGACTACCTCTGTACAGGCTGTTGAAAGAGAAAAGCCAACCATGACACTAGTAAGCTTTTACAGTGTTTTATTTTTCAGAGATAGTGAGTTGGGTTTTGCACACAATAGCACTAGAAAACATTCAGCTGCCATGTCTGAAAAGCCTAGAGTTGTTCTCAATTGTTTCTCTTCCCCAGGGCTCTGGTTTAGTCTGCAGCAATTACCTTCAGTCCAATTTGGATTAATTTTTGCCTCGGTACGAAATAGGGAGAAAACAAACAGTGAGAAGAGATTTTTGATCAAGATAGGTTTGTATTTCTTATGGGAGGGAAAGAACCTCCAGTTTGGGGAGGGAGTCTTTCCAAGTACAGATGCTCTGTTGCAGTAGCTCTTGATTGAGATCTTGGTGTTGGGTTGAAGATAGTTGCTAGGAGGAGACTGGCACATAACCAAGGGGGTGCTCCTGCAGCAGCTTGTCAATTGTGAGTAACACCAGTGAGTCTGCTAGGGAATTGAGATCCAGAGGTATAAATGGTGTATACAGGCAGATCTAGAAAATATCTCTTCCTCATCTTGCCCCATATAAAACTCCTTTTGGTTCACTTAAATCAGGGGGTGGGAAAAGGGCCCTTTGTAGGCTGGATGCGGTTGGCCAAGCTGGTGGATCTGACCCGCAGCTGTCCTGCTGCTTCCTCTGCCCCCAGGCCAATCAGGGCGAGGGGGTGGGAGAGCATGCACAGTCTCTTCGCTCCTGCAAGAGCATGTGGTGGCTAGAGAGATACATCGGCTGTTTTACAACAGCCAGATTTTATTGCTAGCTGCTACGGGGAGGGGGGGCAGTGCAAAGTCTCTTGTGTCCTTTCCCGACCTGACAGGGGTTCACAATGGCGAGAGAGAGACACTGGCTGTTTTCAAACAGCTGATGCTTCTCTCTAGGGGGCAGGGGAGAGGGGGAAGACTTCTCACACTCCCACATCCCAGGCCAGTCAGAAAGGGGGGAAGCACAAGAAGCCTCCTGGCCTCGCCCCTTCTGCCTGAGGCCCCGCCCCTTCCGGGGTGACCTGGGGCTACGTCAGAAATTTCTGAAGTGGCCCCCTTTTTAAAATTATTGCCCACCCGTGACTTAAATGCTCTGGAGGGATGTGGGGGGGGGGGTATCATGGTAGATACTCTTGCTTTGTAAAGACTCCTATAGTAATGCTGTGAATGCAGAGCCTCTGCTATGTGTCACAGCTGACACAGAATACAAGAAGCACCTTGGTAAAGCAATAGGTTCCCTTCTGGCCAGAGAGATCAGAGATAAAGGCTGAGGCTGAAGTATTCAATGTAATGTATATAGGACTGTGTAATGTGTATAATGTAGAGCTTTGCTTTCTGTGAGCTATAGCAGTGTTTCTCAACCTTTTTTTATAAAGTACCCCTTAAAAAAAAAAAAAACCAGTACCCTCAGTGCCTACAGTTTTCAGATGCACAATTTTTTTCTACCTTTGCTTCTACTTGTTTAAACAACTTAATAGTAGCTGTGCAGGCAATGGAATTTTTGGATGTAAAAAGTACAAAAATAAAGCGCTGTAAAACTTAAAAAAATCAGTTGTCTCCAAATTTCAGATGTATTGATGTGTACCTCCCAGACGTCTGTTGTGTATCTCCAAGGGTATTCGTACCACTGGTTAAGAAACACTGAGCTATAGCATATATTACTTCTGCAGCTTGTAGGCTCGATAGTCCTGTCTAGACAAGCACTCCTATTCCCTGCTATGTAGGTGTATGCAGAGAAGAGTCCTTTCCAGTTAGCTGGTATCTGGTCTCTTCTTCACATGTTAAATAGATTTTATTCATGCTGGATTTTGAGAGAGACACTTGTACTGTGTCTCAAGCAGTCTCTCCTAATATCCCTTACATGCTTCAAGGAGAAGGTGCTAAATTGCTTGGTTGAACATGCTGCAGTGTTTGAGGAAAGCAGCTTTGAACTTTGAAGGCTTTCATTCAAGTGAAATTCAGCTCCAGCCATTCCCTTACCATATAAAACAGTACAGTGGGGGTGCTGACTGAAAGACAGTGAATCTAGAGAGGTCCCTTCAGTCAGTCTATCTGATGAGGAGGGGGGCTTCTGTTCTCCAGAAATACCAGTTCTATTTCACAGTGGGGATGTGAATATGTACATGGCTTACCAGTTACACACAGCTCGCACAGGGTGAGGGAGGGGAAAGCAGGAGCCGGCCTCCCAAGAGCATCAGCCTCCCCCCATAAACTGTAAACATGCAACTGTTCTGGAACAGCTCTCTGCCTGCTGTGGGCAGGGGGCTGTTCCAGCCCCGCAGAGGGCCCATTGTGAACAGGGGCAGTTCTGGCTGGGCTGAAACAGCTCCTGCCTGCCCCTGTAGTGGGGAGAAGGGGAGCAGGGGCATTCCAGCCCAATGGCAGGTGGCTGGAACCACCCCACCCCCTTTAAACAATTAACTAGTTAAACAATATGTTTAACCAGTTACTCAATTAAATGGGATTTTACATCCCTACTCTGAAGAATACTCCTTGGGTTTAACAGTCTCCTTTTCTCCCTCTTTCTGTATCTGCTGTCACACTAGTCATTTCTCAAAATCTTAATGGGAGAAGATGGTAGAAGTTGGAGACAGAAATAGCATACTGCAAACGGGCCAGAAATGCTCCAGTTGAATTTGTCTTACCTGATTCCGTTTCCTTGTAGGGTGCATCTGGAGTGTGGCTAAGCTAGGGAGCTTTCTGGGGATGGAAAGTGTAAGTGTGTGTGTATGCTTAAGAATAATTATTTCTCTCTTCACGAGGAGAAGAAATTCCTTTTAAACATAGAGCCTCTCGGCCCTTTTTTAAAGTTTCTTTCCATAAATATTTGTTCATGGCTCCTTAGAATTGCTCCTGGATTCCCAAATGTCTTCTGTTTGTATCTCAAAGGCAGAAATGGCCTGTTTGGTGGATCTATTTTTAGAAAGGCAACAATGGGCTGTAATGAAATGTTTAACTTTGGGTGTTGCTCCCAAAACTTTCTATCACACATGATCAGAACTACAAAGGCAAGACTGTCAATATGCAACCAGAGGTCATGTTAATCGGGGGAAAAAACTAGTAGTCCTGTAGCACCTTAGAGACTAACCAAAAAAACAATAATGTATGAGCTTTCATGGGCATAACCCACTTCCTCCGGTCAGTGAGATCATTAATTGCCAGAAGACTGAAAGAAGTTCTGCTCTCCAGGGCAGTCTTTTTTTTTTTTTTTTTTTTTAATGTCACACCCCCATTACTGTGAATATAATCTGCCTGTGCTTCCATGGGATCTGTGCTCAGGTGGTTGGGGCTCAGAGGAAGGGTGGAGTTGGGGTCGGAGCGAGGCTAGGTGCTACCCCCTCCTTGCCCTACAAGAGCAGGCATACCCACCCCCATCCCCTAAATGTTCCTCCATGCCTCCCCTACAGGAGTGCACCCCACAGTTTGGGCACCACTGCTCTAGGGCAATTGGGACTTCTGTTTTATGTATTAAGCAAATATCCATAACCATAAACCCAGGATCTTAATGCTAAAGCTTAAAAAGCACATCAAAAATTTCGAGAGCTCAAACTTCTTTTCAGTTAAAACCCTTAATGTTGGCTAATCAGTTGTGAAATACGCCGTGGATAAAAAGCTACTTGTTTTCAAGATCACCACATATGATTGCATATTCCGGCTCAAATATCTAAGAACTAAGGAGATGCCATTCCTGTACGGTGCTTCTGATGTTTGCTCTAATGCAGGGGTGCTCTAATGCAGGGCTACTCAACTTTGGAAGCCCCGGGGGCCACGATGATACTCACAGCACATGCCGAGGGCCACAATGTAAGTGTGGTTGCATGTACATGCAAATAACTTATTTCACACTGACAGGCATGAATACTAAGATTAAGGCAAGACTACACAACACACAGGCCCCATTTAAGTCCGTTCTTCCAATATTAATAAAATACAATGTTTACCCGATTTCCACCCATATGACAGCACTTTTAATGAGCAGTGCCAGTTCAGGAATCTAACTACTAAAACTCATATTAACAGAAGACAATTATATTGACTAATTTTTGTTTTGGGTCCCACCCCCGGGCCCCATGTTGAGCCTTGCATAAACCCAAACCGCACCGCGGTGCCACAAACAAATGGGCCATGGGCTGCATGTTGAATAGCCTGCTCTCTAAGGTTTATTAAGGTTAGCCATGCAGAGGCTTGTGGATACAGGTGAGTGAAGTTTGCATCCCATAAGCCAGCGGTGCACAAAGTTTTTGCACTCGCAACCCTTGGGAAAATTTTGGTTGAGCAAAAAAAAAAAAAATTCCTTCAAATGCCGCTCCACTCGCTTCCTGCTCCCCACCCCTGCCGCGTGTACGTAGGGCGCCCAAGCCAGGAAAAGAAAATACTGGCTGGCCCGAATCACAGCTCTGTGACCCTCTCTTCCTCCCCGCCCCCCCTCCCGGAAGACCGCTGCGACCCTCCCCTCCCCCCCAGGGGGTCGCAACCCACGGATTGCGCACCACTGCCATAAACAGCTAGCTCACTATTCCCACTCTGTCTTGTGAGAACACATCCATGGCACAGAGGGATTCTACCTGCTTTGTATGCATTCCAGAGGAATAGCAAGCAAAGGATTGCTTTGCCTCTATAAATATGCTAGATGAAAACGAAGTTCGTGCAGTCGAGTGAATTATTTTGTGGTCGTGATAGCACAGGTTGCTAGACAGACAAGATCAATGTGGGTGTAGGATTGAAGAGCATTTGTGCAGTTTCAACTTGCTTGTTTCATTTCAGGGCAAGAAAATGACTCACCAGTCCTGCTACAACAATGCCAATGAAAGAGTGATTGGACTGACATTGCTGTTAACTTGGAAAGAGAAGGAAAATTGGCAATGGGAAAAGCAGCAGCAGAAGTGGTGGTGGGGGGACTGGGAGGGAGTGAGTATGGGTCATTGAGCAAAGGAGAGCGCACACAGTGGAAATATAAGGCAGAAGTTTAGAGTGTATAAAATGATTAGACACAACCTTTTGCATGTGACCCATCCGGATAATCTGCTGGTGAGCCCAAAGACATTTTGTTTACCGTAACTGTTCCTATCATTGGGAGCTGCATGAAGTGGCATAGGCTGCAGGGATGTGCTGGCTGTGGCTTCTGCAGCTCATACTGGCCAGGAATGGCAAACTCTGGCCACTGAGAACTGCAGGGGTCCATGCCTGCCGTTGGTCAATGTAAACAAAATGTCTCCTGGCCCACCAGCTGATTACCCTGATGGGACGTGTGCCGAAGTTTGCCGACCCCTCAGGTATAACAATAGATCCACTGATGCCAGTTTTTATGCTGACTTGGTTTATGTAGAAACTGGTCCACGTGGAACTAGAACTAGACCACTCAAACGTACTTTTGATGTTGAATCGAGCAAGACTTTAGCACAATTTCTGTAAAATCAATTGAACTGAACCAGTCACAAAATTTACCAGGTCTTACAAAATCAAATTGGAAGGCTTAATAAAACCATAATAGCAGTCCTTTATTAAATTTCCCTGTGTCCTTTATGGGTTTGGCTAATGTATGTGAACTAATTTGTAATTCTTGTCCCATTCTGATGAGAAATGGGGAGTGGCTTTGCCAAGATATGTGACAGATTTTCTGTACAACCTTGAACAAGTCACTAACGCTGTATCTCATTTGTAAAATGACAGATACTCCTTTTGCTTAATATGGGAAGTGAAACCAATGTACTTGGTTTGTGAAGCACTTGGAGATCCTCAGACGAAAACTGCTATAGTGCTGTAGTATAAAATATTAACATGTGAGTGACTCAGAACGGAGGAAAAATTATTGGTCTCCTCTTTTTCCCCTTTATGTACCCAGAATGCTCAGGCTGCTGCAACAAACCTCTGGTGGGACATTCTTCAAATTGGACAGGCAGCAGCCTGAATCTTCCTTAACATCAGTAAACAAGATTTTCACTTGCTCCTTGCTTTGCCTATTCAGGGAGAAGGAGGCCACAGTGAGATCTCCCTGAGACTGACAGGCTGTACTTCCCAAGAGCATGTTGTGTTAACTGTGTGTACAGCCGCTCCCCGCGTTGCGAACGGTCGAATTACGACCGTTTGCACTTATGACCAAAGTTATGGAGCAGTCATAAAGGCAGTCCCTGAGTTACGAATGTGATCCGCGCTTACAAACAGCGCGGTCGCGTGTAACTCAATGGGGTCCGAGTTACAAACAGATTGAGTTACTTGTATGTAAATAAAACCCTGAAACCTTCAACAGGAAAACAAGAAATTCTAAAAGTTGTGAAACTTGAACTGTATACACACACACAGTCTGTTGCAAGACAATGTCAATAAGGAAACCTAATTTTAGATCAAGGAGAACTGGAGGAGGAGGATAAAATAGATAGGAAACCATAACTGAAAATTAGCCTTTAGACTAGAGCTAATTGTCCAGTTTTGACTCACTCCTGGAGAACCTACCATTGTCTTCTCAATTGGAGTTGTCTTTTCTGGTGTCTTGAGGCTTTGGCTTTTACTGTATAGTAACTATTGTCTTGTTTAAAAATGAAAATTCTAAATTTAGATCAAACAATTAGGAATATTAATGACAGTGTATTTTGTGCTGTGAATCAACCTCCCCCTCTGTCATAGGAGGGGGTGATCTTTACAGCTTGTCAGAATGCAGCCACTTTTGGCTGAAGAAGGGAAAGCAATGCAGTGAGGCTGTACAGAAGAAAGAGGTACATCAGGTTGGGCAATAATTTTTAAAAGGGGGCCACTTCATAAATTCTGAAGTGGCTTTGGGCTGCCCGGAAGGTGCAGGACCATAAGACTTCTTGTGGCACGTCCCCCGCCTGCCCCCAAACCCTGATTGGACTAGAGGTGGGGGAGTGCATGAAGTCTTCTCCCCCTCTTCCCTCCCCCCCAACACACACAAAGAACCACCAGCTGTTTTAAAACAGCTGGGGTTTCCCTCTGCTGTTATATGCCCCTGATGCGGGGAGAGGAGGGGAGAGTCGCATCAGGGTCTGGGGGTGGGGGAGTGTGTAAAGTCTCTTGGCCCCTTCCTCCCCCCTGCCAGGGGTTTGTGGGGTCTAGAGAGAAACACTGGCTGTTTAAAACAGCCTGCGATTTTTCTCTAGCTGTTGCACATTGCTCTGTCTCAAGGTCTCAATTAGCCTGGGAGGGGCAGGGCAGTCGCAGGCTAGATTCATCGGCTTGGCAGGCCAGATCCAGCCCGCAGAGGCCCCTTTGCCTACTCCTAGGGGTACATGGATGGGAAGGACAAACTGAGGGGAAAAAAAAATCCCTGATTTCCTTTAATCTAAAGAAAGAAGGCAGATTTCCAGAAGTACTGGGCTTGATTGTAGAGGGGTGGTGGTAGTTGTCACATTTCTTTGCTGGGGAGCAACACTAGTCTTTCTGGTTGAACCTTTCCCTCTTGCAAATTACAAAGGGTTTACTACTATGGCATGTAGATAAATAATGGATCACGTGTCCTGGTCTCTAGTAAAAGACACAGATTTTTGACATTATGCCTTTCTCCACCAGACTTTCATTAAAACTTGAGACACTCGATTTGAAATTTCTCTTGATTCTTCAAATGTAGGGTCCAAAAAGGTGGCCTTATTGCCCACACCTTGCCATGGTCTTCAGGGAGAAGGAGCGGGAGGGAAGGGAATGTGGGATGGGTGCCTCAGATTGTTGAGTCTGACTTAATAAGATACTGACAAAAGTATCTGGTGTTGCTTGGATCTTTAGCAAAGATGTCCCTCACCATCTTGGTTAATAGACAAGATCTTGTATTTAGGTGTTCCTAAGCCTCTGATTTTCAGACTCAGGGACCAGATGACAGAGAAATGGATAATTCCATTAAATTGCCTTGTTCTGTTCACTCCTTCTGAAGCATCCACCACTGTCGGAAGGTGGGATACTAGCCTAGACGGACCAGTATGGCCATCCTTTGTGTGAGGAAAGGAGGGAAAGTGTGTTGGCGGCAGAAGTAAGGGAAGGCGAATGGAGAATGTTTTGTTAGAGAGATAACTGTGTTGCCAGCATTTCAGGAAGCTTTCATTTGTGCTCCTGTTTTTTCCAAATATGGGCGCTGCCAACAGGAAATGCTTCAATGTTACATGCTTGCGAGACTCACTTCTTTATAGTTGACGTGTTCATGGGAGCAAAAGACAAGGTTGCTTTTTGTTTGTAAGACAAAAAAGCTCTGGAAGGAGTAGAAGCTAGGGAAGGAAGCAGTACAGTAACCAAGTAGCCTTCTTAAATTTGCATGCACTGTTTTTCCTATACTCAGCAGGCTTCTTATTTCAGTGGGGGGGAATCTTTACTCCCTCTTCTAGAACAGACTCGAGGACAGATCTCTGCAGCGTAGCTGCTGCTGCTTATTGATGCTTTGTGGCTGATCCTGGTTTTGTTTTTCCTTTAAAGGAAAAAGGGATCATCAGCCTGTTTGTCCCAAAATTCTTTTTTTTTTCTTTAAGGAAGGTAAATGCCATCACTAGAGGACATGTTTGTGTCATCACAGCCCAAAGATAGGGCTGGGAATGTTGTGCTGCTGGCACATATATGAGAGCCAGTCATTGGAAAACCATGAGCTGCTGCTGTGTCAGTTTGAAGCTGCATTTTCAGGATCCTGTGAAAAAAGGTTTGCATGAAGGCTATTCATTTTTCATTAGCACCAGTCTGTCTCCTCTGTCCTCCTCATGCCCCCTTTACTTCCTGTGCAAATGAAACAAACGAAGATTATAATACACAGTGGCAGTACTGACTCCATTATTTGGACAGTTTTGCATTTTTCTCTTAAGCTTTCACTCCCTCAGGAAAGGTGTCACATTACTTTAGCCACAGGTAAAATTTGTCAGTTACATGAATGCAGACTATTCAGAAAAGGGTCAAAAATAGGATCAAGAATAGAGCTTCCTGCCACAGTGGCTATAGAGATTAGCAGTTGTCATGTGGGCGAAGTGGTAAGAGTGGAGACATTTGGAGTTGCAGGGAAGAAAGAATGGAATGAAGTTGGAGGAGGGAAACTGGAAAGACAAGATGCTAGGATATGCAGAAGGGAGAGGCAGGAATTATGTGGAGGGGGAATGTAAAAAGTTAAATCTAACATGGGGAGCTGCAGGTAGGAGCACCCAGTGGCCCAGTGGCTTGACAAACTAATCAGTGGCTCAAAGAGTAAGTGTTGTGTGTAGTGAAATAAAGAGCGTGTTCAGGTATCCAAGCTGAAGGTAGGGTAGGGTAGAGTTAGGACCACACTACCAGTCATGTGCAGCATACACAGCTGTGTAGTGCACCACCCATCCATTTGGGGGCACTCTACTGTGTATGCCTAGGGCCACTGCTAGCTGTGGGCGATGCTGGACCCAGCAGCCCCAATGTCCTTGCCCCAAACTCCCTGCTTGGCTTCCAAGCTGCCACTCCAGCTGAGTGTTCTGCTACTTGGTCTCTCACAGCCTCCTTGCCTTGGTCCTGCCCCCTAAAGCTCCTCACAGCGCTGAGCTTAGCTTGCCCTGCAGAGCACACCTTCCCTCCCACCCCCACCCCCAGCAGTAGGGGATAGAGGGTGCACATGCTTGGGCTGCACAGTGCACCAAAAAATAAGACCTGTCCTGGGTACTGTGGGAGGGTTAGGAATAACCGACTCTTGGAAGAACTTTAACACTAAGTTCTTTAATGGATAGGTAAGGTTGCCTTAATAGGGGGCTGGAGAAGGACGCAGGATTACTGTGTTGCAGATATGGATGTGAACAACTAGTTGCTGCCCCCCCTCCTTTCTGCATCTATCAGAAAGAGGCGGCAAAGTGCGGGGGGGGG
>CM057848.1:63668834-63690713 GCA_030068395.1 Apalone spinifera | reverse complement strand
GGGGGGGGGGGAGGCTTTAAAGCGGCAGTGATGCGTGGCGCTGGGGGCCAGACCTTGGGTTCCATGTGGTGCTGCCACTTTGAAAAGAGCTCCCTGTTTATTGTCTCGGCTGCAGTCCAGTTACCAACACCTCGTTGTTAGAGTATTGTAGGGGTTTTAAAAGTTGATTTGAGGCCTCAGAGGGTTCATAGCATGTTTGTGGAATTAAGGGAGACTCCTGAGGTATGGAAGCTTTTCAGTAAGCTGCAAGGGGCAGAGTGTGTGGGAATTCTGATGACTGGAGCATGTGTTGTCACTGCTATTGTAAGAGTCCTGAAATCATTGGTGTAGGTCAGATAGGGAGGAGGTTTGAAATGCATGGCCATGAAATGAAGGGATGGAGAGGAAGTGTGAGTTGGTCGTATTTGGAGGGAAGCTCTACATTTCAGAGAAGTTTCTAATCTTTTTTTATTAAAATTTTTGAAAATTACTCTGATTTTTTTTGGCTCCCTTTTTCATATGGGCCACTGTTGTGGCTTTGCCTGTGTTGGGGAGTTTTTCAAACTAAATAAGGAAATAAAATTAAAATACCCAGTGGTCCAGTGGGAAATTAGTTTAGAAGAATGAAATGTGTCAACATGGTAGTCTGAAAATTCCAGCAGCCACGGTAACCTTGTCAAAACTAAGGCTTTAGCTAACCCTAAATTTTCCCAGACTAGACACAATGGCCTCCATTTTCCCCCCCTCTTCCAAAAGTGAAGAAAGCCCAGGGTGCTGCTGTTCATGGCTCTCTTGGCACTGGATGGGTGTTAAATAGTATCCTAACCGATAAAGCCCAAGATGAAATACTAGTCGCTGTCTGTTACAGACCACCTAATCCCCAGTAGCGAATAGAATGACCAGTTCCATACACACCTATCTACAACGTGTAGGGGAAAAACTGCCTGATTGTGGGGGCTGGAGGGGACATCAGTTTGAGTGAGGTGTTGGAAGTTCCATGCTGCTGAAAAGGAAACATCCTTGGGATTTCTAATGTTATAGATGAAAATTCCCTAAGTCAGTGTAGCCTACCCAGGGAAATTCTTTTAGACATTGTTCTGACATAGAACTAAAAATTAATATTAACTCATGACTGGACCATATTTACAATGTTCAAGCAGGATGAAGTCTGTACCATAATATGGACTTGATGTTTGGATGGGGCTAGTTTCACAAAGCTGACAATGGGATATGAATAAATGGTCAGTTTTCAAAATGGAGAGAGGTAAACAGCAGATTCCCTCCAAGCATCTGTGCTGGGACATGTGAACTGCACTCCCACTTCCATATCAATAATGAACTTTTGGAAGTGGCAAAGTTTGCACACTTTTACAGAATTATTCATGATAGTGAAGTCCAAAGCTGACTGCAAAGAGTTTGAGGGAAATCTCACAAAACTGGATACTAGGGCAACAACATGGCAGATGAAATTCTACATTCATAAGTGCACAGGCAAACAAGGGGGGGGGGGAGTGGAATCTGTTACGGATACATAATGATGGGTTCTAAATTAGCTATTACCAGCCAAAAAGGAGATTTTGAAATCACTGGATAGTTCTTTGAAAACTTGAGCTCAAGATGCAGCAGTAGTCAAAAAGGCTAAGAAATGTTAGGAACTAATTCAAAATGGGTAGAAAATAAGACAGAAAATATAATGCCGCTACATAGCTTCAAAGTGTGGGTCCACCATGAATTTATCTAGTTCTAGTCACCCCATCTCTAAAAAGATACAATGGACATGGAAAAGTTTTTCAGAAGAACAACAGAGTTAAACAAGCATCATGAACAGCTTCCACATTAGGTGAGATTAAACAAGATTAGGGCTTGTTCCTCTTGGAAAAGAGCTAAAAGGGGCAGCATGATAGATCAACGTCTGTAAAATCATGAATGGTCTGGAAAATGGAATGGAAGTGTTTACTCTTTCCACAATACAAAAAGTCTCGGGTCACCCAGTTAAATAGGCAGCAGGTTTACTAAAACACAATATTTTTTCGCACAATGCACAATTTAACCTGTGGAACTGATTGTCCTGTGACGTTGTGATGGCCAAAAGTATTACTTGAAAGAACTAGATAAGTTCCTGGCAGAGGATCCATCAGTGGCAGCTGTTCTGTACAGTTGATATGTTTTGGTAGTGGCCATGGTCAAAGACAGGGTATTGGGCTGGATGGGCCATTGAGCTGACTCATTATAGCAGTTCTTATGCTTCATCATGAGCCAGATCAGCTGCAAGGAAAAATGGAGCCAGAAAAATATGAATAATAATTTATTTCCAATTAAGAATACCTGACTAGTGTCTGCAAAGCTACAATTGAAGAAGAAAACTGTGCTGATTATGAAACCAAACTGGTTTAGAGAGGAAGTGGAGGCAGGTGTAATACAAGTATAAAATTTAAAAAAAATAGGAAAAGGGGAAGTTGCTAGTAAGGAATATAAATCCAAAAGTTAGGAATTTTATAAAAATAACAGGGAAAGCAAAGGGAAGAAGAAATCAGTGATCAGCAGAGATAAGGCCAATGAAGAGCCATTTTTAAAAATATATTAACAGCGAGAATTCAGACAATGGTATTATTGTGTGAGTAGATGGAAATGCTAGAATCATCCATAATCAGAAAAAGCAGACGTGTTCAATGATTAAATCCATTCCGTATTGGGGGGGAGGGAGACGGACATGATATCTTATCACAAGGTGATATAGGTTGTACTTCCCTTAACCAGGACTCTATGCTCCGGCAACATCCAGACCATGGATGTTCCTGGACCACAGAGCCCAGGTATAGGGAGGTCAGGCTGTGGGGCAGGAGCAGCAGTGGGGCTGCCAACTCATGGCGGGGAGAAGCAGCAGGGAGTTCTGGCCCCTGTGGCTGGATAGTAGCAAGGGGCAGGCAGCAGCAGCCACAAAGCTCTGGCTGCAGCGCTCGGGGGCTGGTGGTGGCAGCTGTGGAGCTCCAGCCTGGGGAGCCATAGTTGGGCAGGCAGCAGCGGGGCCAGGCTGGTGGCCCATGCTGCCCTCAGCTGATGCATGTTGGGAAGGATCTTTCCTAGTCTGGCAAATCCCCTTGTTCGGGACTGGTCAGGTCCCGAGGGTACCAGACAAAGGAGGTACAACCTGAAGCACTGTTTTCCATCCCACTAATATCTCAGGAGGATGTTAAACAGAAGCTACTTGAGTTAAAATAGTTTTAAATCATGAGGTCTAGATAATTTGCATCCAAAGTGTTGAAGGAGCTGACCGTAGACTCAAGAGTTTGCTGAACCATGAATGTTGATTTTCCGTAAGTCTTGGAACACTGGGGAAGACTAGAAGAAAAGTAATGCTGTGCCAGTTTTAAAAAAGGAAATGGGATGACTGGGATAATTATAGTTCTGTCAGCCTGAGATCAATTGCAGGCAAGATAATGGAGCAGCTGATACAAGACCTGATTAATGAAGAATTAAAGGAGGGTAATGTAATTAATGCAGATCAGCATAGTTTTATGGAAAATAGATCCTGTCAAGTTAACTTGATGTCTTTTTGTGATGATTATAAGTTTGGTTGATAAAAGTAATAGTGTTGATGTAATAGACTTAGACTCCTGTAAAGCATTTAACTTGACACCACACAACATTTTGGTTTAAAATAAAAAAAACAAAAACCTAAAACAATATGTAATTAACATTACACACATTAAATGGATTAAAGGCGTGCAAACTGATAAGTCTCAGTATGTAACTGTAAACACTGAAATCATTATCAAGTGGGTATGTTTCCAGCTGCACAGGGGATGGTAGTTGGCCCTATACTGTTGAACATTATCTGTGAGCTGGAAGAAAACCAAAAAACATCAGTGGCAAAGGTTTGAGGTGACTCCCAAATTGGGGAGTAGTAGGTAATGAAGAGGATGGGTCACTGATTTAGAGTGAACTGGGTACAATTAATTATGCATTTTAATGAGAAATCCAGAGGCACCTTAAAGACTAATATTTATTTGGGCATAAGCTTTCGTGGGCAAAAATCCACTTGGTCAGATGCATTTTAATGCAGCTAAATGTAAATGTGTACACCTAGGAATGATGAATATAGGCCATACTTACAAAATGAAGGACTCCATCCTACAGTGATTTTGGAAAAGATTTGGGGGTTGACAGATAATCAGCTGAATATGTGCTCCGAACGTCTAAAGTAGCTAATGCAATCCTGAGAGGCCTAAATGGGAATCTCAGGTAGGAGCAGAGAGGTTATTTTACCTCTCTATTTGGCACTGGTGTTACTGTTGCTGGAATCCTATGTGGAATCCTGGAATCTGGAGCCCACAGTTCAAGGAGAAAGTTGAGGCTAGGGCTCTTGGACATTTCAAAGGAGGAATGCGGAACTCTGCATACAGCCCAGGGCCAGTGGGAAGTCCCATTGACTCTGGGCTGCACGCGGGTGCCAGTTTTGAAATGTATAAGAGTCCCCAGCATTTCAGAGCAGTAGCATAGCATAGAGCCCAGAGTCAGTGGAGGACTCAATCTCCTGCTGAACCCAAGCTCCATGCTGTGCTGCTGCTGCGAAATGCAACCTGGAGCCAGGGTTCTGTGGAAATGCCGCGCTGGAGCCTGGGTTCAGCTGGGGAGTGCCCATCTGACCCCGGGCTCCATGCGTGCAGCGCCACACAGCTGAGCCGGGGATCAGCTGTGCGGCACTACCCCTTTGAACGCTGCCTCGGCATTTCAAAGTGGCAGTGCCGCACATCTGATCCCCGGCTGAGCTGTGTGGTTCTGCTTTCAAGTACCCACTCTTTTCCCCCCTTTGGCGCCTCTGATAGCGGCAGCAAAGGAGGGGAGTCGACTACCCGATAAGCAAATGCTTATCGGATAGTGGGTCGACTAGTCTGTAACATCCCTACTTATGACCATGGAATAAATCCCTTGGTGAGGTTTGAAGGACTGTCTACTGAGCAGAGCCCTTGTAGTCTGGCGATGATCTCTGTAAACTTGTTAGCATGTACATAGCAATCAGTTTAGCAAGGCTTTACTAGACCCGTTAAATTAAATGCTGGAAGATCAATCACTGCAGTGTCGATCTTCCCACAAATATAGATGTGGCCTGAGAGAACTATTTTAACACTTCTCTTGGGATACTTGTCACTCCTGATTGACAGCATTTATTGTCACAGGTCCAGGAGGAGGAATGTGGATATTTGCCCTCCATCTGCCAATGCCAGGAGAGTATCTGTCACTGACACCAAAGTAGTTTTTCATCCACTGAACTTTAATTGGCTGCTCTCAAATGTTGGAGTTCTGTTTCCTCACTCTTTAACGAGTGTAGTTCTGATGGCGGGTACCTGGAGAGGAAAGCTCTGTTTAAAAAGGGAGGTGAGAGTATAGAATAGGAAGCAGCAGTTCAGAGATTCCTGCTAGTATCTCATTTTACTAAATTGTACCCAATGTCGCTTGCATTTTCTAGGGGTCAGGCGCCTCCCTCTGTATGGGATGGTAATACAGAGTGGCCTCCTCTCTCATTATGTGCAGGCACTGCCTTGTTGAAAGAGTAGGAATTAAAGGGCTGCTCAGGCAGCAAGCAGTGCTGCAGTGATCAAGCTTTCTTCTAATGTTAAATGTCCCCTTTTTGTGAATCCTCTGTTTACAGCTGCTGCTCTGGTAAGGAGATATTTTCGCTATCTGATAGTTATGGCCAATCTGTGACAATAAAATGGGAAACAATGAATGCAGGCAGCACTATTCATGAACTGGATATAATAGCTTGACCTGTATGGCACTCTTCCAGTTAATGTGTGTTTCCCCCTGTTAAATGTGTAAAACCTTAGCCAGTTTACGCTTCAAGCTGAACTGAACCATGGTGTGTGTGGTCTCACTTGTTTTATTCAGAGAGATTTTGAAAAATAACTGAATGATAAGCAGCTGGAAACATATTACAGAGAATCTTTAAATGTATTTGGTACAGTAATAGTTGTTACAAAGTAGGTATCTGCCATCAGCTGCCTCTCATAATCCCTAAAAGAGCTTCAACCTGCAGCAGCTAGTAACAATTGGTAGATATTACACAGGGACATGGCAATTGCCATATTGCATTAGACCTGCGATCTGTACACTCCAGTGTCCTGTTTCTATCATTGGCTAGCACCAGCTGCTTTACAAAAAGGTGGAAGAAACGCCATACTGTAGGTAGTAAGGAAATATCTCCCTTCCAGAATTCTTGATTTTTATCCTTGTTGTTCTGTATCTGATTCTTTTATGCTGACTTCTCCAAGGGCTTGCCACAGCTCTGTAATTGTGTTCTGCTTCCACATTAGCAAGAGAGACCATGGGGAAGCTTTTTTGTTTTGTCTTCTGAAACATTGTCTGAACTCCCCCCTACTCCCATTCTGAGCCTGGCTGTTTTGAAAGAACAATATCTGTGCCTACCACTGCCTTTCCCTAGCTGCTCACCAGACATGTATTCATCACCTTGGAAAAAGTTTTTCTCCTCTTCCCCCCCCCATTTTATCGGAAGAGTTGGATAGCAGCTGCTGATCCTGTTGAGCGTGACGCCAGAAAAATGGCTGGGAGGGAAGGGGAGGAGAGTCACAAAAGGCCTTGCCTGCTTAAATCATCTGTGTAGGGACACAGCTGGAGCTTCTGTCGCCTTGTTCCTTGCCATTTGTCCTCTAGTGCGGTGGTTGTAATGACATTAGCATTTCAAAAGGGGGATTACCACAGCCGCCAAGTTGAAAGAGGGAGGTATTTTGGCTGCTAATAGAAGAGCTGCTTCATGGCTATCAATTAGGGATATTAAGTAGTATGTAATTAGCTAATCGAGTAGTCGATGGAATTTCCATCGATTAGTCGATGGGAGGGGGGAGATGTTCACTACCCCTGCTGTGGCTTTGCAGCTTAAATTTAGTAGTAACCAGGTATGCAGGCAGACTGGTTCCTACTACATTTAAACTGCAGAGCTGTAGGGGGGTCAGCTCCTGGGGGCAGCACGGACTGGGACTGAGCAGACTCTGGGGTTGCTGCACCTCTGCTTTTTAAATGTAGTCAGAGCCGCCCGGCTCTTACTACGTTTAAAAGGCAGAGCTGTAGCAGGGGACCCAACATAAGCTGGGACACAGTGAGAGCTACCTGGCGGTTCTTACTATGTTTAAAAGGTAGAGCCGCAGCTGTCAAGGACCTGGCTTGTGCTAGGTTCCCCACTGCACCTCTGCCCTCCCCCCCGTGGAGACAGTGTTGTGAGGAATCAAAGCTGGCTACCTCCCCTTGCTGCCTGTGATAGAGGCAGCAAGGGTAAGGAAGCGAGTAGTACTAGGCTTATCAGGTAGTAGACTGCTTGACTAGTTGCTTACCTCCCTACTATCAATAGTGCTAATTTATGTGCCTAGCACATCTAGAGCACAGGTAGAGGAGGCCACATCATGGTGAAAGCAGATTCCTTTGTTGAGGAAGAAAATAATGTTTTTATTTATAAGACTAAAAGTGTAAGCACTTGAACAAAGTAAAGACAGTGTGGCAAGAATCATGGTGTTACAAAAAGTGGAGCTGATACGTAATAAAGGTTTGATGTAGGAGCTGCTATGGAAACATCTTAGAACATAGATATCTAATCTAATTACTGAGAGAGACTGTTTAACTTTTACTGGGGTAGTGCAATCTGTAATATATTCCATACTGCTTGAATTGAGTGTGTGAGAGGAGGACACAAAGGGAAGCAATACACTGGCTGTCCACATAGGCAGCTGCTGTCGAAAGGGGAAGGAGTGCGGGGTAGGCCACCCACAGAAACAAGGAGGGGACACCCTGTTTAGCAATTAAACTTTTCGTGGGGGCATAGCAAGTGTGTGCACCTCTTGAGTGCAGCCAGGAGTCACCTGTGGCTGTCAGAACATACAGGAGAAAGCTCTCTCCAAAAGTTTGCAGAACTTGTTTCACTGGATCTTAAAGCCTAGAGATCAAAAAGAAACAAGTTAAAAATCTTTTGGGGATACAGGAGAAGAGGGGGCGGACTGGTCAACAGCTGTCTAGGATGACAGGCTGAGTCAGACAGGTTCCGTGGAGGAACAGCCTTAGGGAAGAATGAGGTACATATAAATCTGTGTTTATTGCTGTTTTCTCTGAAATACTTTTGTTCTGCACTGCTTTAAGGAGGATGCTTTATAACTGTATTAAACACTATCTCAGAGGGAATACAGATGTGCAGATCTACTGATGGACACACACACAGGATTGCAACTCAGTGCCCAGTTTCAGAATGGGAAAACTGAGTGATTCAATCTCAAGGGAGATAGATGATGACCTGCAATTTAGAGGGTCAAAAATTTGATTTACCCAGTAACAGAGACACCTGGTGAAATGCTAAGGCAGAAGTGTTCTTGAAGATATCTGCTACCTGTAAAAAAAGAATTCACCAGAAAGCGGAGTTGCAGGAAGAGTGGCATTGCTAAAAAGATGTATAGTAGAACTTCCATAACTCTGAAATGTTTAGTCTGAACAAGATATTATGGACTCCAACCGTGCGTGTGTGTTGGGGCTGCAGCCATTGGGTGGGGAGGATTTGGGGACTTCTGATGCCAGAAAACACTGGGCTTAAGATTTGGGAGGGGGAGAAGACGGGTGCTCGCTCCACTCCTGATTTCAGTGGGGAGCTTGAGGATTCCGCCCCATAGCTCCATACCCAGTTTCTGCCTCATGGGGGCTCTGAGGCTCCTCATAGCCCCTCTCCTGGTTTCAGCTAGAGGGTGCAGAGGAAATGATGGAGCTACAAGGGGAGTGCTGGGGCTGAAACTGATGCGGTCCTTGTAGTTGGAGCGCCAGCACCCCCCACTCCCGGAGAAGCCCCAAGACCTTGTGCCTCCTGAGGGTCAGAATCTTGAGTCTTGGCATGGAGCCATTACCCCTCTCACCCTGTGGCTGAAGCCCTAAACCTCCCTCCCCCCCACCCAACCCCACAAGCCCTGAGCCCCAAGGTAGAGCCTCCAAGGCAGTAAAGTATTTACTTTTTGTTGTGCATGAGCATGTGTGTGTGTCTGCACTGCTGCTTGATTTCTTCCAGTCCAAAGGTCTGGTTGACCAGTAAGTCCATAATTCTGGTGTTTGTGACAGTGAGTTTCTACTGTATGTGCTTACCCAGAAGATGATATGGGGCTATATCTACTAATCGTGTGAGGCATTTAATTTTCTGTAAGTCTTCTCATTTATTTTAGTGTCACGTTTATGGACTGTAAAATATTGTGACAGGACAGGGTTGGCATCAGCTTCATACCCACAAATTGAACTGGACTGAAGACTAGCATGTAAAATCCATAGTTAGTGGAAGACTCAGCTGCCTTTGGTTGCTTGTTTTTTGCTCCCAGCTTTCTTCAGAGCTGTGATTGATGAGGAACTCTGGATGCAAAATCTGCATGTCACTCTGCTCTCATTGTTTGCCCTTTCTTGATTTTGTTTTTGTCTTATGCAGCAAGTGTGCCAGCTGAGACTCCTATGGTAATTTGGCTGCTGTCTCGCCAAGTAGCTAAGGCTGAAATAGTCTGTCTGCTACTGTTCCCAAATTAGGTTTCTGGAAAGCAAACACACAATTCACTGGAGTTCTGTTTTTCCTACCTGTTTTTGGTGGCAAAGGTGAAACGTGAGGAAATATTAAACTCTACTAGTGGGGAAGAATGTTGGGGAAATGCTAAAACCATAAACAAGGTGCAATGGATTTAATTTCTGTGAAGTGAAAAATGCAAGAAACAAGAAGCCACCATTGTGACTCAAAGTTTTGCTCAAAGTTGAGTTAAAAAAAATTAATCTTGTTTGGTTGTTTCCTTTTCTACATCCAGGACACTGAGATAGATAGCACGAAGTAGAATGAATTTCCTATATCTTCATACAGCTAAAACTCTCATGCAGGCAGTTGTCATATCACATCTCAATTACTGCAGCATTCTTTCCTCTGGTCTTGACAAATACAGTCTTGTCCCACTTGTATCCATACAGAATGCAGCTGTGAAGATGGTTTGTCCCTGTCGCTTTGACCATAGTAACCTCTCTCCTTGCATTTCTGCATAGGCTGCTACTCCTGTGTGGCATCAAACATAAGCTACTTGTCTTCACAGTCAATTCCCCCTTCTGAATAGCACCTCTTGTTCATTATCCATGTCCACTCTTACTTCTGATTGCCCCCTGATGCCAACCCTCAGGGCCCACTTGTTAAATCTTAAAACGTGTCATTGTACTTTCCCCCTGCTCTCTCTCAGGCTTGGGAGAAACTCTCTGTAAACATCTGCAAAATCAATACGTTGTCCTACTTAAAAGCCCTCCTTAAAATTCTCCTTTGTATGGCTACAAAACACTTAACAGTTAAGTGGCAGTCTCAACAGCCAGTAGCCTATCATGCTAATGGTTTTTTGTGCTACCTTGTCAATCCATATCCATCTGTTATCTCGTTTACACTTAAGCTAAGCCTACGCTTTTGGAAAGTTTGGCAACAAAAGTGCTGTCAACACGCAAAAATCACCAAAAGAGAAAAATGGTCAGACTGGTTTTTCTGCCTCCCATTGTCAACATTTCACGACCACTTTGCTAGCTGATCTCTGCGCTTCTTGGGCTCTGGGAGCTCTCCGTGCTGAGAGATGTCAAAATCGCACAGCAGTCTTTCCAGCCCTCCCACTGTAGCAGCAGTCTGCCTGCTGCAGTGTTCCTAGCAGGGCAGAATAATTGTCAGATACTTCCCAGAGCTTTGAAAGGGCAGGGGTGCATAACTGCAGTGCAGCAGAGATCCTAGAACACTGAGCCATGCCATCAGGGCAGGCATTGTGGGATACTGGCTTGTGCTGAGACACTCACGGGACCAGCTGCTGCTGCTCTGTCCTTTTCAGAATGCAGAGTGGCGGTGGGTGTGCAGGGGCAAGAGGGGGACTTGTGCTGAGCCCCACAAGATGGTTGCTTTATTCCTTGCAGAATGTCGGTGGGTGGGTGGAGGGGAGAGAATCAGAGACTGAGACAGCGACCGCCACCACTGCCTCCTCCCCTTTAACCCTATTGCAGTGGAACAACTTACCTGCATCTCTTACCTTGCTTCGTGCTCCATGTCCAGTTGCTGAAACTCCCCATGAGCCTCTGAACTTGAGATGAGTTCCTGGCTGCCTGCTGCACCCACATCTTGGCTACCATACCTGCTAATAGTGTAGTAAGCACAAATCCTTTTTCCATGTCCATGGTCTGTTTCTCCTTCATCCTCTAGTACCTCGCTAGTTAGCAGAGTGGGATAAGTACAGGCCTCTTAACAGATGTTTACAAATATATAGCATTGACTTTTGGAGCGCATTGTCTTGCAATGTTAATATTTTGTTCCAGTAACGTGCCCCTGGTTCTCACTGGCACTTCTATTACCGAGCTCTTTTTAATCCTTAATCAAAATGCGAAGAAGTGTAAGAGGGTATGGGAGTGAGGTGCAGTTCTTGTTGGTTAATGTCATCCAAGACTTCTCAGTGGCATGCTGTTTAAAACACTGCAAATATTGTCCTGCAGAGACTGGTGACCTATAAAGATGTGTAAGACCATGCAACAAGCAAACTATTGAATCTTGCCCTTGGAGCACTTTTTGTACAACCATCTATAGGAGACGGAAAATCTTTTTTTTTTTTTTTTTTTTTTTTTTTTTTAACTACAACAAAGCTTTGTGTAGGTATTTAGCTCTGCAGTACCTTCTGTGGTTTTACTTCTAGACAGGAACTTACTTGATTTGAACCTTGATTACTCATAAGAATTTCCAGGTTGCCACAAACTCTTGTTAGTAGACTGTCTTTATACTCACTTGAAGCTTTATTGTAGCAAGGATTAATATGTCCCATTCCTTCTCCTGTGTGTGTTGGTTTGTTTCCTTAGAATACAACACTATGGAAAATGCCTTTCCTGCTTTCTTTATCTAGACTGTAAACCTGTTGAGGTGTAATAGCATGCTGGGATAATAGCTATAGTTCAAAGGTCCCAGAGTGCATGTCCACAGCCCATGCAGTGCTGACAGGTCATGTGGTATTAATAGCACCTCCTCATTTTATGCTGCTAGATAGTTTTAAAGATGCCTAAAAATAAACTGCTTTCACTTTCCCAAAGGAAGCGGTTCTTAAAGTAGCCACTGGTTTATGAATGGCAAAAAGGAGAGCCCAAACTCTGTATGAGCTACAAGACTCTTTCTTAAGGTAACTGGGAACTGAAGTCTTTTGATACCTCTGAAAATAAGGCCCATTAAGTTTGGGACTGGGGGGGAGAGAGGAGGAAGTGTAATATCCAGAGCACTGATCAAGGAGGAATGAGCATGGTATGTTCAGGTGACTGATTTTATTTTACAGTTACAGAGTAAAACAGAGAATGAAGTAAAGTGACACCCTAGTAGTGACTGCAGCAGTATTTCATGCTGCTTCTGAAGGTCTAGGGTCACTGCTCTTTTGCGTGTTTGAAAGTGTGTCATGGAGGTGATCGAACTGAAGGATGGAGTAAAGGAGGCAAAGAATCAGAGTGGCAGTGGCTGCTTTGGAATGATTTGTTGAAGTAAAGTCCTTGGGAATTTGCTTAATCTCTGCTGTTTTGTGGGTAGTAGGAATGTAGCTTATCTACTTTATATAAAACAACCCCTCTTCACATCTTTAAAAACTCTTCAAATGTATTGACTTTTCTTTAAAAAAAAAAAAAAAAAGTTCAGCAGCATAACTCTAGTAGTCTTTTCTCATTCTCTGGAGGTCTTTGCCCTCTGTTTTCAGAGGGTGCCAACAAAAGGGCAAGGAGGAGGGTGGTACAGAAGAGTGGGTCTAGCACTCATAAAGAATAGAGGGCTTTGTTATCTGAAGACTCGCTTGTTAATTACTGAAGTGTGGCTTGTTTCTCCATTCTGAGTGAGTGGCCTTTTTATTTGGCAGGGAGTGGGGCAGATGATATTTTGATTAAACTGTTTGCTGCTTTCATTAACCCTTGTACACAAAGATTGGAGCTTTTCTTCTGTCATCTCAGACTTCTCTAGTGGCCCTAAAGATTCTTCATGAAATAGGTTGTTTGCCATAGATGTCTGCAGTCAAACTATCATGATGACAATAGAATGGTGGAGGACCCTCCTGTAACTTCCCACTTCAAGTTTTCGAAGTCTGGTAATGGAAAGGGATTCAGGGGAATGAACGACCTATGTAACTAATGGGGATGTTGGCGTGAAGCAGTAGAGCGGGAGGGGACAGGTGGGAGCTGGTACATGTGGGTAACGGGCTTAAAAGCTGCCTATGAGCACCAGCTCCTGTGGATCAGCCTCCTCCCTCCCACCTCAGCTGCCTCCCACAGAGGCAGCAGGAAAGAGGGGACAGTGGGAGCCGGTTGAAAGATGGCTCCCTGCAAGCACTGCCCCCCGCATGTAAACACGTAACCATTGGTTACACATTTACAACAATAAATGTTTAATGTCCCTAGTAACTAGACTACATGCCAGCTTTGCTCTTTATCTGTCCTTATAGGAATGCAGCAGCTTGTTTGGATTTTCCCTTTTGACTTAATGCTTAAATTCAACAATTATTTATTCCTTCACTAATATCTGGAATGTTATTTCAAAGGCAATAATAATTTGCTTACATTTTAAATCTTTACTTAGGTGTCCAGCTTTCTTTCAAAGGAAAAGGGGTTTGCATATTACAATGAGGTGTATAAAGCAGGAAAAAGGTGTCTGTCAGGTGGCGAATGCTTGGGTTTTGGTCTCAGGAAGCCTGATCTGTAGATCTGGTACTAATTCTGACCACAGGCAAGCCCCCTTCAGTAAAATGGGGATGATCTACTGCATGAAGGTGCTAGGCGTAAGGATGCTAAAATACCTTGAAATCCTTGTGTAGTGTCATTCTAGTTTGAGGGTGTGGGATTGAATTTCACTTGGTAGTGATCTAATTGGTGGACTGTGGCTGAGGACAAAATGACTGAGTTTAAATTAGGTCCGTAGAACTCCACTAATATTTTCCATTTCTGTTTTTTATCAGAGGGTCTAAAGTGCTTTGGAAATAGATTCACAGACCCCCTCACTTATTCACTTTGCAGGTCATGGAACTGGAAACAGGTTAAATGATGTGCCTGAAGTGGTGCTACCAGCGGTAGAAACCCTGATTAGAGCTGGGCTCATGACTGACTTGGTTTGAACTAGGAGTCAGGGGACTGATATTTTCCCCCAAATTTTTCTTGTTGAAATGAAAACCAAAATAATTTTATTTGGCTTGACCAAAATGCTTTGAAATTAAATTTTGAAGCAAAACCAGTTTCTTTTGAAACACAATGTTAAAATTGTTCCTTTTGACTAATTCTAAAAACAAAAACTTCACTTTTTATTTGGCCAAACCTATTCACCAAATTGGACCCAAAGTCATATAAATATTTTGTTGCCTTTAAACTGTGTTTTTCTGCAAACTTACTACTCAACTGAAATAATTAGCTGTATTTCCAACACCTAATTCTGTGTTCCTCAAAAAGAGGTGGGGTTTTTGTTGAATCCATACACTTTTTTTAAACAGCCTTTTCTTGTATAGAGTTTGGATGAAGTAGTCCCTCCAAAGAGATTCTTCTGGTTGTGTCTGAGAACAGGAGAGAAGCAGAATAAAAGGTGGCAGCAGCTATCTAATATGATCTCCACTGTAAAACTGATAGTAATGTTCTGTGAACGCTGGCATCAGCCATAAGAGCTGGCAGTCAGCAGGGAGGTGAAAGGTTAACCAATTCTGGTTAACTGGTGGGGGCTGGTGCAGCACCCCATCCCCTGCAGTCAGGGGGCTGCTTCAACCCCGCAGGGCCTGCTGTGGCCAGGAGCTGCTCTGGTCGTCCAGAGAAGTCCCTGCTGGTGGCAGGTCCGGGGATGTTGCAGGCAGAGGTTGCTCTGACTAAGCTGAAGCTGTGCCCCTGCCTTGGCTGGGGAGGGGGCGGCGTGGCCGCAGATCAGTTGCGGTGGGCAGGGAGGGCTGGACTGGAGCAGCCCCCTGCCCAGCTCCCCTATAGGCAGTTAACTGGTTAAACAGGATTTTATGTCCCTTGTAGTCCGGTAGCTGACAAGGATGCCTGGAGAAAATTCTAGTCTCCTTACTTAGAGGACATATCTACTTAAGGAGATTGTCTCTTATGAGCAAGTACACAATGCTGAGATGTAAGAAACTTGTCAGATACTGTAATGAAAGGTGGTGGTGCAAGTCCTGTCTTCTGTGGTGTTATCACGTGTAGTCCCTTCCGAAGGAGATTGCAGTGTCCTGCTATTGCCCCTTGGAGAGCCCATTTAAGCATCCATTACTAGTATCCTGTGCAGATACAAAATTTGTATCCACACTACATCTGTATCTGCAAAAATAAGCTGTGGACATCCGCATTGAGATCCACGGGTGCACATACCTGCATATATCCACAAATTTGCAGGGTTCTAGATTCAAAATTTGTACCTGCATCTACATTCATATCAGCAAAAATGAGCTGTGGATATAAAGTTGATTTGCAGAACTCTATTACTACTGTTTTTCTATAAGGGACTCCAGGCAAGACTATTATTGTACAAACTTTAAAAAAGCCATAAGAGTATGGCTCTTATGCCATAAGAGCCATACTCATAAGAGCCATATGAGTAAAGCAATCCCCTTTGCTACAGAGAAGATATGGCTCATGTCCCTTGGAACCTGATGAATGAAGTGTCTGCTGTTGACCTGCATGACTTCTAACTTCTTACACTGGACAGTCAGTTCATATGTATTTTTAATAAACTTGACCCATCTCTACAGTGTAACCTTTGGGCGCATTGGAGCTTTATACCTTTGTATATCCATCCCAGTAAAACCTGATGTTCTATCAGATAACATGTACCTATTCTTTGAGATCAGTTTTATGGGAGTGGAAAAAGGGATTATTTCAAAGGTTGGTGTGATAAATATCTTTGGGACAGTGTCTTAATCTCTAGAGAGGTTAACTTGGTGACAGTGCAAATTACTAAATCTCTTTCAGAAATGGTCTCATTAGATGTGAGAAGCATGTCCATCACACTATTTAAATGCTGTTCTCAAATTCTATAAGTATGCTATAATGTTCCCAAGTGCATTTCCCTGGAGAAGTGTCATTCCACTAGTTATTACCTGGTTCCTCTGTCTTGCACTTTTCTTAGCATAAGAAGTTTCGGTAACTGGGATAAGAATCTAAAATGTGTTGAGCAAGTCAAATTGGTCGGGAAAGCTCTAGAGAAATCTTCATCCCCTTCCCAGGAAATTGATAAGTATCAGGCATTGCTACTGACCCAGTCGAACGGATGGTCCTGCCCATAGTGAAATAGGGACTGCAATACAAGCAGAGAGGTGATGAGCCTGAAGAGATAATCTAGTGGGTCTAGATCCAGTCTCAGTAGTTCTAGGCAACATACATCACTAGTGGTGTTCCTTGTAAGCTGTGTGCTTGTGTGGTCACTCAGGAGAGAATCGAATGCCTCAGCTGATTTGCAGAGAACCTACTGCTAGATTTTAGTTTCTGCTGGTGGTGTACATTTGCACATGCGTTTGTGCACATAGAAAAAATTATTCCTCATATGGATGGAAAAGATTAGAGGGAGCATGACCCCTGGTAAGCTACTGATCAGGGTTCATTGCTGTGGCCTGTGACAGGTGGTGACTAGGAAATGACAAGGGAACAAAGTACACAAGCCTTCTTCCCTTTCCTTAAAAATCTTTTCTGATGTAGACCGTTTCTATGGGGGCGGTTGTGTGGGATATTGGAGGGGGAGCTCTGATGTTTCAATGTCAGTTGAGTGAATATAATGGTAACAAGTGAGACTATTAGCATACACAAGACTCAGGCAAATGGAGCCATTTTTATTGCTGTGTCATTTAGTCTTGCTTTCAGAAAACTTCACTGACCTGGTGATCAGATAGGCCTAGCTGCTGGATCCTACGTGAAGGCTCCCACTGGTGTTACCAGCAATTCTGCTGAACTGGCCTTAAAACTGGTAGGAACTAAGGAATTCTCTTGTGTACACATATCCCTGATGCATACACATTTAGGGTACGTCCACACTGCACGGCTATTTCGGGAGGTATCCCGAAATAACTACCCCACGTCTACACAAGCCGTCCATTATTTTGAAATATTTTTCAAAATAATGGCATACTATTTTTGCCATTCTAGTAAATCTTGTTGCATGAGGGATAAGAGATGGCTCGAAATAGTACGTTATTTTGAAATTTGACACTGTATAGACGTGCCACATTTCAAAATAAGCTATTTCAAAAAAGATTCAAAATAAGATACGCAATTTGCACTACTGTGTATCTTATTTTGCGTTTAGGGTGCTGTGTAGATGCAGCCTTAGAGAGCATTTCCTTTGGCAGTCAGGCATACTGATGCTGACTTTTTATAAAAGGCTTTTTTTCCTTCACATATTTTTGGACGTTAGCTAAAGCAGTGTTTATCCTTCTCTCAAACTTCTGGCTGCTGTTGCTAAATGTTTCCCCTAAAAGTTTGAGTCAGAAGATGATTATGAAATCTATTGTCTGCCTGAATGTCAGCGGCTGCAGTACTGAGATGTCTGTGTGCCAACTGGGAGTGGGAGGCAATTGTCATATTCTAGGAAATAGCCAAGCTGGAAAAACAATCCCTTCCTTTGTAAAATAATAACATTGCCTCTTGAAAGTCTCCATCAGTCAGTATCTGTCTCTCCCTCTGTCCCTCTTTTCCCCAGTTCTCAGAATACCATAGAATCAGATTTTTATAAAGGCATCTTTCATGCTCAGAAGTTCTTGCGAATAAGCATGTGAGCCTGATAGCACTGGTAACATGCAGCTCCCATGGAAGCTTATCGTAGCTGAAAAGGATCAGCACTTCTCAGGAGCAGGCTGTCAATGAGTTATACTAATACTAGTAGTACGTAACTGCTGATGGAGGTGCGGTAGCCATTATGCTATCATGTTAGCATGGGGAGTGAAAAACCTGTAGTGATAAGGAAAGACTATCTCTACATGTATACTTTATGCACCCAAAACCCAGTTGAGCATTACTGTTTTGTCTCAGTAATATTAGTTGTACATTGCCCAGAATAATGTTCTTGCTCTGTTATTTAGAACTGTACTCACATGAGCAATGTTGATATGTAAATAAAAGAGTAAACAAGGGAGACACAAGAGAGCCTGGCAGAGAAAGATATGATATTAAGCAATAAACAAACTGTAGTGAAATGTTACAGCTAGTGTATAAAACCAATTCTTGAGCTTATATAATGTATCATGTTAAAACTTTGGTTGTAGCACCTACAGATAGTAACCCAACCATGCTCGCCTTTTCCTCTGAAGTTCTACTGATACTAATGAAACGGAGTCCCAGAACTGGAAAAACCAACATAAACAGGAATAACAAAACGGAGGTCTCCTTTTAGTTGCACTTTGCATTTTACGGGTGTGGAGAGAGAGAGAGAGAGAGAGAGAACAAAACACAAATGGCAAAATTAGTCCCTCATATTCAGTCTTTTGATGACAGTGAAATTATTAATGTTGTGATTTCAGTCTCTTGTGTAAAGGACGAGCCCACTGAACAATGGACAGATCCTCACCTGGTGTAAATTGTCAGCGCTTCATTAGCAATTTGTGCTAGCTGAGGTTCTGTCCTACACAAGTTTCATAGTGCTAGCCACACTCCAAAAGGTACAGGGGGGAAAAAGCAGAAGCAGGCATACAGAGGCAACTTGCTCAAACTGTTAATTTATTTTGGTATCTTCTTTGGTTAAAACAAACATTTCCAGTGGTGCTGAAGAGTATAAATATTTGACATACAATGCATGCTTGTATCTTTTCTTGTGTAAAAGCATTAAAGTATGAATCTGAGAATTTGAGTTTAAGATTCTTGTCGGATTCTGGTTCTTTTCTATGGACTTTGTTTTGAAAATAATAGTGTGCACTGTTTTTTAAAAAAATCCTCTTCTTGATGAACAAAAGGAATGACAGTCCGTCTGTTGTCACTGTTTCTTGAGATTTCTATGCGATTACAGACAAGTCTCTTATTGCAGGTCACATCACTCCCAATCTGTTTATTCTATGCTTTACAACAAGGTATTTTAACTTTATCTCTGTCTCAAACCATGCTTACCGTAAACATATCCAAAAACAAGTGGAGTTTTAAAGAAAAATAAACCAGCAGTGTGCTAAGACTTTGCTAATGTTGACCTTTGCACATGTACATTTACTTCAAGAAAATGTAATGTAGGGAAAAAAAGCAAGAAAAGCAGTCATGGTAATTGTCCCAGCCATCACACTATCTGGTAGGAATGCACACCCAAAATGCACATATCAGTAGTGTGGCAGACAGATCTACAGGCAAGAAGGAAAACAAGCTTAATCAACTCACAGTTGGGTCACGTGAGCTCATGACCCAACACGATGAACACATTACAGGTATCCTTTTGGATCCCAATGTGGCCTCATCCACCTCCTTTGATATGGCAAGGGAAGTTATTAGCATAGTTCAGATACCCAATTTCAGATGAGTGAGCCATTGAATAGCTTGAAAAGTGGCTTGAGAAAGTCTTTGATATCCTCAGCAAACTGTTGAAGTAGGCACAATTTGCAGTGTGGTACATAGTTTGCGACTGGTGCTGTGTGATGTTCTGAAATGGTTCAGTGTGGACTATTGGAACTACAGACCTGTCAGCCTTACCTCAGTCCCTGGAAAAATCATGGAGGGGATCCTCAAGGAATCCATTTTGAAGCACTTGGAAGAAGCGAAAGCGATCAGGAATAGTCAACATGGACTCACCAAGGGCAAGTAATTCCTGACCAATCTGATTAGCTTCTATGAAGAGGTAACTGGCTCTGTGGATATGGGAAGGTCAGTGGATGTGATATACCTTGACTTAGCAAAGCTTTTGATATGGTCTCCCACAACATTCTTGCCAGGAAGGAAGTATGTATTGGATAATTGGACTGTACGGTGAATGGAAAGCTGGCTCGATTGTCGGGCCCAACAGGTAGTGATCAACGGCTGTCAGGTTGGTGGTCGGTTTCTAGCAGAGTGCCCCAAAGATCTGTTCTAGGACTGGTTTTGTTCAACGTCTTTATTGATGACCTGGATGAGGGGCTGGATTGCACCCTCAGCAAGTTTGCAGATGACACTAAGCTAGGGGGAGAGGTAGATATGCTAGAGGGCAGGGATAGGGTCCAGAGTGACCTGGACAGATTAGAGGATTGGGCCAAAAGAAATCTGATGAGGTTCAACAAGGACAAGTGCAGAGTCCTGCACTTGGGACGGAAGAATCCCAAGCATTGTTACAGGCTGGGGACCGAATGGCTAAGTAGCAGTTCTGCAGAAAAGGACCTGGGGATTACAGTGGATGAGAAGCTGGATATGAGTCAACAGTGTGCCCTTGTAGCCAAGAAATCTAATGGCATATTAGAGTGCATTAGGAGGAGCAGATCCAGAGAAGTGATTATTCCCCTTTATTTGGCTCTGAGGCCACATCTGGAGTATTGTGTCCAGTTCTGAGCCCCCCACTATAGAAGGGATGTGGACGCATTGGAGAGGGTCCAGCAGAGGGTGACCAAAATGATTAGGGGGCTGGAACGCATGACGTATGAGGGGAAACTGAAGGATTTGGGTTTGTTTAGTCTTCAGAAGAGAAGAATGAGGAGGGATTGATAGCAGCCTTCAACTTCCTGAAGGGAGGGGTTCCAAAGGGGCTGGAGAAAGGCTGTTCACAGTAGTGACAGATGGCAGAACAAGGAGCAATGGTCTTAAGTTATAGTGGGAGAGGTCTAGGTTGGATATTAGGGAAAAACTATTTCACTAGGAGGGTGGTGAAGCACTGGAATGGGTTACCTAGAGGGGTGGTGGAATCTCCATCCCTAGAGGTTTTTAAGTCTTGGCTTGACAACTCCCTGGCTGGGTTGATTTAGTTGGGATTGGTCCTGGCTTGGGCAGGGAGCTGGATTTGATGACCTCCTGAGGTCTTTTCCAGCCCTATGATTCTATGATTGTGTCTGGGGTGAGTTGAAGCATGGAAGCTCTGATTGTTGACTTCACAGAAGTTGTTTATATCGGATGTGAGCATTGTCGTTTTTGTTGTGCCTCAGGATTGAATGAGGATGATTTAAGAGCTTTAGCCTGAGCTCAAAAAGGGTTACAAGATTTTAGCCATGTCTTCAGAAGATTCAGGAGGTCCTTGTGAATTGGTATGTTCAAGTTGGCCATGGTTGAACTCAGAAGGCTGGTGGGGAAGAGTGTCTGTGTCTCTCTTCCTCTTCCCTCCATCACTTGCTTGGATTTTGGGTGGGGGGGGGGGCACCAGAGTGGGCAGCTATTGAATGGGTGTGTTATTTTTAATGCTCCAGTTGGAATTCCACAATGGGAATTCCAAGATCTATATCCAAAGGTGTGATACGTGAGCTACGCACCCCCAGACTGGTACCAGCATTCAGTGCTCAAGTATCCCAGTGCTAGAGTTGCTGATCTCACATGAAGAGATGAAAATATTTTCTATTGACAACCTCTGTTCCTCCCCATCCACTTGGAGCCCTTCAGTGCTTCTGCATATAGATACACTATTACCTTTGAACAATGTAGTTTCAACAGCAGGATTAGGATTTGAATGATACAGTTTGAATTTTGAACAGAAACGGTGGAAGCCTGTTTTACATTTTAATTTTGTTTCAGCAATGTTTTTATTTTTCATGGTTAAAAATACATTAGTCATGAACAGCGCTCGACAAATTATGGAAAACCCTACTCGACAGACAAAAGGGACTCGCCGCCAACCCCCCGCCCCCCCCAAGTGTTTGTTTAATGGCATAAATTCCTAATAAGAATAAGAACAGTAATTACTAATAAGTTGTTAAATATCACCCAAGTTATTAATATCTTATAAACCTTTCCCTTTTCCCTCTGCTGCCATGTCTCCTCCCCTTGCTC
>CM057848.1:63653071-63668734 GCA_030068395.1 Apalone spinifera | reverse complement strand
AACGGCCCACCGGGCCAGTCCGCCCCTGCACTCACCAGCTGGTAAAATCTACTCGCTGTGGGTGTGTGTTTCTTGAGCCCTGGTCATGAACATTAAATTCTTTTTAGCAGCTTGGGCCATTATGCGATATTTAAGTACTGTGCCACAAGACACTTAGAGCCAGAGTTCTCAACCTTTTACTTTGAGGCCCCCCTTGCATGCTAGGAAAACATTGACCTGGTATGTGTGGCTGCAGCCCTCCCACCCCCTGAAATGGTGCTCTTCCTCCCCCTCCGTCACCTCTACACCCCTTAACCTCCTGCCCTGACTCTTACATCCCCATAGCCTCCTGCTTTGAGGCCCCACTCACTGCCACCCTCTGCCCTGAGCCCCTCCTCATATCCCCAGCCCTGACTCCTGCACAGTCTCACATCCCCAGCCCTCTGCCATAACTCGTGCACCCCCTCACCCCAACCCTCTGCTCTGAGTTCCCCCACACTCCACCCCACACTTACAACAGTACCTGTAAGAAATGTATCACAACCCCAAGGTCCCCCCAATGGGGGGGTGTGTGTGTGTGTGAGAGAGAGAGAGATAGGAGAGTACCTATAAGAAACTTAAGGTACTTTCACCGATGGACAAGAGTGGTGCAATTGTTTCTTTCAGGTGTGAATCTTACTGTTTCTTTTGTCACTTTAAGATTAGGTGACACATAACTGGATCCAGGGAACTCTGTATTGAGATAATTTGGAAACTCAAGCAGTACAAAATGTGGCCATCTGCTTAATGAACAAAGTGTCACACAAAGCACCAGTGCGCTATAATCTCCCACTGGCTGACCTACAGCTTCCAGGTGGAATCCAAGGGATTGGTTATAACCTTTGAAGTGCTTAAGTGGTTTGGGATCTGCCTGTCAGGCGAACTACCAGGGCATCTGCCTGTCTCCCACTGTGGTGATAGCATAATTTTGGTCAGCTGAGGGGTTCCCCACAGAAAGGGAGGCGGATGCTGATCTGATTTACTCTGAGGGGTATTTGAGTCTGGAACACTCACCTTGCTTAGACTGCTACAGTAAGGATTTGTTAGCTGCCAGAGCACTTGGAGGTGAGCTGAAAGGCTGGAAGGACACCAATGGTTTCATCTTCATGACGACAGGCTTAGCCATGAGTGGGCACTGGAAAAACCAAAATAAAATAACGTAAAGAAATAATGGTGAGCGTGTTTTGTGTGTGTATTGTTCTCACAAAAAGTGGGACTCCTTTATGTACCACATATTTAGGGATTATAACATGTAGCTGTGTGTAAATTACTTTCAGTACCGATGCTGTTTGGTCCAATAGCAGCCTCCCCCTCATTACCGGTTTGGCTGAGGGAAGACCGAGTGGGACATTGCCTGTCTGGATAGCAGTGTGAGGTAGAGAACCTTACTGTGGTTCATAAGACAAAGAAGTAGCAGGATACTCTCCCTTGCTTTCTTAAACCCTTGTGAATCACTTCTCAACCTCTTGCTCTGCCAGTTGGTTACCTTAGTGGGATGTTCTCTTTGAGTATGTCTGCAGTGTGTGATACAAAATTTACAGCACTGAGTCTGGGTCATCTGACTTGGGCTTGCAGGACTAAAAATAGTGGTGTAGACATTCAGGCTTGGATGTAACTTGGGCTCTGAAACCCTTCCTCCTTGTTGGGCCTCAGGACCCAAGCCTGGACACCTAACACACATTTTATAGCTCTGCAAGCCCCAAAGTGAGCTGATCCGGGCTAGCTACAGCTATGCCACAGAGCTTTTGTTGCAATGTAAACATACCCTTTATGGCTGATTTAACTGCTTTTCCCAGCAATACTCCTCAGCTCATTCTAGGCCCTGGATGACTAAAGGAATTCCAACTTCTTTCATTGAGTACCTGTTGAATTCTCTATTTGATTAAAGTACACTACGTCAGTGTCCGTTCCATCACCCATAAATTTAGCCACTTGTTCTTAAAAGGCCAAGTAAATGCTGCTAAACACATGCTTCTAAATCACCTAGCACTGTAATTAGACTTTCTCAGTATACTGCTTACAAGAGCATAGCTGTTCAATCACCGTCATCAGAAAAGGATTTTGAGTGGATTCAGCATCACCTTGCCCAGTTATGAAAATGCCTGTCCAAAGAGTCACGACTTGAAACATAACCTGAAGATAACGAAAGTCAGTCTCAGCTTCTCTTATGGGATCATGTCTATAAGCTTATGCTTGGTAATGAGAATGTTAGCTAGACTTGGCAGCGATCCCTAAGTATATTAAATTACATTTAATCAGTTGTCTTGGCTCTCACCCAATCTCCTGCTGCGCCTCTGTTTTTTAAATGTTGTAAGAACCATCAGGCTCTTACCACCATACTGAAGTGCGGTGTGTGGGACTGGGCGTGAGCCAGGACAGCTGAGTCCTGGCTCACGCCCGGTCCCCTTCTGCACCTCTGCCTCCCGTGGCCCCCCGCAGAGACAGTGCTGGGGGGAACCTGCTTTTAAGCCAGCTCCCACCAGCACTGGCTCTTGCTTTCCATCCCCCCTTGCATAGAGGCAGCAAGTGGGGGAGGGGGAGAAGCGACTAGCCAAGTAGCGACTTGACTACTTGCTTATAGATAGTTGACCACTCGACTAGTTGCTTACATTCCAGACTGAAGGCAGATTTCATCAGCCTGCATGAAGAGGTGGTTTGAACTGTGCGGGACTCCAAAAACCTTTGGGAAGATGGCACAGAAGTGATTGGCTATATCAGACTTTGGCCTTTGGCTCCAAAAGATCTTAATTGTATTGGTTAAATTCTGTTGCTTTTAAGGAGCTTCCAGTCCTGTTAATGGCTGAACATGTGCATGGGCAAGTCTCCCAATAAGTCTTTTTTAAATAAAGGAGAAAATCTATCCAGCTGTTAAATTGTCTGTCTTGTGAGCTAAGACAAATATCAGAATAAATAGAATGTCCGAATAATAAGGTTTTTTCCCATTGCTGGTAAGTACTACTGGGGGCAGGGGGGCATCAAGATTACTGGGCTTCTTGTATTTGCTTCCTTCGGTGGAAACTGCCATTAAGCCAGCTGCACAGAAAAATGTCTATAATCAGGGGCTTTGACTTCTCCAGGTGGTGTCTTAGGATAGATGGAAAATAAAGATATTGGAGCAGACTGCAAACACCGTATTGTAAATGCCATTGCTACTATTGGCCCAGAAAGTTTCCAAATTACTACTTTTCATATAGGCTGAGTCAGCATAGCCAACAGCTGCTGTTGCAGAGGGGATGAAAAATGATTTGTCTCAAATTCTCTGCAAAAGGCCATTAGTAAATGCAAGTTCTGTGGCAAGTCTTAAAATTACTTTGTGCACAAGAAAACTTACCAACCAATATGAAAGATCAGTTTGGTTTCTCGCTGAACTTGGGTGCCCTAAAATAGTTAATACCCTGCATATGTTAATTAATCCATATAACCTCTCTGAGAGAGGTATTGCCTTCTTTGTATAGGTGCAGCAACAAAGACTTAGAGATGTTAAGTAACTTGTACAGAGTCATATAACGACTCAGAAGTAGAGCTGGGATTAGAACTGATGAGCAAGGTGGACTCTCATTTAGCAAGGATTCAGAATTTCATAGTTCAATGGCAATGGTTTGAATTACATTTGGCAGCAAAGGGAGAGATGTAAGTGTCCAATTAGTATAATGTCCATGCTGCTTTTAAAGTTACCAGGCAAGCATCCTGCACCAGCCAAAGCTTGAGTGAACTTCACAAGTAGCACCATGTAGTTACCTAGTCTGGAGTTTACAGGTCCCAGAACAATTGTGGAGAGGTCAGCAGTAGAGAGCAATGTTTATTACCACCATACTGAACATAAGTGCTAGGGACGGGCCCCTGAAAACCATGAGCAGCCAAGCATCCAAATTGTGCATGTTCTTCAGTCTGTGACAGAGGCAGGTGTCACCTCACCATCCTCTGAGGATGCTTTCCTTCAGTTGGCCAATCTTAACTTTTACCTTTAGTGAGTCTCGGCCACCTACTGCTCATCGGACTCTTAGAGAGCAGATTGCGGTGCTTGGTATGTAAGAGAAGATGGTTGCTTGTCCTCTAGGTTATGGCCTCCGTGTGAGCAGGAGTGGTGACCGATTAGAGCCTTTGGTAACCCTGTACCCAGCAGAAGTGCACTAGTCTCCACACAAGTTTGGTGTGAATTAGGTTTGCAGGGAATTCTTCACAGGAAGAAAAAAGCCCAAGGGGAAAATATGAAGTTCAAAATCAGTGGGGAGAAGGGGACATGGAACTTTGGCAGGCATGTGCTCTGCTCAGGCTTTCCCCACAGAATTGAACCCACACTCCTGAGAGTTCCTGGTTCATCTGTTCTCAGATAGGGATAAGGGGGCTCAGCAGGTGCTGAAAATAGCAAGGTTATCAATGCAGAAAGCACAAATAGTTCAGCGCACTTCTTTTAATGACAATACAAAGTTACCGTAGGCCTTGGTCATGCTTTTTTCTGTGGTATGTGCTGGCAGCCAAACTATTTACAGTATCTGCTGGGCAAGGAGTTGGGTGGTTTGTTTCCTACAGCCATCGGCAGCAAATAGATCATTTTCCATTATACAGCAGATTCTTAGAGTCCAGAGCTCCACTTTGCTTTCAGTAGAGTATTCTAGACTAGAGTAGGAATAGCTGTGAGCTTCCTTTACTAGATACCCAGCCCTTGTATAGCAAAGGGAACTGTACAAACTTGTCCATGAAGCCAAAGTCACCTTGCTAGGAACTAGGGATGCTAAGGACTAGTTAACTATCCGATAGTCGGAGGCAGCAAGGGGCGTGGAGGAGGTACTTCAAGGGGACAGCACCCCACAGCTGATCCCGGGATCAGCTGTGCAGAACTGCTGCATGGAGCCCAGGGTCAGCTGGGGACTCCTCAGCTGATCCCAGGCACCAGTGCAGCATTTCTGCGGAATTCAGGGTCAGCTGGGGAGTCCCCAGCTCACCCTGGGTTCTGGGGAAATGCCGCACAGGACCCATGGTCAGCTGTGGAGTCACCAGCTGATTGCGGGTTCTCCTGAAATTCTGCATCAATCCGGAATCAGCTGGGGACTCCCCAGCTGACTCTGGCTCCGCATGGCATTTCAAAGTGGCAGCATAGCATGGAGCCTGGGGTCAGCAGGGTCCTAAGCTCTCGCTGGAGACTCTTGTACATTTCAAAGCTGGCATACTGCATGCAGCCTGGAGTCAGCAGGGTTTCCCGCTGGCCCCAGGCTGCAGGTGGAGTTCCACATTCCTTCTTTGAAATGTACAAGAGCCCCAGCAGGAGCTCTTGTACGTTTCAAAGAAGGAACGCGGAAGTGCCTATCAACTAGCCGATGGAAATTCCATTGACTATTCAACTAGTAAAATAACCGTTACTTAACATCTTTACTCGGAACTGGGGAGAGGCTCTGGGTGCTCTTTCAAGGACTCAGGGACTCTGGCTATGCAAATTTGACCAAGGCAGAGTCTTGTGATAAACTGAAGCTAACAGTTGTGTAGAAGTTTCATCCATTGCATTTCTTTTACACACTGTCCTGGAACTCCAACTAGGAGGTCAGCCAATCTGCCTTGCTCACAGAGTGAGAGCATGTCACATGACTAAGCCACTGACTTTCATATCTTTGCACATAATAGTAGCATTCATCTGAAGATCTCCCAACCTTTTGCCAGACATTAATGTGACTGAAAACAGAGGCCTCAATCGGGATCGGGGCCCTGTTGTACTAGAAACTATACAAGCACAAGCAGGGTTTCTGCCCCAGAAAGCCTAGTCCAACAGTCATGGCAATTGCTTGATTGGGGCCTGTGAACCCAAGCAAATTGTGACTTTTGGGGGAAGGGAATTGTGATATAATACCTTAATCACGTAAAAACCCTGTTCTGGGCATGGATGTAAACATGTTTCCAAACATGATTATAAAATTTTGTTTTCCTGTACAGAGGCAAGACAAAGGGGTACTCTGTTACTGCTTGGATCACTGCTTTATGATGATATACTTCATTATACAGACCTTGCCTTTGCAGACTGGTTCTTCCATCAGCTATGGAAACTCCTGAAGATTATATTCAGTTGTATGATTTTTTTTTTCCTTGTAATGAAAAGGAGTGTTTTTGGGAGCTGTTTGTTTTTACAGTATACTGTTCCTTCCCTTTGCACATGGTGGAGTGGGAGGGGGACTTTCCAAAGACAAGCATAACTTCCATTGACAGTCCAGTGAGAGAGATGGCCAGCTGCCATTTGTATTTCTGAAAACCTCACCTCATACTCTGTAAAACTTCATTTTAAATAAAGTTTGTAGCAATCCAGAAGCACAGCTAGCCACCTGCAGGGGACTGTGAAGTATTCTGACATCTTAAGAATGGAAATAAAATTCCATTTTAGAAAAAAAGAATCTGGTGCCATAGGACTGGCTGAAGCCACTTGCCTTTTTTGTTTCAGGAGAGAAATAAACCAGTGGAAAAAATCGTTTCCAATGGGAAAGAAAACAATATCCATAATTATAGCGCCAATAGCAGGCTTCCTCCATGGTTGGATAATCATGGCAGAGAGTTAATAAGCATAGTTGGGTTTTTTTCTTGTGCTGCAGCATGTTAATTAAGTTAATTTAACTTGGTGCTTCTACTGAATCACCAGCTGGTGACTGCACTGGGGGAAGGTTGCAATTAGTCTTCATTTCTTCCTTTTTTTCTGTCTCTTTAAAAATTCTTTGTGTATAGAAAGTCTGGAAGTGGGTACATTACTGTATACAGCATAAGTACTTGTGTCTAATTATATAAATGCACAGCTATATGATTATATATACAAATCTCCTTTCTTTGGTTTCATCTCATTTACCCACATTAGCGCATGAAAAATTAAGCCCCCTCTTTAAAATATTTTCTTGGTAGGGAAACGGTAAAGTTCCCAGTAAAGTTTCCTGTCTTGCTCCTATTGATTTAAAAGTGCCGTTGACTTCACTGGGAGCAGAACGTGGCTCAAATAAGGACAAAGAGCTGGTTTCAATTGGACTTTGTCGTCTTGCACTACATTGTAGTACAAAGGAGGTTAGATTGTGGGATTATTTTTAAGGCCCCCCTCTGTTTTATGGGTAGAGTATGTTGGAATTTTGTTCACATTTTAGTCTTTTTTTGTTTTTGTATTGTCATTTGCCTCTTGCAAATTAAAATGTAAAGAGATTATTTAATCTCTATTGTGGGGACTGGCACTTGATAGCAGTTGTCTATGGCTTGCCCTCCTGTGAGATGAGCCATCTGCTTGTGTACTAGGGAAATCTGCACTGCCAAAGAGAAGATGGCCGGGGGCTAACCCTACCCCACAAAACAATCTTACTGTAGTTAAACTGAGGAAGGTCTGGACTTCAGATGATTCACTGCTACCACGTGAACTGTGGCTTCAACTAAAAGCTTTTACATAGCATGCTCAGGCAGCTTGCTGCTGTTGGAAACAAATGGTTAGTCATCAGGAGGGGGTAGCTGATGCAGTTTAACTCCATAGACATTTTAGATGCTGCTATGTCTTTCCTGTTTTTCATTAAAATAACCTAGGTTAGCACAGCTGGAGGCAATATATTTTATTCGAAGGGGCAATGAAGGTATATGCAGTATATTTTATTCTCTGTAGCCAGAGTGCATTTCGCTGGAGACAGCTGTGTTGAGGAGTAGAGGACAGTACAATTCACCACCACCTTGTGGAATTGCATGGGTCAGAGCCAACCCTTCTGGGGAAAGAGGATAAACTTCAGTTCTGATGTGACTACTGGAGAATCCTTTGCCTGGTGGGCTATAATCACATCAGCCAAAAATGTGTTTAAAATGTTGGGTGCCAACATGTACACCCCCTATGAGTCAGTGAGTGTCTGACCCTTACCTCTGACATTTTGAGATACTCATGAGTCTTAAACAAAAGACAGGAGTATGCAGCACTTTTAAAGACTAACAGGATGGTTTATTAGATGATGAGCTTTCGTGGGCCAGACCCACTTCCTGCATGGTCCTGTCTTTTGTTTCAGTGAGACCAGACTAACATGGCTACATCTCTCTTTACTATGCATGAGTCTTAAGGTATATGACCCTTTGTTAGTTTAGGGCCGTTCTCTTTTGAATACTTAATACTAGGCATTTGTACTAGACAAAATAGAGCTGACTTGCACCTCCCCCTCGCCCCCCCTCCCCAAAAACGGTTGTAGTGGAAAGCCACCATACTAGAAAGCTATGGGCGGGGGAGGAGGCATCAATTGCTAGGAGTCACAAGCTATTAGTCCTGTAGCTGGTTTTTAGGGTCTTATTTGACCACCTGTGGCCATTTCTGTGCCTATCAAGTCCTGTTTCCCTAGTCCTACCCCTTCTCATTTGAGTCAGATGGGTAGGAAGGTGATGGGATCCAATCAGGTGCCATTTCTCTGCAACCCATCAGCATGAGGAGTAGTTTCCTATGAGGAAGTGAGGAGTGCCTTTGTGTGGTACAACAGGCAGAAGGGTGTCTGAAATCAGCAGATCTACCCACCCTCTTCAGAATCAAACAGCTTTCTGAGGGAGGTTTTCCTGAAGTGGCAGCTTTGCTTGGCTCTTCGTGGGTTGGTGGGGGGGTGTTGTAGGTGTGGAGTGAGGCATGCAATTGTTCAACAGTGAGGAGAGAGATCTTGTCCTTTGTGCATAATCTACCCCTCTGCTAAAGAACTTTGTAACCAAATACAAGCGTTGCCTGAGGAAGGAAGGAAATGTGTGTGGTTAGGGAAGGCCCTGTATTGTGTAGTCAGGACTCTGCTTAAACAATCTTTGATTTTATTTATTTTTTTTGGTCTGTAATTACTGTTTCAGATAGCTAGAGCAGTGTTTGTCAACATTTTTTGGTAAAGTACCCCCTTTCAAAAAAAAAAAAAAAAAAAGTACCCCCAGTGCCTACAGTTTTCAGACACACAATTTTTTTCTACCATTGCAACCCATTTGTTTAAACTACGTAATCGTAGCCGGGTGGGCGATGAAATTTTGGGGTGTAAAAAAGTACAAAAATAATAAAGGACTGTAAAACTTAAAACAAATTCCGTTTTCTCCAAATTTCAGTTGTTGATGTTCCCCGTAAGGGTACTCGTACCACTGATTGAGAAACACTGAGCTAGAGTGATGATAGCCATAGTCAGTGCTTTTTTGTGTTGGTACTGCCTGGTACGCAGTACTGGCAACAACTTTTTGCTGGAGTACCGGCACTTTTTCTGTTTACCAAAAAAAACCAAAAACCCACCATTGGCCATAGTGCTGGCCTTTCTGCAGACACATGTCAGTGGTTTAGTAGAAGGCTTTGATTGGAGGAGCCCTTTGAGACAGATATAGCATTTGGAGACTATATCTTTACCAAGATAGCTGACTGCCCAAACCCTTTGAGCATGTCAGGTTCTTGTGAGAAAAGGAGGTAGGTTAGACAATAGATTTCCTGGCAGCCAGCTGGGAAGGTTTATATAATAAAAGCTTTCAGTGCTGAAAATATCATTTGCATTTGTTTATTCATTCTTTACCAGTGTGTTAGCTTCCCTTGTTGTGAGCCTACAGCAAGAGAGGAGAATTTTCCCTTGTGAATGTGGGTCTAAGCAATCAGTTTCTGCCCAGCTTAAAAAACTATTCTAACCTTTATGAGAAGTCCTCCACAAATGTGATCTCAAATGTTCACTACTGCCATGTTGCCTGGCTGCAGGCTCAAGGAGACCTTTCTGGTGTCTTTGCTGCTGCTCATAGCTTTGCCAAGCAGCACAGAGTGAAATCAATGTTCTAGTTGGTTGCCCTGCTGCTATTCAGAACCCAAAGGGTAGTTGTGATGCAGTTAAATGATCCCGTGAAGTTTATGCTGCTCTGCTTCAGAGGTCTCTGGGCACCAGAGGCAGGCACTGGAATATATGCAGGAAGGAATAGGGACCCTAAAAGGAAATTGAGGGAGGGGTAAAGCAACAAAGCCATCTTGTTCTCTTAGCTACACTCAAAACAACCTAGAGATGAGGGAAGGGGGTGTAAGATAGGGATGTTAAATTTAGTTTAATCAACTAATTGACTAGTCGATGGAATTTCCATCAACTAGTCGATAAGTGGGGGAGTCACAGCGAGATTAGCTGCAGCTCTTAATAAATGTAAAAGGGCTGGTGTGCAGCACAGGGGATCTGGTGTGAGCTGGGAATCAGCTGTCCTGGCTCTGCTGGGTCCCCCCCCTGCTGTGCTTCTGCATTTTAAAAGTATTAAGAGCCAGTTGGGGGGCCAGTCCTGGGACTGGGCGTGAGCCGGGAATCAACTGATTCCTGGCTCGTGCCCAGTCTCTGCTTACCCCCTGCCCTCCATGGAGATGGAACTTTTAAACCAGCACACATTGGCTATATCTGTATGCTAATTGGGTTGCATTCAGCTGGCAGGCCACAGGTTGAGAACTGCTGACTTAGCTGAACCAGTGTTAGTAATGGTGGGAAACATCTAAAAAATCTGTCTAGCTTAGAGGAAGGGTGAAATTCTCAAGTTCTAGGGTTCTTGGGTTTTTTAAATGTTACTGAAGACCAGTGTAAGCTTCCACAGTGTCCTTTTGCCTCATGCAAGTGACCATAATAAGGACAGACTCATTGTCCTGCTTTCTTCTTTTACGAAGGTCAGAAAGCCACAGGTGTTGGGGACAAGCCGTTGAAAGATGTCTCCAGTTGTCACATCTTGAATATTTTTTAGATCTTTTATATTTCTCACCAGAGCTGTGGCCAGCAACATAAGCATAAGTGGCCAGTAGGAGGCTGTGCCCTGTGCTCGCTATGCTCACCAACCCCCTTCTCTCTCCAATAGTGGTTGAGACTTAATGTAAAAGGGAGTCGTAACTATATTGCAAGGATAAATACCCTTCCAGAGGCTATTCCACAGGCATTTGCAGTAAAAAAGAGATGGTACAGCAGAAGAAAATAAAATGGATCAAGGAGGTATTTCTCCAGAGGTGATGTTTCCAAGAGATCTGTTCCCACCACAGAACAGACATATGACCCCTAGTACATCTAGCTGGAAACCATCTCAGCTGAGTGGTAGAGTGTACTCCTTTGTAAAGAAATGGTTGCCCACCAGGCTGAGCAAATGGCTTAGTGCGACATCTACTTAGTAGCTCTATACCAGCCATCTACTCAGTAGCTCTATATCAGAATAATACAGACCTTTGGATAAAACTTGGTCCTGCCATGAGTGTAGAGGACAGGACTAGATGACCTCTCAAAGCCCCTTCTAGTCCTATGAATACACAAGACTAGCTATGTCTTGTAAAGCAGTACTACTGTATTTTTCACGCTGATACAGGCAGTTCTTAAGACAAATCCTGAATTTGTCCCCCAGTCAATTTTCGGTCCTCTAAATCAGGAGAATAAGTAACACTACAGTCTTCCTGTGTCAAACTATCATGACCAATGGAAAAACTACAGTAGACTTGCAATGTCTACCGGGGAGAAAATATATTTTCTAAACAAAATGGAGGCATTCCACAGATCATCCTCGCTATTTGTGCACTGTCACCAGGCTGTGAAGGAACAAAGTCTTCAGCATCTTCACTATGTAGGTGAATTAGATGGTGTGTATCTAGGCCATGCAAGGAACTAAGTTTGTCAACTTCTGTCATGATGCCATGTTTCCTAAGAACAGGAGCTGTCTGCTGGGTGGAGGCATGCACATCCTTAAAATAGCCACGTGCTCTTCATGCCATTAGTACTTCAAAGATGACTTGCAGGTCTCATTTGAAGCGGTCTTTGTGAGGATGCTATTACATACAGTAGTGCATCAGTCATTCAGGAAGCTTCCTGTGGCCCCAATCCAGCTCTGATAAACAAGGACTCCATTTCAGATTTTGGTAGGAGGAAATCCAGGAGGCACCTGTTAGGCACCTGCAAACTCTAGGTTTTTTTGCAAATAACTTGGGGGGGGAGAAGAGAGACAAAAATTGTAACCCAAAGGAGGGGCTTAGCGCATAGTGTGAAAACATCTCGGGGCAGACAAGGGATAGCTAGAGGTTGTGTTCCAGGGGGGGTGTACGTTTGGAGAGAGTGGAGGGGTTGTTGCTGCTGCAAGGTCAGCCATGTGCTCAGTCTCTATTTGGCACAGTTTGGGGAGCTCTAGTTCTTGTGGCTGTCTCTATGCCAGGGATGTTAAATTTTAACTAATCAGCTAATTGAGTAGTCGATGGATTTTTCCATCGACTAGGGATGTGAACAGCTAGTTTCTCTCCTCTTCGCCCCCCCTCCCCCCGCCACCCTCCCCCGGCTACATCTATCAGAAAGAGGCAGCAAGGGAGGGTGCTTCAAAGAGAACACCACATGGAACCTGGGGCCAGACCCCAGGCTTCATGCAGCACTGCTGCTTTTGAAACATCATATGCAGCCTGGGGCCAGCTGTGGTATCCATAGGCTGCATGCGGTATTTCAAAGCGGCAGCTCCGCAGGAGGCCCGGGATCAGCTGGAGAGTTCCCAGCTGACACCGGACTCCCTGTGGCACTGCCACTTTGAAATGCCACAGGGAGCTCAGGGCCAGCAGGGGACTGCTTGAGTCACCCCACTGGCCCTATGCTCCCCACAGCACTTTTGCCTTTGAAGTGTAGCACCTGGGGCTGTTGCTACACTTGAAAGGCAGAGGCACCCTATTGACTAATCAAATAGTTGATGTAAATTGCATCAACTAAATGGATTGAAATTTTAACATCCCTACCATCAACTATTCGATTAGTCAACAAGGGGGGGGGTTGGATGCTCGCTATCCCAGCTGCACCTCTGCCTTTTAAAAGGCTGAGGCACAGCAGTCAAACCTGTTATGAGCAGGGACTGCTTGAGTCCCACTTGCGCTGTTTCCCCCTGCCTCTCCTGCCCCACCACAGAGATGGTGCTTGGGGGAAATGGCTTTTAAGCCAGCTCCCCCCAGCACTGGCTCCTGCTCCCACCCATTGCTGCCTCCGATACGACTAGTCGAGGGAGCAACCAGTCGAGTAGTGACGTGACTACCCAATAAGCCTAGGTGACCATGGCCACTGGTACCCAGTCATTCATGGGCACCAAGGACTATATCTACCAGAGTCAGCATTGCACAGCCACCATTACCTGCCCACAAAGGGAAACTGATCTGGATGCAACGAGGCCCTGGAAGTCCGTCCGTCCTGCCCGCCTGTCCAAATGTTCCTCCATGCCCCAAGTGGGCTCTGGCCAACCGAGCCCCCTTGGGGGCATGGGGCTGGCGCTGCATAGTGGGGCTCAGGACGGGAGGAAGGCCAAATGAAAGGCAGAAATCTGTAGAGCCCTGCAGATCCAGAGAGAGCTATTTTGTATTGGTGGATGCAGATACCCGCAGCTCATATTTTTGTGGCTACACATGCAAATACCAATTTTTTTTATTTAGAACCCTGCAAATCTGTGGTTATCCACTTTATATTGGAGGGTATTCACAGCCATGGATCTTTTTTTTACATATATGGATACAAATTTTGTGTCCTCTCAGGGCTCTAGAAATCTAGGTACCTTCCTCCTCACCCGCGATGTGTTGCCTCTGGGACACATCCAGTATGGTGGGCAACATCTCCCTGTCGTACTCCCTCAATCTTTGCCCTGTGGGGGGGGAGATGCCCCCTCCCACTCTTCCTAAATAGCGCCCTGGCTCACAACAGTTACTGAGAGTTCGGGCTGGACCAGGTAACTAATGATTTTGATTAGGCTAAACTATGTGTTCTCCCAGTATACAAACTTGCTGTGCTGAAGCATAGGAAAATGTAATTGTGCTTACCCCAAAAATGTCTGTCTTGTAAGCAGTATGTAAGCCAGCCTAGCTGAGATAAGTGTTTGTAGTTTGATAGGCAAGGGAATAACACATTGCACATGCTCAACAAGAAGCATAATTAGCTATTCTTGTTTTGCTTCTAAGAATGTATTTGGTTAGAGGGGGACACAGTTTTCCCCATACCTGTGGAAGTGCTAAACTGGCAGCAAAATTGTATCTCTGAGCCAGCAACTGATAGAACTGAGTTCTACATCCAATGCTTCAACAAGCAGGCTGTATGATATATGCACCTGGCTACCTGAAGAAAGGAAACTTTAAGATTAAGCACGTGTACATTTTCCAAATACACATTGTGAGAGGAACGTAAGACTTTGACCTAAGTGCCTTTCTAACATCACTTACAACATCACTACTGAGCAATAAGAAGGTAAATGCCTATGGGTGCTAATATTAGCCTTCATCTAGTTATGTGGATTTAAGTGTGATCTTTCATCCTGCATGTAAGTGGATTGTGCTACAGTCATTCATTGCCACAGCAGATCCACAGGAGATTATTTCTGTCAGTTTTTGGTTATGATCCTAAAACCTGTGCTTTACATATATTCAGATAGTGGCAGGAGACTGCTCTTTCCCATTTGTTCTGTGGTATTTAAGGGTATTGGAGAATCCAGTCTTGGGAGGAGTTGTTCTGTTGTGGAAGTGGAAGTCTGTTTTGCTACCCTATGTGTTTGTATGGGTTTCCTGGCTTGTTTCTGATGGCCAACAGTCTAGGCTTATGTAATGTGGCTTTGCCATGTTGTGGGATGATCTGCATTCACCAGAAAAATAAAGGGAAACTGCACTTCATACTCCTGTAAGGAGTGACTGGGTTTTTAATGTTTTATTCGTTCACTAAGTGGTGGCTCCAGAGTTCACTCTCCGGACTGAAGACCCAGCTGGGTAAGAAGTTATGAAATTCTCTAATTGACAGCCATATCTACAATCTCTCCAATAAACCTAAACCATGCTTCATCATGAAGGCGCACCTAAAATGTGGAAGGCCTGCTAAGAGGTGGAACAGGGTATCTGCTGTAGGTAGGCATCCCACTGAAACTGAAGGTGCCGTGGGATCTCAAAAGACCACACATAGTCTAGGCTTATGTTTTGCAACTCATCAAAAACTCTTTACAGCACCATCTTTGATCAGGGTTCAGAAATTGAGCATATCCCAAGACTACCAAAAGGGAAGTAATGCCTGTATAACACTTAGGTAACCACACTGCCTGCGTTGGACACATATTTGATCAGCTCCAGTGGGACCCATGTCTCCCCCCTCTTAGCTGGAAGGATGTCTAACTATATGTTTGAGGAAAGAAGTAAATGGAGAAGACAATAGCAGACTTTCTGGGGGCTGAAGGTCTAGAAGGGTCATTTTTGTGATAGCTTTTCCTGTCTGCACGATAGAAGAATATTCCTTACCATTTTGTTTCATTTCTAGCTATTTAAAGGGCAATTAAAAAGTATTCAAAGAACATTGCAACCCGGACGTGAAAGTGGTTAGTTCTCTTCTAAGAAGAGCAGAGTTCTCTTGAGGACATCTACTGATAACAGGATTAGCAGCAGTTTCCTGTGTCCCATACATTGGTTATTGAGAAGGGGAAATGTGGTGTAAAGCAGAGACTTTTGTCACTTTGGTTTTATGCTGTAAAATAACAATTTCCTATTTGTTTTGCATTTTGATTTGACGATAAAGAAAATACCTGGCACCTTGGCCGTTGCCCTTCTAGAAATCCTGATACAGTAAAACTCCATTAGTCCGGCATCCAATGCTCCAGCTCTCCTGATGGTCCGGCACCACCGGGAACCCAGAAGTGCTCCGGGCAGCCGGACAATTGGAGCTGCTCTGTGCCTGGCTTCCCTGATTCAGCCGCTGCTGA
>CM057848.1:63626270-63644078 GCA_030068395.1 Apalone spinifera | reverse complement strand
CCCCCCCCGCCCCACCGCCAAGCAGAGCTACAGGGAGCAGCCAGACATTTTGAGCAGCCTGGGAGGGTCCTATAGGGCTGCTGGCAAGGAGCTGCCTATAGAAGTGTTTCCAGGCCAGAGCCTGTCTTTGGTACCCCACCCCCTCCTGCACCCCAACTCCCTGCTCCGGATCACAACACCCTCCTTCACTCAAACATGCTCTCAGATCCCACACACTCTTCTGCATCCCAGTCCCTTACCCTGAACTCCCTTTTGCACTCAGCCCTCGCAGCAGACTCCGCACCCTCTCTGTAGAAAAGTTTGGCCCTTGATTACTCTTGGAGTTGCTCCTCATCAAAAATTATTGCACGCCCTTGCCCAAGACTCAGTTGTCTAAACCACCCCAAACAGCTCTAGAACTTGAATGCTAGAGGAGTTTATTTGCTCATATGGCTGTGATCTGTGAGCCTCATCCATTAAGGGGGGGGAGGCTTACCGGTTAATCATTCACATCCCTACTCTCATTCCAGCCAATAGAGGCATTCCAGTCTCTGGAAACTGCACGTGCTGACATATGGTACAACCTGAAGGTTATCTGAGGTTTCTGTCTATATCTGAAATATTTTAGCTTAATGACATGTCTAATGAAGACAGACTGTCCCCGCATGGTGAAGAGAATACTAGGTGGCTTTTCCGACTAGGTAGCTAGTCTGGGAGGTTCTGACTCATCTGGGAGATTGCTGGGTATGACCCTAGAGCAATGGTTCTCAAAGTGTGGTCCAGACCATCTTGCAGGTGAGCCATGGGCGTGGGGCTTCTTCCCCCCCCCTCCCACCCGTCGCAGGGAGCCTGCACCAGCTCTGCAGCCCAGCCCCCCTTCCCACGAAGTTGGAGCTCTAGTACTGGGTTCCTACTGCAGGGGGCAAGAGGAGTCCTGAGCCTCGCAGGCTGGATCTGCCTTGCAGGGGAAGGAAGCGGATCCGCCCACTACCGCTTCCCCACCATGTGGGGGAACAGTATCACAGTAAACTGCTTGCCTGGAGGCTTTCCCTGCTGCTCCCATTGGCTGGAATCACGGGCAGTGGGAACAGCAGGGGGTAGTGTCCGGGAGCAGCAGGAGGCACGGAACCCGATAAGTGCCCCTCACACCTAGACCCCGTATTTCCATCATCCTCACGCACCCTCTCTCTTCTGCCCAGACCCCTGTATGTCCAACTCGCTCCCTACTTCCCACCCTCAGCCTGTTTCTGCACCCATTTTGTCATGAGTGGTTAGCTGATGGTCCACAGAAATGTCTGTGAGTGGGGTGGGCCAAAACGTCTGAGAACCGCTGCAGTACAGGATTACTCGCCACTACGTGTTTGTTAGGCTATGTCTGCTGGTATAGATTCTATGTCCACTTCTGCTCAGTTCTCGTGTCACATTTTACCCATGCCAAGCCATGGGGATTCCGCTACTTTCCTTGGGGCAGACTGGTCCTTTGGCTGAGAATTCTCTTAACAGGAGCTCTTTCAGCTGTTCAGCCTAAAACACCTTTCTGTTACACTAAACTGTTCTTTTCCTTCCGTATTGCTATCAAGCCTCTTGGTAGCTGGCATGTAGCCAAACTATAAGTAGAGCCCTGCACCTGCATCTTTATCTGCAAAAATGAGCCACAGATATTCTCATCCACAGATGCAGATATAAAATGGATATCTGCAGGTTTGCAGGGCTCTAACTGTATGTATGGGTTTAACTCATTCTCTCCTAAATCTGCTCCTTTAGCCCTCCGACTTCTACTGGTCTTCCCTGAGACTCAGCTCCCTCTTTCAGAGAAGCCTTGTACATACCTTGTTCATATGATGTCTGTTCTGGGGCATGAGCCATTTACCTTCTGTTTTTGTTTTGTTTTTTGTTTTTGTAGATAAAGATTCTCCCCCGACAATCGGGGTGCCCACCCTCTCCATAGTGGCCTCCACAGCAAGTTCAGTAGCTCTGATCCTTCTCTTAGTTGTGTTGTTTGTTTTGCTGCAGCCAAAGCTGAAGTCTTTTCATCACAGCAGGTGAGTTCAGTGGGAGAAAACTTTGACCACAAGGTAGAGGCTGGGGGTGTTGAATTTATCTACATGTGTAGGCCACAAGGGTGTTAGCTTTGTCTCGTTTTTGTCGTCTTAATCCCATCGCTCTTCTTTCCTTTCTCTGTCCTGTTCTTCTGCTGTTCTCATTTTTTTTTTCATCCTTTTCTGTTTTTCATCACCACTCTTTCTTCAAGTCTGTTGCTTTGTTGGTCTGATTTTTTTTTTTTTTTAAATAATATCTTGTGTCTTGATGAGCAGGGTCTGGTTTTAATAGCCATAAACATCTCATCCCTTTGCTTAAATAAATTTGTTGCTGGCAAGTTGATGAGCTAAGAACAGAGCCTCTTTTTATCTACAGAATAGATCTGCTACTGGCAGGCTTACCACAAGCTTCTCTTGCCCACTGCCCTGCCAATGTACCTTAACCCTTACCTGGAGAGGTTTAGTCACCAGCCCCTGCCTGTCTTTCAGATCATTAAGACTGCCAACCACCATCAGCACTAACCAGTGCTAGTGGTTGTGTGATATGAATGGAGTCTATTGGAATCTGGGCCTAACTCCCCGAATTCGCTTCTTGTGGGGCAGTGCACTGAATGGAGTGGAGGAAAGGGCTGTCCCCTGCCCTGTTTAAACCATGGGCCTCACAAAGTCAGGGCATAGTGGAGCTGTCACTTTTCCCCCCCTCGGTGCACCCATTATTACTTCTGTCTGCCCCACTTGTGTCTTCAGTGGTGAGGCCCAGGAATTACTGGGGGTAGAAAAGTTCTGTGGTTGGCACAGTGTCCATGGGCTGCAGGGAGCACTAGGAAGCAGTCTGCCTGCAGGTCCCCTGAACTCGGGTACAGCTCTGGGTTTGGGTGGTGCTTTGCTTCTCCGTTCCAATGGCTACTATTCTCCCCTGCCAGCCATTTGCTCTTCTGTCTCTGCTTCTAACTGTTCAATGTAAGAAGATACCCACATCCTGTTGGGCTGTCCTGTAGTCAGCCTCCTTCCTTTGCCTGTGTTGAATGATTACCAAGGTCAGAGTCTGTGTATTGACATCTGCCCCATCCCCTGCCAATGCCCAGCTCAACATGCAAGAGATCCCTCAGTTGCCTTTGTGGCAGTGAATTGTGCTGATTCCACTAAACAAAGGTACTCACCGGGCAAAGTAAAACTGATTCTTCAGGAGTTTCTGCCATAAGTGCACGTACTTGACTATCCCTGCTGGGGGAAAGTTTAAAAAAAAAAAACAGGACATTTGCCTTCCTGACTTGGGAAAAGACAGCTGTACGTGGAGGTGGGGAGGGAGCCATATTTCAACTGCTGCCATTGCTGGAGGTCTACTCTGCTGTGCCGCCCTTCTGTGGTTGCGTACAGGCTTGTCTCCTGAACCAGTCACTGCTGCATCTTAAGCAGATGGTGTGGTGGGCTGTTGAGCAGCCAGAAGGGCATTGCCTCATTGCATGGCAGCACAAGGAGGTGGGTGATTTGTTTTTATTGGGATCTTGGTAAAATCTAGTCCCTGTTGAGCTGTGTGATTGGGATAAGGAAGGGTTCCCTCCTGGCATGGTGGGGGCTCACAGATGCAGTAATACGCTCTCAATTTTCTTTTGTTCTTTCAAGACGTGATCAAGGTGTATCTGGGGATCAGGTCTCCATGATGGTGGATGGTGTCCAGGTGGCCTTGCCGTCCTATGAAGAAGCAGTGTATGGCAGCGCAGGGAACTGCATTCCACCCTCGGATTTGCGGGTACAGATTGTGCTGTCAGAGGGAGCCGGGCAGAGTGGAACAAGTGAGATGCAACAGCAGCAGGACCTAGGGGCTCGTGACTGCCTTGTTGGCGAGGATGAGACCCCAGGACACTCTGGACTGTGTGAAGCCAGTGGCTCTCAGCGCTCTGAAACTGTTCTCGTGCACCAGGCCACCACGTCTTCCTGGGTAGCTGGCATGGCTAGCAGCAGACCGGTGCACAGAGATGCTCAAGACTCAGAAAGCAGTGATATACAAAGCCTTTTATCACTCACTTCCTCCGAGGAGTACACAGACGGTAGGTGATATGAACTGAAAACACTGAATGAAACCCTGTGAATAAGAATAGCCGCTGCAGTGCAGCTAGTTAGGATGAGAATTAGAAGGGCCATTGAGTTTTGTGCTTCAGGGCACAGGCTGGTCACCAGCTGAGGGTTAAGAAATTTCCCTGCCTCCACTGCACAATATTTTGTAATTAGATGCAGACTGGGGATGCTACATCTTCCTCAAAAGCATTCCGCATTTGCCAGCATTGAAGGCAAGATGCCTGATTAGAAGGGCCAAAGGTCTGTTCTGACGTGGTGCTGCGTCTGTTCTTAAGTCAATTACGAAACTTTTGCCCCTGCAGTACAATGAAAATGCAGCGCAGTTCTATTCAGCGGCAACTGCTGTTTGGAGGGTGGGGAGAGAGGGGGACGGCACTCATTTGAAAATGAGCTCTTTATACTTCTGAGGCTCTTCCGTTTGGGGAACTGTAACTGACAAGGCAAGGGACTGGCTGGCATAGTGCAGAAAGCACTATAGACCCAGAGCACAAGCCTAGTTTGAAGTCCTAAGAGGAAAGAGATGTGATGGTCTTGTGTCTCATCCCGTAATGGACGGGATTCCACATTACCAGCCCTCTGGATTCTCAGGGCTCTACGGAAGGAAAAGCTTTAAACGGACAGGGCTGATATGGAGACACAACAAAGTTCTGTTAGACCCACTAGGTCAAGAAGTGTAACTGGCTTGTAGCTAGCACAAAGCAGAAATTGGTTTTCTATTGCTGCAAGCCCTGTAGCCATCAGTAACATGACTTGGAACCCTGCTCAACAATAAAACCTCAAAGGTTATTTCCCCTTCAGGGAGGGAAATAGCAAAATGCACAGATATGGATGGAAAACCTCAAGCCTAGGTAAAAGAGTGGGGGATAGTGTTGCCAATAGCTGATCCAGTCGGCCTTTCACACTTGGTAGAATAGGCAGACAGTCCATGTGTTCCATGGTGACTAGCACTGCTTTTAAGGCGCTGTTTGAGGCACCTCTTAGCAGGGAAGATTGCTATAAGCTGGAAATGGGTGTCGGGATGGCTCAGTTAACGATTACTTGTTCTGTTCACTCCCTGGGGGGCACCTGGCATTGGCCACTGTCAGCAGACAGGATACTGGGCTAGATGGACCTTTGGTCTGGGATTCAGTACGGCCGTTCTTATGTTCCAAGGTAGACTAACCAAAAGGTTAGCTTACTGTGTCAGATTGTGCTGTACAGCCAGTGCAACCTCCTCTGCATAGGAACTCGCTTGGCTGTAGTTAAAGGTTAACTTGCCACGGGCCTGTTTGCAGTCATCCCTGTTGCTAGGCTAAGACAATACAACTGCTGATCACAAGCCTGCTGAGAGAGCAGGCGTGGGAAGAAGTGCTGCCTGATGTTGGAGGGGCAATGCTGCACTACCCACGGACAGGAAGTCCCCAGCTTACAAATGGGTTGTGTTCTGAAAGTTCATTTGTGAGTTGGTTAGTTTGGAACTGGGAACACATTTTGCCGTAGAATCGATGTTATAAATGGTGGTTAGGTTCCCAGGCGAGCTCACAAAAGCCTATTTAACCCATAATGTAGCTGAAATACTGTACACTTGCAATGAAAAATAGTAGAAATGGGAGTGTGTTTTTAAATTTAACTTGGAATGCTGGTGCTTGAGGAAAGGCAGGTTTAATTGGAGGAGGATGAGGAGGTAGGTGGAGATTCTGAAAGGGACTCCTGGGCATTCCCCAGCCACCATCCCCATCCCGCTGTGGGTTCTGCTCTGGCTCCTGCAGCCAGCCCCAACCCCCAGCTGCCCATCCTCCCACTGGCCGCACGCAGGAAGCGGTGAGCGGTGCAAGTACAGGCTAGAGGACTCAAGAGCCATGCAGCTGGCGGCTGGAGAGTAGCAGCAGTTTCTCCCTTAAAGTGCCACTTCTCTCCAGCCACTGGCTGTGTGACCACCTCCTGCTCCTCTGGAGTTGTCCTGCTGCTCACCCCCAGCTGAACCTATTCCCTGCTCCTCGAGGTTGCAGGTGAGATTGTGTGTATGTGCAGATGTAAGTCAGATGCTTGTAACTCGGAGAGTGCCTGTACAGCTGTGGGAAGGGCCGTAACTTACACCCTGTCTGTGCACTTTGCTGCCACCTGCTAGAAGCTCCATGGAGTTACTCGTGTAAAGTCTGATCTCTCTTTTTTTTTTCTTTTTCTTCCCAGATATTCCATTGTTGAAGGAAGCATGAGATCTGCTGCACTTGTTTAGCCTTCTCCCTCTTGGTTTCTCCTGTTCTTCCTTGGGCTGCAAGCGTTCTGTGCAGCCTTCCCCACCTTCACCAGCTGGGCCCTGGATACCTCCAAGCAGAAAGCCTTTAGCTGAAGATCTAAGGGATGTCGCCAGGTTGTCTCCTCCATGCACCAGTTGGGTTGGTGTGGTGTGAGCCTCTCCATCCCATTTGCATTAGGGGCTTGAGTAATGTAATGGGTTTGAGCTCCTCCCTCTTCTTCCCTTTCTGTGCCAGATGTTTGACAGCAGCCGCTGGAGAGCTGCTATTTACTTGTGCCTTTCTCCTCACACCGGCTTGTTGCAGCTTCTCACAGGCCTCACTAGCTCTTCAGCAGCTTGGAGAGCAGGGGCCAAGAACTGCTTGCTCATTGGGTGCAGACATCGCTTATGTTAAAGGCCTTTCTTCCAGTATCCTCTCGGTGACTAGGGCAGGACAACACTCCCAAGAGGGCCAGACCTCTGGTCTTGGGGAGAAGTTCCGATATGGGTGATTTACACAATCCAGCAGTGCTCATAGTTTTTTTTAAAATAAAGTGGTATGTTCTGTAATTTAGTTGCATATTAACAGTTCGGCATCAATGACTATTGTAAAGGCAAAGAAGTCTGACATCTTCCACAAGATTTTTGGAAACACTTGAAGATTGTTTCTTCCTTCTCTTTTCTTTCTTTGTTGTCCCCCTACTCTCCCTTCCCCCCCTCCCCCACAAAAAATACATACACCCTTGATATAGGAGAGTGATGGTCTCTCTGCAAGATTCCACTCCAGAAAATCCCACTGTCGTACTTTCATTGGCCTCACAATCCACTCTGTTTTCTGAGGCCTGGGGCTGGGACTACTCTGAGAAATGTTAGTACTTCCTCCCAGTGCTGCTCTAGCATAGTCCTAATGCTAGACTCTAGGAGAACTTCTGAAAAAAAGCTAGCTGTAGACAAAGCCTAGAAGCAAGAAGACTCGCGGTACAACCCTGAGTACCTGATCTTGTGTTAAAAGGCTTGTGTTAGCTGCAGGTTAGTTACGTTGCCCTGACAGTGTGCCAGGATTATGCCCATTGTATCCAAAGGCCTGCCCTTTTTGCAGGTATCAGGTGACTGACATTTTTTTTAAATCATGGTTATCCCGCAGGACTGCTTGGGTTTGCCGGACACCAGCAACTTTAATAACTTGACAGTAAAAATGGAAATGTAATTTAGACACATTGTCCCTTTCTGTGTCTGTGTTCCAGGAAACATTAGGTCTTTTTAATATGTAATCTGGATTCGCTGGCCATTACATTTTGTCAGCAGAGATATTAACATTGTCAGCTAATATTGGGGTTTGTGGTTAGCATCCCCAATTACCTGGCAAGAGATACCATAACACAAAGTACTCAAGTACTGAATAGCGCTTTCTAAATGATTACAGCATAGCTTCATTACCTTACATGGAAAGAGTTGTGCTGCTGTTTTATCTTAATGGGACTTCTTTGTGCATGTGGAGCTGCTCCAACATGCGGGCTTCTTTTCATGGGGTGGGAGAACACTGTGCTTGCTGAACCCCTTTTGACAAGTGCATTTGATACAGCTTAGTTGTGTGGCCAGTATGGAGGGAGCAGAGCAATTTTTAAACAGAGACTTGGAGTAGGCCTCTACCTAGTCCAGAGCATGCATTTCAATGACTCTTTTGACAGAGCCTTTGTAAAATATGCCTAGAAACGCATTACTCTCGCCTTGAACATAGGGCCTGGTGTGATGTACTGGAGGTCATCAGTTGAGTAACTTCCTGCCTGAATGATGCTGCATAGGGAGAGTTGTGGCCCATGGCCACGAGTGTTTGGGGCTTGGTGGTGCATTTAAAGGAGGTAAGAAGAGAGGACAAGAGAACAGCTCCCTGGCAGTTGGTCCCAGCAGCCATGCTTGGCCTCTCAAAGTTTTGTGCAGTTCACGAGCCAGACTAAGATGCAGAGGTCCGGGGATGGAAGTGTGCGTGCTCTCCACAGCACCCTGGCCGGGGGATCAACCTGCAGTTGCCACAAAGGGAAACCAGTGAATTTGTATTTGAAATGCAGGGAGCAGTGAGATGGGACTTTACTCAGCAAGTGGTGGCATCTGGGTGAATACCTCAGCCCCCTATTTCCCTGTCCTTTATAATTCTACTCCCTTCCCTGGAGCAGTGACTGTCTTAGAATACTTACACGTTACATAACACTTTAAAATGGATTATTGCAGCAGTAAAGCTCCAGCTACAACTGGCAGGGATTGGCTGCAGTATATAGCCAGCAAACTGTCTCCGCTGCTCATTAAATTCCCTGGTGCACTTGCCTGTTAATTCCCAGGATAGCTGTACCAGTGCTGTGTATATGGGGAATAGCTCTATTCCCCCATGCCGTGTAGCTCTTAAATTAAGTCGCAATAATTGTTTTAAAGAGACACTGTCAAGTTAAAAGTATTAGATTTTAAACAAACTTCACTAGGTCTGTCAAGCCATTAAAAAAATTAATTGCGATTAATCGTGCGATTAAATAGACTCCAGCTGGCCCCTGGCTCCAGGTTGCATGGCCCCTTTGAAATGCTGCAACCTGGAGCCAGGGGCCAGCTGGAGTCTATTTAAAAGGGCAGCGATGCAGAAGCCCAGGATCAGCTGTGCGGCACGGCCCCTTTGAAATGCTGCCCTGGCGTTTCAAAGGGGCTATGCAACACGGAGGCTGGGGTCAGCTGGAGTCCCCAGCTGACCCCGGCTCTGTGCAGTGCCGGCACTGGGGCATTCAAAGGGGAAGCACGGTGGGAGCCCAGGATCAGCTCGTGTCCCCAGCTGATCCTGGGTTCTGCTCATGCTGACCCTTTTAAATACAGTGGTGGCATTTTAAAGGGGCAGCGCTGCAGGAAGCCCGGGGTCATCTGGGGATTCCAGCTGATCCCAGGCTCCTGCTGTGCTGCCCCTTTGACACGCCGTGGTGGCGTGTCACAGGGGCAGCGCTGTGGAAATGCCTGCAATTAATACACGTTAAAAAAAATAACGTTAATTGTGCTCTGCATTAATCGCAGGCATTAATGCATGTTAATTGACAGCCCTATTCTTTACCTGTTATAACACCTTAGGTTAGTGCAAGAATTTGACAAATCTGACTTTCACTGTCCTTGGTGGTTTTGTTTCTAGCTCACTTTGGACAATAAAAATCAAATTTGTTTTATTTCCCCTTTACTGGTGCTGCAACATTTGGCTTTCAGACAGTGCAGATGTAAGTGTACTACTCTGTAAACTTGTATCTACTGCAATTTTTAAAAAATCAATGTTTTGAAACTGTCTTAATTTTAAAATTATTCTTCCACAAAATCAAATTTTTGTAAGTGTCCCTATAACCTGCTCTCTCACTTCTTACCAAAGTACAAAGACTGTCCATGTTTTCTTCTCTTCAGACAAATTCGAAAGAGAATGCAAAAGCTCTTTAACTTAAGCTTGCCTGATAAAGCAGCCGGGTGCAAAGGCTGAGTGCCACGCTAACAGGGTTTTCAGTGAACAGAAGAGCAGCATTTCCTTAATGAAACTGGAATTTGATCCCAAGGCCAGACCTTATTCTGAATGCCAAAACTTAGTCATGCACCTCACAGAAAGCGCATAGGGTGGCTGCGCCCACTAATCCCAACCCACAATAGAGTGGTTAGCCCCAGTCTGAGCGCTAATCAACTGGAAAAAAAACAGCAGAAGGAAGTATAGTTTCCCCAGAGTTTCTTTCCTGGATGGCAGAGTGGAGGGGGAGAGGGAAAAGATGTGGCTGTAGTCTTCATAATCAGCAGAAATAGACAGTGAATGTATCTTTGATTAAAGAGCCTAAAAGAGCTGCTACTGATAGTGGAGAATGGCCTATGGTAGGGAGATCTAGTTGTAGGATGCTGGCTTCCTAGTAATTTTCAGTGCCCATAGAGGCCTTGGTGGTGGCAGAAAACCAGCGTGCCACTTTCCTCTGTGGAAACATTCACGCAGACTGGAGCCATTAGATCCAATGAAAGCCAGAAGAAATAGGAACAGCATTTAAATTATTGTCTTGCCTTCCCAAGCATACAGCTTCTGAATTTACTTACCTATACAATGAGAGAGAATAAGGAGGGGAAGAAACTGTTTGAATACTTACCTGCTTAATTAAGAGAAACTCCTTTTTCTTTCCCCTTAGTGAGTAATATGTAAACTGTTACCTGCATACCTTTAACGTCTAAGGGAGGCTTGAAAGTACAGGAATCAATATCTGGGGAGGGAAGAAAGCTAGAATAAGTGAGAGGCTACACACTCAGGACTCCCCTTTTAGTCAATGGGAGTAAGGATTGCAGGACTTGACCTTAAGGAACCTTTGGTTGTGAGCTCTGCCATAACGTGTTAGCATTAAGTTGGAGTGAAGAATTGGAGTGGAATTCCTTGCTGTTCTCATAGAAGAGAGTATTCAAAAGAAGACAGTCCCCCATTACAATCCCAGCAAGATGCGGTTTTGTGTTGTCTTCCACATGCTGCACCCTGAAATTCTTAACAAACATTCAAATAATTTAATTACATGCAAAAATTAAAAACAGCTAGCCTGTATTAAAATAATGAGGTACAAAACTTAAAGGGACACTGTCAGGAGAAATGTACACGCTACTATGTGCAATAGAAACTCTTCCATGATTTCCTTTCTATTCTACTTAACAGGTTTTCTTTTAAAGAGAGAGATTCCTCTGCTGTGTTTGCAATTCAGATATTACAGCAGCAGGCTAGTGTGGGAGATCCAAAAAGTGAAACTGATCACAAATGAAAGAATGGGATTCATCTCTTTTCCATGCCCAGATTATGAAGTGCAGAATTGATTAAAAGCCAACTTTAATCATGCCAGTGTTGGAATAGTTGAAAGGGCTTAGTAACAGGTAAGGAAACTGTGGTGGGTAAGGACCTCGCTCCACTGCAGGTGGAAGGAGCAGTGTTCCACAGCGTTCTCCTTTGTGGGAATGCTGCACAATTTGAGCTCTGTGGATCTGGGACTGAGCACTGCCAGAGGATTCCTGTCCTTTTAAACCACAGGAAACTTGCAACATAACATTACACTGTGAGCATCATCTTCCATGTTTCCAATTGGACGTGCACTTTCTCAGGGTTTCCCCATTTAAGAATTCATCATCTGTATTGCAGGAATTTTGTGCATTTGTAACTGTGACTTGGCCTCACAGCACATGGAGTAATTTGGGAGGATGAGAAGTATTAACATTATTCCAGGAGGCTTCAATGTGGAGAATTTGGGTCAATTTGAACTGGGACGCAGTGAGCACCACATGTTCTGCTGTAAGCATTGCTGTGAGTACAGATGAGAGAGAGCCTAAGAGAACCCGGGGTGAGCAAATAGGCATTGTTAAAAGCTGTGAGCAACCCTGCAGGTGATTGCAACTGTTTGGGCCCAAATAAATATAATGGAGAGTCCACTACTCCTCCATGAAAAATGTGGAGACGCAGCAAGACAGAAATGTTCAGATGTCCTTGCTGATCTGTTTACATCTCACATTTAAAAATTAATCTGAAAAATTAGGGTTTTATTTTTGAATAGCAATTGTTTTATTAATATTCTTCACACAGCTGAGACACCAGAACTAGTATAATCAGTTTCACTTCCTGGCTCTCAGACACAAGCACAATAAATTTCATCCTGCAAAAAAGGAACTGCAACTTAAACTTGATGAAAACAAGTTTCACAAGAAACTTGTACTTAAACATCAAGTTCTCTCTGTAAAAGGCTTTGGAAGTTCAGAGAGGCTGCCTAATGCTGGCTTCATTTCAGGGAATGTTTTGTACTGGAAATGAACCCTCTCCCAACATTTCAGAACCTTATTTTAAAAAAACCAAACGTCTAGAATCACTGTCCTACTCTCACCCTTCCTGGGACAAAGCATGTAAGTCTCCCAGACACCTCTTCAGCGATCTCTTTCATCCTGCTTCTAACTTGGCCTTCTGGATCACTTTTAAGAGGTTACATGTGGTTGCACCAGAGTGCATGTGTCTGAATTACACTGATGCTCTTCTATTTTAATATATGCTTTATGCTTTGGTCCCAGTGTCCCCCACAGAGAAGGGGCAATCTGATTCTGCTGGAAATAATGCTTTATTTTTTATTTTCAACTTTATGTAAGAGTTCAAACCAAACACAAAGATGAACTGTCTGTGGAGCAGATGCTCTGATACCATGGGCAGACTGCAGGTAGTTACAGATAGGGAAGCTTGGTTGCCTTCAATACATTAATTTGTCATCTGGATTTTACCTGAATTACACCACTATGGCATTGTTTGTGGAATGGTACTCCTCTGTGGGATTTTAAAACAAATGAAACCTAATTGATGCTGTGCAGGATGTCACTCAATCAGTTTTATTTTGCTTTATTTTATATATATTTTCTGGTATCCTGTACATTGCAGTGGGTGTGAAGATAGTATTTTAATATTTGTATAAAGTTTAATTTAATTTTAATTGTTCTATGTATATAACTGCATTTCTAAATTAAAATCCTTTTGAAGTGAATGTCTAACCTCTGTCATGTGCTTTTTAAATATTCAGGAAAAGCTTTATCTGGCACTCATGGGGAATGGAGGTTGCCAGATAATCAAATATGCTGGATACTTAAGCTTATTGCTTTGCCCCAGGGAAGGTTTGGCAATCTCCCCTGAGCCACAGAGCCATCCTACACGGCAGGCAGAGGAGTGGGCTGGGAGCCCTCCAGCAGAACTGTCACCAGGCAGGGAGAAGGAGGCACTTGAGGATGACAGTAGTTGGCATTGCCAGCTGTCAAAAGTCCCACAACGGCCAGAGGCATCAAGTTGGCTGGCTAGACAGGTGGCAGTGGGGCATGCGTGCCCAAAGATGTGGGGATATGATGGCTGAGGGCAATGTTAATTAACAGTTTTTCCAGGATTGAATTCCTATTCAAATGCCAGATAACCAAGCTTTTACTGTATATAAAAGATATTCTTTGGTCTCATGCTGTTTGGAGTGGAGTGAAGAGACCAGCCAGCACGTTATTTGAAAATACTCTATGCTTCTTTAGCACCTTCCATCTGGGGATCTCCAAGCATATTGCAGACAGTGAATGAAGCTGTAACACACCTGGGAAGTAAAGTTATTACATATGAGCCAATGGAGCAATTAAGTGTTTTTCCCAAGGTGACCCTGGCTCAGTGGCAGTCTCAAGAATTATTCCATAGCTCTTGAATTTCAATCTGTTCATTTCAGTAAAGACAACTCACAATCTATGAAACTGACACAGTGTGTCTTGTGCTCTCAGCCTTAAACTAGAGAGAAGAAAGCCCTGATCTGATTTGGACACACTGCTATAGAATGCCATTCTTCCTGGGCAGTGGAAAACTGGAATTGCCAGGAGTGATGTTACTGGTGTGTGCCCAGGACCTATGGGAAAATGGACCTATTCTCACCAATTTTGCCCCATTTGTGTTTCCCTAAGACCTCAGTGCTAGTGACTTCCAGGTACACATGCATATCCACTATAAATTCTGCTACCCCAATCAAGAATATGCCCCAGGGAATGGACAACCTTAGGCTGCACCCCTAACAAAGTGGAGCCCAGCCTGTGCACAGCTGCCACACATGGCTGTGCAACTGCACAGTAACTTCTTCCTTGCATTCAAATAGGAGGGCCCAGCCTTTTCCCCTGTGGGATGCATAAGGGATGGAATCTGGGCAACATGACTTGGAATGTGGGTGGGTGACTGGGAGGAAGGAATATTCCATGAAGCAGGAGGTGTTTGCTGCATGTGGTTGGGCGGATCTGCCAGTGAAACAGTTGGTATTGAGGGGACTTAGTCTTCATTACATCTCTCCCAAACTAACGAATTGGGCTGATGTACATTAGTTTTAGCCTAAACACAGATTGAGGTATCTTGATCCTGGCATCAGATTCTCTGACTAGCCAATTGGAGGGGGCCGAGATTTCCTGAGAGAGACTCTGGAGCAATTTTTGGGTGCGGTTCTTACATATACCTATCTATTGGGTTTCCACACATATGCCATGTGGTATGGAGCTCTGACCCTGCATGAGGATGTCCCATTCTAAAATCAGTTGATTTACTGACTTGCTACATGATCTTGGAAGCAGAGTACTTTGTTCCTCTACCATTAATTTCTGCAGCATCATAGGTATTCATGCAACTTACAACGGTAGGAACACTAGGGCAAGGAGCCTTGTGAGTGTGAATGTTCTAAGTTAGCAGATCAGAACCCATAAAAATGGGCACAAGAAAAGGCAGCAGTGACAAGCCAGCAATGGAGGGAGGACATTTGGTGTGATTGGCTGCCTCTTCCATGATACAGAAGGCACCATAAAAGGCTCATATCCACAAAGGGCAAGAGAATGAGGGAGAAGGCAGAGAGCCTCACGTGAAAGAGGGACTGGAACTGAGATGTAAGCAGGCTGGAGTGAGTCAGCGTTTGAGGGATGGGATGGTGCTTGTGCATAGTGTAAGGGAATGGGAAGTACTTGTGAATGGTGGAGTGTCAATGGATAGAGTGGAAAGAGTTGAGAGGAGGAGGCTACAAATAAACAAGAGGAGAGATCCAGGGATTACTAGTTCGGAGGAAGGAAAGGGCAGATGTTAGTGACAATGAAGGGAGAGACGAGATTTGGAGGGGAAGGGTAAAGAAGAGCTTGAAGGAATGACAATGGGGCAAGTGTAAGGCTGATCGATAAAGGTGAGTTTGGTAATGAGAAGTAGAAGGTACAAGAGAATTTCTGGAGCAAAGATCAGCTCATCTGCTGAGACTTGGAGATAGTGGGACAACAGACAGAGATACTTAAATTGTGGTAGCTGCAGTCTTGCAGCCTTTGACCTATGCTGAAAATCAAGACAGAAGTGAAGAGGGGAACAAATTTGGAAGCCACAAAGAAATGGAGACTATCAAAGGCTCTGGCTTTGTGATGTTCCCCCAGGTACAATCTGGACAGTTGAACAGCTGTAGCCCTTTAATTCTCTAGCTCCGGGGGGGGGGGGGGGGGGGGGTTTACACTGATTTGGTGTTAGATCTGCCACTCTTGGCCTGCTCACGCAGCCTTCAGCATACAAATTCACTCCCATATAAATAAATGAGCACACTGACCTGCTGCTCATGAACTGCATACAGGGCGACCCTTGCAAATTCCTCACCTCAGTCTTGTCCCCCAAAATATGCCTCCTGCATTGCTCATGCTCAAGTATTCTTCTAAACAGGACAAGCTTGCAGAAAGTCCATCACCTCATCCAAGGAAAATGATAATGCACCAACCTTGTTAGCCCAAGTGCCGTTTCCCACGTGCTTGAATCCAAACTAGGGTTTTATGGTTCAGATAAAACCATAAGATCCATTGATTCACTAGAGAAATAGTTTGTGATGAGGCATAAGAGTCAAGATTGGTTAGGAAAGAGAAGAGTAAAGCACAAGCCAATACTTGATTTAACAAGCTAAGTGAACTTAAAAGCAAGAGGCTTGGTCTCAGCGCACCTGCTGTAAATTCCATAAGCTACATCAGCCCAGGACCCGCCCCCTTGGTTCAGTGCCACTCAGTAGAGAGATGGGGTGAGAAAAGGAGGGGAGTCAAGTAGAGGTTGAAACTTCATAGTCCGAACTTCCCTGGTCTGGCACCCTCAGGTGATCCCCTGAGAGCACTCACGGGATAAGCCATTGGGCTGGGACCAGGACAGAGTCCCCAGGGGCAGAAGAGTCACTGTGAGGAATGCAGAGCCCATGGTCCCTGTGGAGGGGAGGGGAAGGAGCAGAGCATGGCTGCTGGAGGGGAGCATGGAGCCTCCTGGGCTATAGTGGGGATTCTGGGGGAAGTGCAGAGGAGCATGGAGCCCCTCAAGTGTTGATTTGGACTAGATTTTAAAGATTTTCTAATCAGAAACTCGGGGGCTGCTGAGGGGCGTGCAGAGCCGCCAGGCAGACAGTAGAGCCGTGAGTGATAGCAGGGCTGCTGGGGGAAGTGTGAAGCCACCCAGACATCAGCAAAGATGAAGGGCACTCAGGGGTGCACAGAGCCACTGGGCAGTAGCAGAGACCCAGGAAGGCAGAGCTCCCAGCCATGAGCAGGAGCACAGAGCCCTAGGCAGCAGTGAAGCCACTGGAGAAAGAGTGGAGCTCCAGATGGGAATGAAGTCCCAGGCCACTGTGGGAAGAGTGGAGCCCTAGGCTGCAGCTTTGACCTCCCCTAGTCTGGGACCAATCAGGTCCTGAGGGAAGTGCAACCTGTATTTTTCTCCTTTTTATAATTTAACTAGAAGACTTTCCTGGCATTGCCTGGGTCCTTCAGGGCAGGGGGCTGGCAGTGTGAGGCCACCAAGGGCTTTCTCCCTCTCCCAGGCCCCTCCTGGGGTGGAAGGAAGCAGGAGCTGTTTTCCTGGCAAGGAGGCCCACTTATCCAGTCTGGTACCACTCTCTTGGTGGTATGGCTGCCTGCAGTGGTCACTCTGCAATATGGCTGTCCCCAGAGTTTGCTGCCCCCAGTGGTGACTGAGAATCATGTCCCTACTGTCTCTGCCCCCCTTTTTCCATTTTCTGGGGGGGGAAAAAAAGTCCCATTTCCAGCATTTCCCATTTCCTCACACAACCAAAACCTGATCTTGCTTTAAGATATGAGAAGAGGAAGCTGTAAACCAAACCTGGTAGTCCTAGCTCTTACCACTTAGGAGGAGTTCTTGAATAAATAGACTCACAGACAGACAGGTTCACATTTTTAAAATCTCTAGATAGTTTTATTGTGCTAGAAATATCCTTGTTGAGTCATGGTGACACACAGTCTACTGTGGAGATGAGATTTGAACTGTCCTTGTGATGGAGTGTAAATTTCTTGTTTAAACTTTCCTGTGGCTGGAGAATAGCTGCTTAAGCTGTTGATAGCTCTTTAACTCCTGACTGTGGTGCTGCTATATCTTTGTCTCTGACACACTGGTTTGTGCCTGATTGTCTTCACCTTGGAGCATGTTATAATGATACACAGTATATTAGCTTATATCTTCACATGCAATGTTGATACACACATTTTACCAGGACAATAATGTTAAGCATATTATGATATTTCAGTGATTCCTCACAAACTATGCTTTGTGCAAAATGTATCATACTCTTTTAAAAGTAGTGAACAAAATAGTATCGATTGTCCAGCTTACAGTTCCCAAATTTATCTACACTGTTGTGATGGTGTCTTAGGAAAGCCTTATAATCTGCTTACCTTCTCTCCTGTCAATGGAATCCTATTGTTCAGAGGGCAATTGGGGTAATTTGTTGCTTTGTACTGATATGATGGACAATAACTCTTCTGCTGAGTCTTAAAGGGTGTGTGGAATTGCTGAGCATGGGGGATTGCTAGCTCTATTAGCAGTTTCACAAGGGCCAAGATATGTCAGATCCATGGTGCATACTTAGGGTATGTCTAGACTACATGCCGCCGTCACAAGGCTAGATTAGGCTACCCGGCCTAGGAAAATGAAGCGGCGATTTAAATAATCGCCGC
>CM057848.1:63603362-63615633 GCA_030068395.1 Apalone spinifera | reverse complement strand
CCCATCTCGCTCCTCAGCACGGACTACAAAGTCGTAGCAAAAGCCATCTCGCTGTGACTGCAGTCCGTGCTGGCAGACGTCATCCATCCCGACCAGACCTACACCATCCCGGGCTGTAGCATTTTTGATAACTTGTACTTGGTCCAGGATCTCTTGGAGCTTGGGTGTAGGGACGGGTTGTCGTTCGCCCTCCTGTCCCTGGACCAGGAGAAGGCGTTCAACAGGATGGATCACGGCTATCTCCTGGGCACCCTGCAGGCCTTTGGCTTCGGGCCCCATTTTGTAGGTTTTCTCCGAGTGCTGTACGCCTTCGCGGAGTGTTTGGTCAGGCTCAACTGGACCCTGACCGAGCCAGTCAGCTTTGGGCAGGGAGTACATCAGAAGTGTCCGCTGTCGGGCCAGCTGTATGCTCTGGCGATCAAGCCCTTCCTCTGTCTCCTCCGTAGGAGGCTGACAGGGTTGGTGCTGCGGGAGCCGGAACTGCGGCTGATCCTGTCGGCGTACGCCGATGATGTGCTCCTCGTGGTCCAGGACCCGGGTGACCTGGCGTGGGTGGAGGCCTGCCAAGCCATCTACTCGGCGGCTTCCTCCGCCCGCGTCAACTGGGTCAAGAGCTCTGGACTGGTGGTTGGGGACGGGTGGCACGCCGGCTCCCTCCGACCCACGCTTCAGGCCATCAGGTGGAGCATGGGTCCGCTGCTCTATCTGGGCGTCTATTTATCCGCCACGCATCCTTCACCGCCGGAAAACTGGCAAGGTTTGGATGCCAGGGTGGGTGAGCGGTTGCGGAGGTGGGCAGGACTGCTCCGGTGCCTCTCCCTTCGCGGGAGGGCACTGGTGCTAAATCAGCTGATCCTGTCCATGCTCTGGCACCGGCTCAACACCCTGTGCCCGGCCCCAGAGATCCTGGCCAAACTCCAGAGGACAGCTTTGGAGTTCTTTTGGCCAGGACTGCACTGGGTCTCTGCAGGGGTCTTGTCCCTCCCCCTGAAGGAGGGTGGCCAGGGCCTGGTCTGCGTGCGCAGCCAGGTCCGGACCTTCCGCCTCCAGGCCCTGCAGAGACTCCTCTTTAGTGCAGGTAGTCCAGCATAGAGCACCTTGGCGTGCGCCTTCCTCCGCCACCTCCGAGGGCTCCGATACGACCGGCAGCTCTTTTTTATCCACCCGAGGGGTCTTCCGCGAGACCTCTCAGAGCTGCCAGAATTCTACCAGGACCTCCTCCAGACCTGGAAGCTGTTCTCAGCAACCAGGTCCGTTGTGGCCACCGAGGGAACGGATCTCCTCGCAGAGCCCCTGCTCCACAATCCAGCCTTGTGCATGCAGGTGGCGGAGTCTCCTTCGATGCGCCGGAGGCTGATCCTGGCAGAAACCACCAAGGTCGGAGACCTCCTGGACTATGCCGGGGGGGGACTAGGTGGATCCCCATGTGCTCGCTAGCCGCATGGGGCTTTCTACCCCCCAAACCGCCCTGCGCCTACTCCGGGAGGTGAAGGTGGTTTTACCGAGGACCACTCTCGAGTTCCTGCAGAGAGCCCTGCGATAGGGTACACCCCGTCCCTCCCTTCCTGCAAACCCTCCGTCCCTTATTATCGGGCCCCTGTTCCGCAGGCCATCCCGGCCTCCACATCCTTGGACCCCTAGCCGGCTGCAAAATCTGCAGCCAGTCTGCTTTCGAACCGTGCCAAGACGACATCTGTATACGCTCGTGCTCCACACCCTGCATTTCCCCACCCTCATGTCCTGCCCCGACACTAAGTGGCGGGACTATCTAAGACCTATAGAGGGTGGGGAACCCTGATGGGCCAGCGTCTATTCCGATCTAATTCCATGGCTCATCGGGGACATCAGTTGGCGGCTCCTTCACGGAGCCGTGAGCACAGGCATGTACTTGGCACGGTTCAGCCCTATCCCAGACACCTGCCCCTTTTGCGGAGTGAGGGAAAACCTGGCACACGCTTATCTTGAATGTGCCAGGTTGCAGCCCCTATTCTGGCTCCTCCAAAACCTCTTATTGAGGTTCTGGCTGCACTTTTCCCCTCACCACTTCCTGTACGCACACCCTGTCCGTGGCCCCACAAAGTCACAGGACCTCCTCGTCAATCTCCTCCTGGCCTTGGCTAAAGCCACCATCTATAATACCAGGAGGAGGATGTTAGATGAGGGGGTTCTCTGTGACCGTGGGGCCTATTTCCGTTCCTCCCTTGTGTCACGTATACGGGCAGAGTTCCTCTGGGCGGCCTCCACTGGCTCCCTTGACGGCTTCAAGGAGCAGTGGGTGCTGTCCGGGGTTCTCTGCTCAGTGTCCCCATCCGGTTCCCTAGTTATAAACCTTTAGCCTGCTCTCCTTGCCCCTTTTGTCATTATTTGTCCCCAGTAATTAGTTGGACATGGGTCCAGTCGTCCCTCCCGCAAGGCTGGGGGAGGGGCTTTTAGAAGCCCGCCCACTCTCCTGTGTTCCAAATAAAGCCCCACTATAAGGTGTAACAGGTATTCCAATACAGCAGGAAGTGGAGTGTCTTGTGGTCGTATGTTACAAGAGGTTGCCCAGTGAACAAATAGAGTCCATTTGCTCACGTATGTTTTTCTTGTTGCAGGTGCTCTGCTTTGTAAGAGGACATCACGGACTTGTTGAGAGTACTGCAGTTCTATGCCCGTGAACCATCTAGGTACCACGCCTTGAGATGGTGTGTGGGAAACTGTGGGTGAGGATACATGATCCCTGGTTGATACAGAATGTTGGGATCGTTCGGAAGCGTGATTGATTGATGTATTGCTAGCCTGTGTAGGAGGGGAAACCACGGCTGTCGGGGCCAGCAGGGCGCAATGAGGATAACTTTTGCTTTGTCGTTCAGAATCTTTGAGGACTCTGTTGAAGAGAGGAAACAGGGGGAAAGCGTAATGTAGGAGTGCATTCCAGGTTATAACAAGCATCCCTGGAGGACTCTCTGCCCATGCAGAGAGCAATAACTCTGGGCAATAACTTGGGCATTTTTTGTTGATTGAGGTGGCAAATAAATATATCTGGGAAACCTCATCAGTTGAATATGTCGGTGAGGAGTGCATAGTTGAGTTCCCATTTGTGCTCTTGTGTCAGGGCTCTGCTGAGGACATCTGCCATTGAACTGAGGACCCCAGGAAGGTGGCAAGCAGATATGCGAATGTCTCTGGCTAGGCACCAATTCCAAAGTGCTATAGCCTCCAGGCATAGAGTGTGTTTGGGCACCGCCTTGCCTGTTTATATAGAACATGTATGCGGTGTTGTCTGTGTATATTTTTACGTTTACTTCCATGACATTGGCATGCCAGGCAAACTGCCCTGAGATCAAGGGCATTGATGTGGAGCATGCGGTCTGCCGGAGACCATAGGCCATGGGCTGTGCGGCCTTCTGTATGGGCACCCCAGCCCATAAGGGATGCATCTGTAGTGACAACTACAGAGTGGTCCAGGGGTCAAAAGGGGATGCCTATGCACAGATTGCTTGATTTTGTCCACCAGTGTAGGGATGCTTTCACTGCGTGTGGTAGTGTGAGCATTTTGTTCATATGATGGATATGTGACTTGTACTTGCATCAAAGCCAACCTTGGAGGCATCTCATAAAAAGACGTGCATTTGGGACCACAGGATTGCATGATGCCATGTGACCTAATAGTTGAAGGCAGTTGTAAACCCTTACTACTGGCATCTCTTGAAGCGATTTTACCAGTTGACTGATGTAAGTGAATCTGCCTGTCAGTAGAGAGGCTCCGGCTGTGATTGAATTGAGCTGAGCTCTGATGAATTGGATTGTTTGGGTTGGCGTGAGTGTTGATTTGTCGTAATTTATTAACCTGCCTTCAATCATTAGGCTTCCTATCACAGTTATGGTATCTTGATAACAATCTTGACTTGTCCTCGCTTTGATAAGGCAGTCATCTAAGTACAGGTAAATTGCGATTCCTTGTTTTCTGAGGTGAGCAGCGACAGCAGCTAGCATCTTCGTGAATACCCTTGGTGCAGTGCAGAGACCAAAGGGCAGTATCGTGTACTGGCAGTGTTGGAGACCTAAAGTGAAATGAAGAAAATGTCTCTGAGAGGGGCGAATGGATACATAAAAATATGCATCCTGCAGGTCCTGTTGGTACGGGGTAAGTGTCTTTGGTACTGGTAAGTGAGTTGTGGGTACCTAGGTCTCTGATATGGTTGGTACCTGTACTGTCTCTGTCTCGTCATAGGGGTTTGGATACCGAGTGACCGCAGTATGGCTCTGGAATCTTTCATCGATTGGAGCAGTTCATTGGTCTTTGCAGAAAATAGCTTTTCTCCATCAAACGGAAGGTCTTCTGCTTTTCCCCGCCAAGTGCAACCATAGATAGAAGAGTTAAACCACAAGGCTCGTCTCATAGTGACTGCTGTTGCCATAGTCCTTATAGCTGTGTCAGCTGCATAAAGTGTGGCTTGCAGGGCTATTCGCGATATTATCTGGCCTTCTGAAACAAGAGCCTGAAACTGTGCCTTTTTGCTGTCAGGGTTATCTTCAATAAAAGTATTGAATTTTGTATAATTATTGAAGTCGTATTTACTTAATAAAGCAGCATAGTTCGCCACTCTTATCTGAAGAGTGGCAGAAGAATAAACCTTCTTTCTGAAAGTGTCCAGATGTTTATTGTCCTTTTTGGATGGAGTGGAATGATTTTGTTGTTTGTTTCTCTGCTATGCAGCATCTACTATGAGGGAGTTGGGTGGAGGGTGAGAAATGAGGAATTGAGAACCCTTGGAGGGAACATAGTATTTTCGATCGGCTTTCCTGCATGTTGGTGGGATGGATGCAGGTGTTTGCCATAGGGTTTTAGCGGGCTCCAAGATGGCTGGGTTAATAGGAAGTGCCATCTTTGTTGCTGTACTGGGCTGGAGGATGTTAGTGACTTCATGTTGAGAAACCTGAACTTCTTCCATATATATATATTTTCAAATCAATAGCAACTTATTAAAATAAATCTTGGAAAGAGGAGAGATCATCGGTAGTATGAGTAGCAGGTGGTAACAATGCCTGCTCTATGGCTGAGGCTGCATTTGAATGTAATATAGATGTTGAAACCGACATTGGAGAGCAATGGCTTTCACTGTCAGCTCTCCTCATAGAGGTGTAAGGTGACAGATTTAAAGGAGAGCAGGGTTTTGCCATATGCTTGGTCTTACATGGTCTCTCTTTATATTGTTGAGGTGGTTGATTGAACATTTGCCACTGTGGGGGGGCAAAGCATAGGAGGTGGCATCCAAAAATAAGGAGCCCAGGGAGCCATTTGCTCTAAAAAAATCTGGTTGTTGCTGATAAGCAGACCACATAGAGCCCGCCATATATGGCTGAGGTGAAAAAGCAGGTAAACATTCCTCCTCCTCCTCCTCCTCCTCAGAGACGGGGGAGGAGAAGTCAGAGTAATCAGAGAATGGAGATGTATGTTATCAGTCAAATTATGTGAATGTAAAGTGGGAGAAATTGCCAGGTCTTTGTGGTCCTTGTGGCTAATGAGGGGAGTATGTAGCATGGATAGCTCTGCTGACTGTAAACAAATTGCCCGGGCCTGCTGAGGCGGTGCCCCTGGTAATGGGAGAAAGGGGCCAGCACCTAGCAGTTGGTCTGCCAGGGGATTCCTCGATGCTGCCATAGGAGCAGGAAGATCTCCTATGGCCCGTGGTAAGGCAAGCACTCACGTGTCAGACAGCAGAGTGTGAGGCAAGCACGAGAAGACCAGTTGCCTCAGTAAGGGCAGACTTTTTTACATTTTTATTGCCCTTTTTGTGTTCACCCAAAGTGCCTGGGAGGTCAAACGTGCTCAGAGGGTTATTGCATGAGCAGTGTGACTTTCTCCCCTCAGTGCACTGCTTTCTGGGCTGCTGCTTCAGAGAGCTCGTCCCTGCCTTTGATGGCATAGGGGGCATTTGCCTCATTGGTGTATTGCTCAGACCCGAGCCCGGATCAGAGGTATAGTGTTTATCCTTGTCAGAGAAGGACATTTTAAGTCTCAGCTGTCTGTCTTTGCGCATTTTCGGCTTAGCGCAGTCAGTGACAGGCATTAAATTCTTGCAGAGCCTGCAGCTTTTACAGTTCAAGACTGCAGGCTTTTTTTTTTAAACTAACTCTAAACAAGTAAATTAGCTAACTATTAACAGGAACTGTGGAAATAAACGATATCTAAACAACTATTTGAAGAAATAAATTTGTGAGAAGTCTTTGCGAGAGCAAGAGAGTTCGTCTGAAGCCGGGGGGCGGTAGAAAGGAACTGAAGGGAGAGGGGCCACACATGCACGATAGTATTGAGGGACACTCTCGCGCACCGTGCATGCGCAGCTCCCGATACACTGCTGAGAAAAATCCGTCAAGAAGTGCTGGGGCGCTCAACACCTGACGTGGAGCACCCCCGGAGAAGCCTCTCGACGAAGAATAGTTTGTATTTGTATACAGACTTCCATCCCAGGATTTAACAAGCGCTTTGCATATACATAGCAATATCCCATGGGGAAGGTCAGTATTAAATCCATTTTACACATGGGAAAGCAAGGCCCAGAGAAGTTAAATGTCTTTCTCCAGGTCACTCAGGAAGAGACAGGAAAGAACACATAGTTCTTTGGAATTCTCTCTAGCACCCTCATGTGTAGGATCATGACACCATATTTCCTCCACTAACAAACATACATATGATGATTCAATAGTAATGCACAGGTGTTGCTCTCATGATTTCCATTAAATCCAAATCTGGGTGTATAATGGGAGTGAGGTGGATGGCAGCTCGAGATATTAGCTCTCTCTTCACGATGCAAGTAGGCAAATGAATGTAACTCCTCATTAAACCACTTTCAAACTGCTGCTGTGCTGTCTTGGTTCTGAGCTGAATGGTCTTCTCCCAGCTTGAAATGAGACTATTAGAGCCTCCTCTTTTTAATTCGGGGGAGGTCAATGGAGCCATGGGAAGAGCTGGAGCATCTAAATTAGGGTTTCCCAACCTATGGGTCCTCATTACATTTCAAAAGTGTCGCCAAGTGTCTCCCCAGGTGGCTCCTCCCCGTTTTTTAATTGCCTTGGGTCACCAAGTCTTCCTGAATTGTCAAAATGGGTCACCATCTGCAAAAGGTTGGGAACAGCTGCTCTAAATAGTTCAGGAAAGCACTTGCAGCGTTTTGGTAGCAAAAGGAAAAGTTTCCCAGAATAGTATAAAATGTAGAAATTACTGAATGTGAGCAGCTGGGCAATGCAGATATTTGGTGCTGGGACAGGGACATCAGTATGAATTTCCCCCACTGCCCAGCTCAATAAGGAACAAAAGTTCTGACTTAATTAACTTCACTGCTCAACTACTCAATATTTCAGACCAGGTTCTGATAGTCCAAGATTCACATTACAAAACCTCCCACCACAGTTGTCCACCTTCTTGGCAGAGAGGCCAGGGACTGAATTAATGTCTTCCTTCTTCACATAGTTCCTCCTCTCGTTTCCACCTCTTGTGCACAATCATTTTATGGTGAGAATCTTAATTTGCTTTGAGGAGGCAAATCAGTCACCTCTCACAGTTGAAAAATAATGTCCATATCTGTTGGGATGTAATCCCACTGGATAATATGATGGGAAGATGAAGGCCAGGGTTACCTCACCACTAGTGGTCATAATTTATCTTTATTTTGTGGTGTAATGTTAATTAAAAACCATCACAATAAAAACTTTGATGACTACAGAGGCATCAGCTTCCCCAACTCCATCCTCTGCCTTGGTGATATCTCCTGTGCTCAGCCATGCCCTGGCAAGGTTACTAGGAGGACAAGCACATAATAGTAGAGTGCTTGTGAAAGGGTTAAATAAGCTACCCAGCATATTACAGGATTGAGGCATGCACCATCCCTCCCTTATTTCAAGTTTAGTCAGTGGAAATGTTCCTGTTGAGATTCTGTTAAATCAAGCAGCGAGTTATCAGCCTACAGTGCATAGACTTATTTTTCTTGCACTGAGAAGTCTTCTTACAAAAACAAGAGTTCAAATGACCAGACATGTTTGGTCTTTGGCCTCTTTGCTGAGACACACACATAACCTCTGCCCCACTACATTCATTGCTAAATGTTAACAATTGACCTGAGACGTGTTAATTATTGCATTGGTGATCAAGAGGTAAATGGTCCTAGTTCATTGCCAGATAATATACCTTCAGGCCTGGATTTACTATGCATGATAAGGGAGACTGGGCAATTAAGCTATTACTACTCTACCATAAGATGATTACTGAAAATATCTGACAATTCAGTGCCTAATTATATTAGCCAAAATGTCTTGTGAAACATGACTCATTGGCCCTGAGGATTAGGCTTCATTACCGAGCTACGCAAGGAAAGGTGGAAGAGCTACCCAGAATGAAAAAATAGGGGGGCAGTGACACAAGGGAGATTAACTAGAATGTGCTTCCGAGGAAAACAGAGCAAGAAAGTTAAAAGCAGGCTGCATAATACAGGCTATTGCTGAAGAGCAGAGTTATTTCAAGGACTTTCACTTCAGTGCCATTCTGAATTAAAGTCATTAAGCCAGACTAATCAGGACCATGGAGTTACCCGCACATACTTCTGAGGTGTCCCCAACATCAGTGATGCTAGTGGTCCCATTTAGTGAGACTATTTTTACTGGGGTTGGTTGTGAATAGAAAACCCTCTGCCAGAGAATAGTGATAGAAATGTAGCCGTGTTAGTCTGGTGTAGCTGAAACAAAAAACAGGACTATGTAGCACTTTAAAGACTAATAAGATGGTTTATTAGGTGATAAGCTTTCATGGGCCAGACCCACTTCCTCAGATCAAATAGTGGAAGAAAATTGTCACAACCATATATACCAAAGGATACAATTTAAAAAATGAACACATATGAAAAGGACAAATCAAATTTCAGAACAGAAGAGGGATGGGGCAGGAGGGGGAGTAAATGTCTGTGAGCTAATGATATTAGAGGTTATAATTGGGGAAGCTATCTTTGTAATGGGTAAGATGATTAGAGTCTTTATTCAAACTTAGGCGTAAAGTGTCAAATTTAAGCATGAATGACAGTTTAGAGGATTCTCTTTCAAGTGTAGTCTTAAAAGGCCTTTGAAGCAGGATGCAGGTAATCAAATCATTGAGACAATGTCCTTTCTGGTTGAAATGGCAAGAAACTGTTTTTTCTTTGTGATCCTGTCTAATATCTGTTTTGTGGGCATTGATCCTTTGGCGAAGTGTCTGATACGTTTGCCCAATGTACATAGCAGATGGACACTTTCGGCACATGATAGCATAAATTATATTTCTGGATGCGCAGGAATATGTGTTCTTGATCTTATAACTCACTTGGTTAGGTCCAATAATGGAATCGGCAGATGAATAGCACCATCTCGTGTTCAAAAGGAATGTTGTGCACAAAGAAAGTGAGGAATGAGGGGGAGGGGATTTGTTTACAATTTTGATTGGCAAGTGAAGTGACCAATGAGAAGTTGATTTCACAGCTCAGCAAAACAGGTGTTTGGGAGACTAAAGTGTAGCTTAGGCAAAAGCATGACCCATAGAGTAATACAGAACACCACAGTCATGCCCAATCTCATTTTAAATGTGGAGATGGGGGGTCAATGGAGACTACCTGTTCCAGCCTGCACTCCTTAATGGTGATTTACATTGAAGCAGTACAAGCTGGGACCACCAACCTTGCAGGTCTTGTCCCAGTATGATTAAAGATGAGGGTGGCTACAGAGTGCTCCGTAGGTGAATTTTAGGTAAATTAAGGGCATCTTGGGAAATGGCTATTGTGGATTTTATGAAGGCAGTGTTTGGGCATCCCTGCTTTTAAGGTTCTGGGGTGACTTTGCCTAAAACAGACTGCATGTGACTGATTATGGCTGTCAAAAATTCTGCTGTGTATGAGAGAACAGATGCAGGGTGGAGATCTGGGTTGCACCACAGACCTGCTATCCTTACAGACAGGGCCATCCCAACACGGGCACAGGGCCTGGGGCAACCCTCTCAAGTGCCCCAGGTGTGTAGTCATGGGCACTCCCTCTTTCCCCAAGCCCCACTCCTTCCTCATCGCCTTTCTCCCTCCCCCGAGCAATGCAACCTGGGGCATTACAGGAGGGCAGCAAAAGCAGCAGGGCTTGCCTCCCTCCCCTAATTGCACAGGCAGTGGGAAGTAGAGCGGCTCAGCAGACTGCTCCTCACTACCCTCTCCTGGCCTGCTGCACTTGGCTTCTCAGCAGTGGTGGGAAGCAGAGTGCTCTGCCCCCAGGGTGCTCCACTTCCTGCCATTGCAGAGAAGTGGGGCACAGTGGGTCGGGAGTAGGGCACAGAGGGGCAAATCAGGCTGCCCCACCTTATCAGGCCATATAATCTCCCAAGTTCTTCCCATCCATAGAATTGTTGGGGCAGCTGCTGCGCTGATCTGGTGGCTTCTGTGTCAGATGTAACAGGAAATGGGGAACACAGGGTAACAAAACCCGACTTCAGATTACTAGATTATTAAATAAAGCATAGACAAGTGGAGAGCTGAGACAAAAACCCTGCATCTGCAGTTCCATAGCCTCCACCACAACCACTTAGCCTAATGAAAAATGCACTGAGCGTTCTTTAGCCTGTACATCTCACAGCAGAGTGAGCATTAGCTCCAATAACTTGGTCTAATAAAGTATAAAGATTTGAGGTCATGTGTATCAGAGCGTATGCCCCTGTGGATGAGCTAGGGGTTACCTAGGTCAGAGCTCTGTTCCCACCCCGACACAAACTTCACCTTTGCAAAGTGTTTAAATACTGTGTGTTAATTAGTTAAAAATGAAACTCTGCAAAATCTCCCCTAGACAAAGAAGGCATTTTGGCAGGGTCTGAAAGAGAAATTGTTTGAATACTAAATCAAAGTAACAGACAAATTAAAAAAAAAGTTCTTCTATTTCTGACATTGAGAGCTGCCTCTCACAAACCCTAATGAGAAAAGATATCTAATTGTATATGTTATCATGGTTGTGGGGGGGGAGAGGGAGAGAGGGGTTGGTTGGATAGGTCAAGGGATACACCAAAACATTAGACACTCCAAATACCAGTATTTCAACATCAGAAAAAAATGTATTAAATCAAAATATATGGAAAACAAGTTTAATTTGGCTTTCATGGAAAGGGGAAAAAATGTGTTAGGAAGAAGAGACAGAAATGTGGCATCTCTATGGAGCAGAATTAAGTATCTAATGTTAACGAGCAGTACAAAAGAGTGCTGAGAATCTGGCTGTGTTCCAAATACATTAATGGCATAACACACTATGCAAGTGTTGAAAAGGTGTAAAAGGAATCAAAGACCTTGTGTCTATCAAAAACAAATACTTCAAGTATCTGCTCAGAATAGGGTTTCACAGGAGCAGTCTAGCCTAAACATTCTGAACATGAAAGGGACTGTCTCTAGACCCTTTCCACAGGGTCCTACAGCCTGGGTGCCAGCCTGTATCCAGAAGAACTACACAGCAGTGAAACATCCCTGCAGTCTGAGCCCCACATTGGCTAGATAGGCCAGCTATGCGTGTCTAGTTCTTGTGTAGATGTATCCTCCACCATATCCCTCCACTGCTATTGTGGCGAGGCGTTGCTAGTACAAGCACTGGTGGAAATACCAAAGTAAAGCCATCAGCTGCCAGTATTTTAACCACTGTGACCTCTAACCCAGTTCCATGAATTTCTAGAAGACACAACTGTTAATTGCAGTGTAGACAGCGCCAAATTTTTAAATAAGCTATTTTGAAATTACCTTGAAATAAGCTATGCAATTTGCGTAGCACAAACTGTGTAGCTTATTTTGAGATATGAGTGCTGTGTACAGTAGTTGCACCTTTAAAGACTAACAAAAATATATAGTATCATGAGCTACCACTCTGAGAGTTTTTAAACAGCTGGATGAAATATACCTTTCCATCTCATTAACATAGCTTCCACTCTTTTACTCCTTATGATGGCCTCATTTCACTTATTCTCCAGTGCAAGATAGACCACATTTACATTACCTATCTCTCCCTCTAGCCTCGTGCATACTAGATACCGTAATATCTGAGTGCTTTGCAATCACTAATGGATTTTATCCTCACAGCACCTAGATCTCTGTAGCCCCAGTTCAATGCTTTAACTACAGTACCATCTTCCTTTCTCCAGTGTAAAAAGAAACAGGAAAAATCACCCCTCCAACTCAAATCATGTTTTCCCCATTTTACAGGCCACCTGAGTGATTGGGCAACAAAATGGCAAATTAAATTTAATGTGGATAAGTGTAAA
>CM057848.1:63572138-63603262 GCA_030068395.1 Apalone spinifera | reverse complement strand
AAGGGCAACTAAAATGATTAGGGGTTTGGAACGGGTCCCACATGAGGAGAGGTTTGGAACGGGTCCCACATGAGAAAAGCAACTGGGACTTTTCAGTTTAGAAAAGAGGAGACTGAGGGGGGATATGATAAAGGTATATAAAATCATGAGTGGTGTGGAGAGGGCGGATAAAGAAAAGTTATTTATTAGTTCCCTAAATAGAAGAATTAGAGGACACCAAATGAAATAAATGGATAGCAGGTTTAAAACTAATAAAAGAAAGTTCTTCTTCACACAGCGTGTAGTCAGCATGTGGAACTCCTTGCCAGAGGAGGCTGTGAAGGCTGGGACTATAACAGAGTTTAAAGAGAAGCTAGATAATTTCATGGAGGTTAGGTCCATAAAAGGCTATTAGCCAGGGGATAAAATGATGTCCTTGGCCTCTGTTTGTCAGAGGCTGGAGAGGGATGGCAGGAGACAAATTGCTTGATCATTGTCTTCAGTCCACCCCCTCTGGGGCACCTGGTGCTGGCCACTGTCGGCAGACAGGATACTGGCTAGAGGGACCTTTGGTCTGACCGGTACGGCCGTTCTTATGTAACCTTTTAAAGAAATGCAATATTTGGCACTTTGGTAGTAGTGCTCCGAAACTCTTCAGCTCACATATTACCGTATGTGAAACTATTAATATGAATGCCTGTCGTTTTTTTTACTAGGGGAAGCTATTTTCCCTCATGTTAAGAAGTGTCCCAGTGCCTACTGACATAGGATGCATTTTTATCATGCAGATATCTGAAGGCAGGGTTAACAAATCTCTCTTTATTTGGAAAGGGAGTCCATTTTTATACCTATGTTTGCAGCACAATACAGACTGCCAGTTTTATCAGATCTGCCTGGCAACATGTATTCACAGTTTTCCCTCCAGAAAAGCAGTCAGAGCTGATAGGCAGTTTACCTGTAGTCTTACCTGGATGGTAAGAATGGGGGTAGAACTAATGGGGAGAATATCACCACATTCAGAGCAAACCAGTATTTAGCTCTGTATATTAATAGTGCTGTTCTTAAATCTAAAATTCAGACAAACTCAGAGAAGAGCATCAAAGAGCAATAAAATTAGCAGGGGCCGGAGGGACTCCTGAAGGAAGATTAAAAGGACTAGAGATGTATAACTTGGCTAAGCAATGAAATAAGGTTTATATAACCATCCAAAGGGAATAATCCCCCAAAAGCAGGAGGAAGACTTTAATTTGGTTCCAGGGGCTATATAAGTAAGAGATACTGGATGAATTTAAGACAAGGCAAATTTAGGTTAAACATCAGGAAGAAAAACTGACATGCAATTTCCCAGTGGGAGTGGTGGAAGCCCCATCATTTCAGACCTTTAAAAAAGGATTGGAGAAAGTATTAAGGAATATACTATGCGTCTCAATCCTGTACTGGCCCTCAGGGAATGGGCTGAAAAAGCTTCTAGCACCTTTCTATCTCCACATTCTATGATCCAGCAGGGGCACATTTACTAAAAACATTATCCCTTGCTCTTGTTTATCAAAAGGTCACGTTAGTCTGTACCTCGTTAAAACTGCAACAATCATAATGTTGAGAAAACTCTAGCTCCCGAGAAGAAGCGAGACACACTAACCCAGAATTAGTGACAGAGGAACTTGACAATTAGGTAATGGAATCAGATGGTCAGCAAAGCAATAACCATCATATAAACCATCCTGTTTCATTTAACACATTACATACTCTAACCCTAAGGGACTTGCATGTGAGCTCTGTGTCTATTTCTAGGCAGCAGTGGAGCTAAACAGAAAGTACATCTAATCTTGTCTTTTGTGCTGGCAAACAGTCTGCAGGACACCATTGTGGAGAAGCTGTTGAATCTAAGGCAATATTATTAAAAAGATATGTATGTCTGAAAATGTTCCATGGCACAGAATAAGTTGAATGTATATTTTAAAGGCCCTTTGAAACAGTGTATACAGGGCTGCTTTTTCAGGCTGTATTCTTCTCAATGGAATGTTTCTCTCATTACATTGAGATGAATGGGCAATTTAACACCTCTTAGAGCCTCCTATGCTTTCAGGATTATCATGTACTGGAGACCTATGTATATCATAGCAGTTAGATCATTATTATCATACAAAATTACAATGGACTACCAGCTCTGCTGTAATGAAGATTGATTGATCTGTTTGAATGATTCTTCTAAGTGCCCTAAAATCTGCATGTTTCTTAGATTATTTTGAAATCCACCATGTCTCACAAAAGCATATGGTAGGATTTGTGATCAGGGTTGCAGGTGTCTGGTTTTAAACCAGACAGTCCAGTATTTGAGCTTTCTGTTCAAGAAACAAATTGAGAAAATATAAATGAGAAAATATACATGTCCAGTATTTTCTAAATAAGATGTAATGTAGATTGTGATATAATATCAATTGTGTCTGGTATTTTTGTTGAAACCATCTGGCAACCCTATTTGTGATCTAAATTTGAGATCATGCCGATGCAAACTTAACTGAGCACTCATTGAATAATATGCCCATAACTCATATTTCCACTTTGCCTTTGCACTAAGGAGACCACTCATACACTCCTGGAATACTGGACATTTTGGTACTTATGGGAATCACATGGGTCCATCCACACCAGCGTGATCTCATACCCACTGTGTGTGTGAAGTCATGCTGAATTGGGGGGGCACCATCTATTAGAGCATGCAGCCCCATCCCTAATGGCATGACTACATATGTGCATGCAAGATCACAGGAGGAGTAGAGCATCATACTCTTTAAAAAAAATCTATTAAAAAATCGTGTTCCCTGGTCAATACCAAACAAAACCAGATGATGGACCAATTTGTCACAAAGAGCACTGTCCAGTTTAATATTGGATGAGTGGCCTCCCTATTTTATTTGGTACTGAACAAGGGTTACTTGTACCTGCCCGATACTTAAACGTGACACCTACTCCATGAAAAGAACACCAGATCTATTTGATTTTACAACCCCTTCATTTGTATGCACATGATGCCATTTAACATTCTGCATTCACTTTCATTCCCACAGATCATGCCAATTTCCCACCAAATGGCTGACAATCCCCACGGTAAAACAACCCCATACCCTGTTACTGACACTGTAAGCTGCTCATAAGTCCCTATGCCAATGGTTCTCAAACTGTGGGTCAGAACTCCAAAGTTGGTTGTGATTCTGTTTTAATGGGGTCTCCAAAGCTGACCTTAGACTTGCTGGGCCCAGGGGCAAGAACTGGAGCCTGAGCCCTACCCCCCACAGCCTTCAGTCCTGGGTGTTGTTGAGGCTCAGGCCCGCCCCCTGCCTGGAACTGAAGACGTAGGACTTCAATTTTGCCCTCTCTTCCCCTAGCCCCAGTATCATATAGTAATTTGAGAGGATTGCAGTGCAATGAAGTCTGAGAACCCTTAATACCAGATAGTTGCACCTATCCAGTGAATGCAGCTGGAATGCATGCAAATAGTTCTCAGAGGCATTGCCAGCTACAGGAGGGCAGAGATAGTGTTTCATTGGTATGAACCATAATTCTTCATTTCCTGATTTCAAAAGTTTGAGTTTTGCTGACCTTCACATTCTGTAAAGGCACAAGATACCAGTGGGTAACCTTAGCTCTACACTAATACAATTTCTGGTCAGTGAATAGCTTTTTCCACATATTTATCAAAATAAACATTTCTGATTCTAAACACCTTTATACTGGTATTGCCACACATCCACATTAAAGGGCTATTCTTTTAAAAATATATTAAGTTCTAACCCAATATACTTATACCACTCCAAAATTGTGTGTAGACTAGCCATAAGACACGATTCCATGAAGCTCAGACTCTATAAGAAATTGTCTCTTCAATTTTTTTGTAACGCAAGGCCCTGAATGTTGCAGAGTACAGATAAGAATAGACACCACCTATTATTTGCATATCAGAGAAAGTGATATGCAAATAATTCTGCTTTGCTAACATTTGTAGGGTAACCCTGTTAATCCAACTGGTTTAAAAATGGTCCTTGTAACCAGGATTTAAATAAATTTGTCTGGGCTGTGTAGTGAAAGCATGATCACTTTAGTATTGTGTTTAAAATTGTTTCTCTAAAATTAGTGAACAAAAACTGACAGTTAAGGTTGTGGCAGGACACACTCCATCTATCCTAAGTCTTGAAAACATGGACTTTTGGGCTTATCTACACTTGAAATGTTACACTGGCACAATTGGAGGTTCAGTGCTGTATTCAGTGCTCTAGCACATCACTACCTACACCAAGAAAAGGGGTTCTCCATCAGCACAGGTAATCCACCTCCTGAAAGGTGCTAGCTAGATCAGTGGGAAAATTCTTCTATCAACCTAGTACTACCTACACTGGGTTTCAGATTGGATTAATTATGTCACTCACGGATGTGGATTTTTCACACACACACCCCAAACAATATCATTAGGTGGATCTAATTTTCTAGTACAGACTTTAAGAAATTAAAGGGGAAGATTTGTGCTTTAGGTTGCCAAAGTAGCATGCACTAAGCAATCTTGCCTTGTTTTATCGAGTTGGGTGGTTGTTTTCATGCAGTCATGCTCCCAGGGTTTTTCACTTGTCTCTGGCCTATGCCCTGAAGGTGTTTTGCCTCAATCCCTATCCAGCATCATTATGCTGTGACACAAATCCTGCAGTTATGCTGCACAGATATAAATTGCAAATATATGCCACTACTCCCCCCCCCCACCCATTTTTGACAACTCATGGTGGTTTGGGACTAACTTTTAAGCAGCTTAAAACAAGGCACAATGGAGACTGGCCATGAATTTGCACTGTTGAGTGGACAGGCTTTGTTGAGCATTGAGTAAGGATGTCTGTATCTTGAGCAGATGGACTCACTACAAGGACAGATACCAAGACATAGCAATAAAGAAAAAGTCCAACAAAAAGAGCACCTTGAAGCACAGTCTCTTGAGCTAAGAGAAAAGGCTTTTTGGGTACTGAGTGCTGACTGGAGAAGCAGGCTTAGAATAAAGAATGAAGAAATTATCTCCAGTGTTTTGAAAAATAGGACTTTATATGTTCCTTCTAAACAAGATTTCATAAAAAAAATACCAAACTTCATTATTAATTTCTACTCACAATTAGAACATCTACAGGGCCCTGAACTTTGATTTCCTGCTTGTTTAAAAAAGGACACTATTTATTAAAGTTTTGCCCTATACAACTTTGATTAAGCTAGTGTTAGTTTCTTACTTGACTTCTGCTTGGCAGCAAATTTCTCATCAAATTAAAATCTAGAGAGTTTAGCTTGGTGTGCGTATTTTCCATGATGGCTAAAGAGTTGTAAAATGTTCTGCAAACAAACACTATCAATGTATTTCTGACTTACTAGAATTCACCCAGGAAGTAGCAGTGTGGATAATGGAGAGGTGCAGAGAATTTTGGATTCTTGCAAAATGAATAAATGTGGGAAATCCAAGTTAAAAATTGCCAAGGTTGATTCTTAACATACTACTCTCTGTAACAAGTCATTCTTCATCTAATGCATGAACATTTCAAAGAGTACACAAATATTATGTTTGGCGTTTTAATTTTTGCCACTTCAGTGAGACTTTTAAAACAAAACCTTATATTATTCCTGAGTTTAGTGGAAGTTCATCAGTGGTAATAATAAAAGAAGTCTGGTACACAGAGATGAGGGAGAAGGGATAAAGAGGAAAACAGGAATACAGATAAAATGTGTGTGGAGAAACAAAGAAAAAAGGTGGACTAATAAAAAAAACTCACTAGTTATTAAAGGGAAATTGAACACATTTCATCTTCTGTTTCCAGCACCACCACAAAGGCATAGTAAGTTCTGCCTAATATGTCCATGTAGTTTTAACTTCTAGCTTTCAAGAGTTAAAAGGCCTATCCCATCATGGCAGTCTCATAGTCTCACTCCTAGCATTCCCTGCACCAAGAACTTGCAATTGAGTCCAAAATGAGAGAAAATAACTAAGCAATATTATTGTTATAACTTCCAGATCTGTTATTGGAACCAGAGACTATTTATCTTGACTGCAGCCTTCCTCTGCAACCAAACTTTTAAAAAAAACATTGAAAACCCTATGTCAAATTAATTAAAAAAAAATCAGTGGAGCTAAAGCAGAGCCCATGTCATCTATGTTTTTACTTTGCTATTATTTGCTTTGTTCTGAATTACTCTGGATTACTCATAGCGATGGTCTATTTTTCATTTATGGTTGTAATGCACTGGTGGACAAGAGCAAGGCCCACTTCTTTGCAAGCGTTTACTCCTTCCTGTCACTATCCTGACCCTGGGCTGCAGTTCTTACTTTGTTACATAAGCAGCAGAAGGGCTAGCAAAACACTGGGCAATTAGCACCTTATTTCAGATTCAATCAGGCCGCGGGGCTATAGCAAAGCTCATGATACCCTCTCCCTCTTTCGTTACTCTCTAAAGTGCTACCGGCCCATTTGTTGTTTAAGTTTATTTGAAAACAGAGGGGTTTGTATTTCCACCGCAGCCCCAAGATGGCGTCCTGGCTGATGCAACGTTTAACCTTTTCTGTGCCAGTTTTCTTCCGGCCTTTTCCCCGGCCCCGCGCCTGCTGCGGTCCGAAAAGGCGTTTGCGACACACACGCTGTTTCTGAAGCGCTTGCCCGCCCAGGCCGGGCTGCGCTAGCAAAGCTCTAGCTGCGATGGGCTGCTCGGGGCAGAGCCAGCTCCGCTGTTACCGCGGCCTGCCCCGGCCGGCCCACGGCGCAGCCGAGACGGGCTGGGGGGTCTCACGGGAGGGGGCGCACAGACGGTTTCGCCACCCCCGGCGCAAAGGGGAGACTTTCGCTTGGGTCTGCGCGGGGCGGCAGCGAGGACCGAGCGCGCCTCACGGGGCCGCTACCGCGCTCCGAAGGCCGAAGCGTGCGGCTGCCGTGACTGGGCTGCAATGGCCGCCGCCGCCCCCCCCGCTTCTACCAGGCCCAGCGCAAGTGACACAGCAACCTGGGGGGTGCCCGGCCCCAGAGCCGAGCCGCAGCGGGAGGGGCGCCTGGACGAGCCCCGCCCACCCGCTGACCTAGATTCTCTTTGCCAAGAGGGGCGCACTACCCCCTCGCCTTTCCACCCATCAGCGAGCCCGAGATGGGTCACGTGGTGCCAGGGTCACGTGCTGGCAGCCTCCATTTTGTGGCGCAGCTTCGCGTCAGACTCGCCAGTCGGGAGCCAGCTGCTGCAGAGGAAGGATCGGGCAGGAGGCTGCTGCTGATCATCCTCGCCGCGCACCTGTCTGGCTTCGGCCCACAGAGGGATACCATTGCAGCGCAGGTTGGTGAGGGCCTGGCGAGTTCCGCTGCGGGCAAGCGACTGGGAAGCTGAGCCGGGGAACGCGCGACGTGGCTGGCGAGGATCAGGGTGGGAAAGACGCACAGAGCGGGGAGCCACTCTGCGGTCGGGGAGAGTGAAGTAGCGGGGCAAGGGCGAGGTGGGGTTGTCTCGACCTTGGTGCCCAGTGTTCCCGTGGAAGGGCGGGTGCCGGTCTCCGGGCGGGGGGGCACGTCTGTGTTGTTGTGCGGGCGCGGCTCGGGCGGCCATTTTGTGAAATGGAAATGGCGGCATCTTCTGTTTCCTCATCAATTTGGGGATCTTCCGCGCACGCGCGGGGCGCTGAGCTCCACAGAAAAGTTTGGAGGCGGAGTGGTTGGGGGAGGGGGAACGAGAGCGCGTTCCCATTGGTGCGGAGAAGGGTGGTGTCATACTTGGCGCGCTCCCATTGGGGCTGGGCGAGAGGGGCGGGGCTGGCTGGCCTCTCCTACGTTCTCGGATTTTCCAGACTGCGGCACAGGGCGGGGCTTTGCGGCTGCGCGGGGTGGGCGTTGCGGCGCTCGAGTGCTTTCGAGGCGGACAAAGGAGGTGGGGGCCTGTTCGCCGCCAGCTGCTGCCGCCACATGCGCTTCTTTCTTCTCCCGCAGCCGAGTTAGACGCCACCATCGACGCCATGAGCGGCTGCCGCGTATTCATCGGGAGGCTGAACCCCGCCGCCCGGGAGAAGGACGTGGAGCGATTCTTCAAGGGCTACGGGCGCATCCGGGACATCGATCTGAAAAGAGGCTTTGGATTTGTGGTAAGCGCTGTCGCACCAGGCCCTGCTTCTTCCCGCCCGGGCTGCCAGCTTCTGTCCAGTGCTGTTAAAACCTTTTGTCCAAGAAGTTAAGATTTGTGTAAATACATAATGGTTTTTGCTGTGCTTTGTGAGATGTATGTACACTGAAAGACACTGCAGTGGCATATAGCTATGCCAGCTGTAGGGCTTGTCCTGTCAGGTAATTACTTCCTTAAAAAATAGAAGGTTGTTCCTCTCCCATCAACGTAGATCTACCTTCACCGTGGTTTGAAGTTTGTTGAACTGTAGGGTCAGAAGGGTGGGTTTTTACATTTCTTAATTGTGTAGTTATACTAGCTTCATTTTGTAGTGTGAACCAGGGCTTAGTTTTATATACTGGGGAGCTGCTTTTAGTGCTTTTATAACTCTAGTAATCGACCGACAATACAGTTTGCATGTGTTAAATATGGGTATCAAACATGTTTTCTTTTCAAATAGGAGTTTGAGGATCCAAGGGATGCAGATGATGCTGTCTATGAATTGGATGGGAAGGAGCTCTGCAGTGAGAGGTAAATGTCTTGATAGTAGTATCCAGAATGCTGCTTCATATGTAGCTTTAAAAATAAATCTAGAGTAAATCAAATTCATGAATTCAGTTAGTTTCTTCATATAAAATGTTAACATAAGTTCTCTTGTGCTGTTCTTGGAAAAAATACAAGAAGTTTGTAACAAAGGTATACAGATGAAGTTGAGTTCTGTTTTGTTTCAGGGTTACAATTGAACATGCACGGGCTCGTTCCAGAGGTGGTAGAGGAAGAGGGCGATATTCTGATCGCTTTAGTAGCCGCCGACCACGTAATGACAGGAGGTATATATGGTTGGATAGTCTTAGTGGATATGATCTAGTTAATTGCATGTCAGATCACTAGCTAACTCTTCTCTTTCTCCTCCCCCCCCCCCTCCCTCCAGTGTTTAATTTGGCTTATTTATGTAGAAGTTTGCTTTGTAGTTGATACTCTGAATTGGAGCCAGGTCTTAAACTTCAACAGTCTTTTATTATTGGCTCTGTAAAACTGAAGTACTAGTGTCCTTAATTTTAAATACTGAAGACAAAACTAAATATTTTTCTATGCAGAAATGCCCCGCCTGTACGAACAGAAAATCGTCTGATAGTAGAGAATCTGTCTTCCCGAGTCAGCTGGCAGGTTTGTTAAAACATAATTAACTATTTTGACTTCATTTAATAGGTATGTAATGTAAAATATATTTTTACTGAGAATATTTTGATAAAATATATTTGGAAAAAATGTATTAATGTTAGTTTAAATGATATAATTATGGTATTTTCAAAATTTATGTAATATGTAAATACTCAATGTAAATATTTGAGGAAATTATTTATATATTTTATATATTATATATATATATTTTTTTCTTGTTGAAAATCAATTTTAACCACATATTAAACCCTTTATTTGCCAGCCTATCTGTGTCGTGGCCTTATGACGAGGAGTGCCTGTGGGTTATCCTAATCGTTCTGTCTTGGTCACTCTTGGTTGGGCCTGGTTGACTTTTCCAGTCAGCTCCTACAATGTAGCAGTTGGCCACCTCTAGATCTGTGTTTGCCGGTCTAGACGTAATCGATGCACTTCCTTAAAGTGCCAGATTGCAGCGATCCCAGAGAGTTAACGAGATCTGATCCTTAAGTTGAGAGCTGTTCCTCCTGTAACGCTTCCGAATGAGGTCCTGGTCGAAAAGAATTGAAAGATACGAAATTAGGTGGTCGGTCGTTGGAATCCTGATCGCAGTAAAGTGGTCCTTGGTAACTCCACAAGAGTAGAAAATGTCTGCATCCGTCTGTAGTCTGCTAATAGGGAGGGCTGTGCGATTAAAGGCTTCCATCGACTGGGTAGTGTTCTTCAAATGGGTGGCGAAGAGCCAGTCGGGCATAAATCATGACGGTATCTTCGATCGCTTAATGCAGTTTGCTGCTTGGCTAGCCTAGGGAAATTTTAATGAAGGTAAAGTAAACTATATTTTTATGACATATGGGGCACAAAATAACTGGTGTATTGTAAACATTCTGTTTAAACATATAAGGCTTATTCTATTGCAGTTTCTTTTTATGCTTCAAAAATACATAGGTAATATTATGCACTCAGTTCCATATATAGATTAATATTTTCTTTAATGTTAAAACTACCAGCACATTGCTTTAAGCAAAATGCTATTTTCATTTATTTCGTGCCCTGATGTAGATAATGTCAATTCAGTTTTGATAGAATACAAGTATGGCAAGTGCCATGTTTGTAATTTATCTAACATCTTCTCTTTCAGTAGTTTTTGTTCTTTTTTTATCTATCTATCTATATATGTATATGTGCGTAAGCATTAGTTCTGTTTCTTTGTATAACGAATTTGGTCTCGTGTTAGGATCTCAAAGACTTCATGAGACAAGCTGGGGAAGTAACTTTTGCAGATGCACACAGACCTAAACTAAATGAAGGGTAAATATCTGAAACTTGTTTCAAACTTTGTTGAACGTTTCTAAACTTTAGTGTTCGTAAATACTGAATTTAGTTTCAAAACTCTTAATGGGTGCCTATAGCTTGAGTTACTCTTTATTCCTTGATTTCAGCAAAAAAGATGAATGAATACTACTTGGGCAGGGGAATAATCTGAATTGAGAGTTTAGTTACTGTTGTGGAATTAATTGACAATATCTTGAAACAATCTTAAACATTTTGCTATGTTGGGTAGGTAATTCATGGCACTTAACGTGAATCATGTTTTTTTGTGTGTTTTGTTTTTTCCCCTTAAAGGGTGGTTGAGTTTGCCTCTTACAGTGATTTAAAGAATGCTATTGAAAAGCTCTCTGGCAAAGAAATCAATGGAAGGAAAATTAAACTAATTGAAGGCAGCAAAAGACACAGGTATGAGTTTTTAAAACTCCAAATTATGCAAAAGTACAAACTTAAAATGTGACTTCATTTCTGTGAACACTCGTGTGTTTGATAAAGCCCTTGGCTATTAAGTATTCATGTAGCAGTACGACGTGAATGAAAGAGTCTAACATGGGTATGTATAATTTCATTAGTAGGTCCAGAAGCAGGTCTCGTTCCCGAAGCAGGAGCTCATCCAGGTCTCGTAGCCGTTCTCGTTCCCGAAGCCGCAAGTCTTACACCAGGTCCAGGAGTAGGAGCCGTAGCAAGTCTCGTTCAGTTAGTAGGTCTCCAGTGCCTGAGAAGAGCCAGAAACGAGGGTCTTCTAGTAGATCAAAATCTCCATCTGTGGATAGGCAGAGATCTCGATCAAGATCCAGATCTGTTGACAGTGGAAATTGAACTATAAACTTGGCTGAGGGCCTTTTTAAACCATACTTGCTAAAACTTGTGGTAAGTATGTGACTTTTCTGTGGGGAGGGATTTGGATTGGGGGGAAGGAGGGATGGGCAAAAAACTTTGTAGATGTGGACCACGAAGGGGTATGAATTAAATGTATGAAATGTCTTTTGATATCCTTTTCTTGCTCAACTTTTTGTGGATGTCAAGTGTATAGTTCTTGTATATGGACAGAGCTCTTTATAACTAAAGCTAATAACTTTAATTTTTTGTACTCAAAAAAATCATCTGAACGTTTTAGTTCCTAGTATATTCAAACATGTGAATGGTAATTCAAGATATTAGTTTAATTGAAAGACATTTAAACTAATAGCTTTAGACACTTAAGAGCTCTACATATGTGCTGTACATAAAGCTTTATCAGGTTTTTTTGTGCTTCCAACAACTGTTTCAGTTGAGTCAGCAAGCTAGATTATGCTGCTCAAGATTAATAAAATCTTTATTTAAAAAAAACTGTCTCATCACTTTAAATGATTCTTCACTCAACCCAAAACATCTATGCTGTTCAAGTTTTTACAGCTCATTTAAAAACACACTTCTCTGGCCAGTTTATGGTGATACTATAGAGCCTCCTATGCCTTAGTACAGAAGTAGAAATAAATTAGCCACAAAACACACACATTTTGACACATGCATTTATTTTTCAAGGAACAGCTGCTTGTGAATAAGCACACCTAAATGGAAGTAAAGGAAGTCAGATTATTTGTGAATTGTAGGACCAATGCTCATGAAGCTAATTAAGTTGGCTGGAAGTGTCCTATTAGTTTTTGCTGTAAAAGAAACTTTATAATGCAATATTCAGTTAATGTCTTTGTTCAAGCCAAAGAAACAGTGTCAGATTTGTTGATGAATACCAATTCTGTACTTTCATTGGTTGGTGACATTTCTTTGCAAAAGAATAGCTACTTTTAAATCAACGATTAACCTGCCTCATCACTCAAAGTGTTTCCCTACAGCTTTGTTATCATTTCTGATGTCTGATTTGCATCCATTTCTTTGTCCGACAGTCCAGTTCAACCAATACACATCAGAGGAGCATTGATGGCATATTACGTTGGAGGATGTGCAGTTGTATAAGCCTGATGTTGTGTTAAAGGATAGAGCAAGCATGCACGCACTCACAGACTATAGTGCCTCTGTATAAATCCATGCAACATCCCCAATCTAATGCTGCATTGCTCCATTTTAAGAGAACCATTTTATTGACCTCTAATATTAAACAGTTTAGGGGTTTGCAGCAATTGATAGAACTGAGTCTTTAAAAATGTTGAGATTTAAGGGGGTATATGATAGTGTATAAATCATAACTGCAGTGGAAGTGTTACTCCTTTTAGTAATCATGAGGGCTCAGCACCTGAAATAAAATTTCTTCGCCTAATAAACACCGTGGATGTCAGATGTTGTAAAGACCAAATCTATAACTGGGTTAAAAAAAATTAAATGTCCATCATATTGGCCAACAGGTGCAAGGATTTGGGGGTGGGGAGGTGGCTTTAGCCTTTATGCCAGAGGTAATGGGGTTGGGGGAAAACAGGATAGCAAGCTAGATAGGGCTTTGGTTTGACCCAGTCTGACTGCTTTTCTTCCCCCCCCCCCTTTTTTTTTTTTAAGATGCCCTGCCTCTTGTCTCACTGCATAAACACAAGTACACTCTAGTTTTTGTTGCAAGGAGTTGCATATTTGGCACTAAAAGTTCCCCCTCTATTTAAATGTCAGGCTCTTGTTTTCTACTTTTCGTGTTCAGTAGTGTCCATGTGCAACTTCTTCCAGTTCAGACTGCTAGTGAACATCATGCAGTGTATTATTGGTTTGAGTGACTTTTAACAGGTGGCTCTAATTTTTAAGGTAAACATCTGGCAAGTTAACCAATTATAAAATGGGAAGCTCAATGAATGACTTAAATTGGCTCTTGCACTAGAGAACACAGCTTAAAACCTGCTTGTTTAACACATGCAGAGATAAGTTTATCTCATTTCTATGTTAACTCTTGTTAGTGTTGGTAGACAATATTCAAATGGGCCACCTGGATTTTTTTGTCACTCTTGACCTTGCAAATGTGATTATGCTGCAATATCTTATACAAACAGTTCTACTTACGTTAAACTTTTGCGTTAACAGACTTTTTTCCGAAATTTGGCCCAGTATAGATGGGCCAAATTTCAGAAAAGTCTCTTCTGGAAAAAGGTAAGCAAAAGATGAAGCGCATTTTTTTTTCCAATAAATCCTTGCAGTCTAGCTGTACCTTCTGTAGGCAGCAGTATAGAAGTAAGGGTGGCAATAACATAACAGGCCATCCTTCTTTCTTGAAAGCAATGCTGCTGCCAGCAGCTGCACTGCAGTAAGGGTAACAATATTGCAATGCTCATACAATAACTTATCAGCCCCTCCTCATAAATCCTTTTTGGATCAGAACCCCTGTGATTACAACACTGAAATTTCAGATTTATATATCTGAAATGAAATTTACCGTACTTAAGATCATGTGACTGAGTGACCAAAATGGACTGAATTTAGTAGGTCCCCATGTATGAGGCAGTCAGATAACAAGGGTAAGCTATATAAGAAACCTCCCCCTGTTAAGTTAGAGACAAGACTAGGTTGGCTGTAGGTCATACTTTGGGGTTCCAATAGCTATGGTTTGGGGGGGCCATAGATGTACAAGAGCTGGTGTGAAGAGGAGTGCCTGAGGTTTATAAATAAATCACTAACCTACATTTGGTTACTTTTCATTTGTTGATCCTGTGAGGAAACAGTAAACTACTTCAAAATTTAAACTAGTGTGTCCTGTTTTCAGGGAAGCCTTACTATTTTGGAATTAGCATTACTTGTGGAAAGCAGGTGTACAGAGTTTGAATTCTGGGGCCCATTATGTTGAAATAATGGGCTTGGTAGTGTGAACACTCAGCTTATAAATTTGACCTTCAGGGGGTTATTTCAGAATAATGTTCTAGTGTCGACCAGGGCTTAGGGAAATTAGCTTGAACTTCCAAAAGGCTTTTGCCTCTCGCCAATGTTTTACTCTTGCCAGCAATATAACATACCTGGAAAAACAGGACCCAAATGGATGGGATTGGCTCCATTAATGGTGGTAATCAATATTAAGCTCTATCATGTTACAGGTTCTAGAGCTCATGGAAAACTGGGAGAAGGCCACTGGGACTGCACCATTTCCTCATCAACCAAAAGAATGATTTGTAAATAACCAAAAAAAATGTTCAGAGAGTCTCAAACTCTATAGTCCTTAGTGTCCTTTCTTGAGAACATCCAATACGGGTGCAAGGAGGCCTGGAAGAGGATCTGCTCCCCCTTTGCTTTAAAATTGATGTTGCTTCACATTTCATGCAAAACTGCTGGAGTTCAGCAAATGAGGTGCAGAAGATACAATTGAAACATTGGCATGTGTCTCTGTGGTGTGGTTCTTAGGGGCCAGGGTGATTTTTGTTTCTTGGGCAATGTTCGCCGCTGTATAGATGATTTTTGCTGTATCTAAAGAAGAGGTAGAAAAAGTTTTATAAGACCACAGTGTCCTTAATCCATAGCATTGGAAGGTAATGCTGCAAGAAAAGTGATTGGTTGCTTTAATGTAGGGATTCCTATATTGTACTGAGTGGTGCCAGGATCTCTTTAGCTCTCAAAGAAGCCCAACAGACAGCTGTGCAATATAAAAGTGGCATTCCCCTCCTCCACTTCCCACTCAAAAAATTCCTGAAGCTATTTTGTTTAAAGTCACTTCATGAACCAGACTTCAATTTGCATGGAACCTTTATAAGAGTCCATTTAACTATGTGGAAAATGTCAACTTTTTGTGTATGTTTCTAGTGCATGCTGCTTTTACATTATCAGCAAAACTTACAAAATATGGTAAAACTTTATCACTGTGCTCCAAGGTGTCAATCTACCTTTGCCCTGCCACCCAAAGTAGGTGGAGCCAGCTGATTAGGGCACGGGCAGGGCTAGGATGGCTGCTAGATGTTCTGTTTGAGTGGCTCTCCCAACCAGCTCTGTTGTGACGCCCAATGGCTTCTAAAGCTGTTCTCCAGAGAGATAGCTGCAGTGGTACTGGTCTAGAACAGCTGTCCTTATTGCCATGAGTCGGGCCTACAGCTTTTTTTTTTAAATACCACAAAGGCAGCTGCTGAATCTGCTTATTCACTTCAACTTGTCTCCACTCCCTGCTGCAATACTTGCCTGCAATCTGCTAGAAAGCAACCCACCCACTTGGATTAAACATTCTTGTCCTATTACATATCTGGCACAGGTAAATGAATTTGTGTTCATTAAGAACTTCAAAACACAATCAACTCATTTTTCTTAGACCAATGTGGTGGGATGAGACTAATCCTGTTCCAGAAAGGGTTAAAGGCTTTACTTGCTGCATCTATGAAACTAAACTATTTGGCTATGTCTAGACTGGTGCGATCTTGTGCCAGAGCTATGCAAATGATGCTCAGCGTAGAATATTGCCGAGCCTCATTTGCATAGCTAATGAGCTGCCATTTTCGCAGAAGAGGCTCTTGCGCAAGACGGAGCTGTCTAAACTGCCCCTTCTTGCGCAAGAAAAACCCTCTTGCACAAAGCTGTTAGGCTGATTATTTTCAACGGCTTTGTGCAAGAGGGTTTTTCTTGCGCAAGAAGGGGCAGTGTAGACAGCTCTGTCTTGTGCAAGAGCCTCTTCTGTGAAAATGGCAGCTCATTAGCTATGCAAATGAGGCTCAGCAATATTCCACACTGAGCCTCATTTGCATAGCTCTGGCGCAAGAGCGTGCCAGTCTAGACACAGCTTTTGAGATACATGGAACTAGCATGCAATGGCTGGCAATCACAGCACAAGATTGGAGCCAGAACCTGGCTGGACAGATGATTTCTTTTTTTATTTTTTGATATTTTGTGTTTTGGGAGATTCCTTTTCCTGGTAGGGGCTACATCAGGGGTGGGGAAAACCCTCACTGACCTGACCCCTGACTGAGAAAAGGAGAAAGACATTCCCCTCACACACCAGAGCATAGGGGGGCCCTGCCTAGTAGATTTTGTGTGCTCCAGCCTGCTGGAGTGGCTGTGTGGGCTCCCCAGTATTGCAGGGGGGTCCTTGAGCCTTGGGGGCTGGATCCAGGCTAGCAGGGGCCTGCATTTGGCTACTGAGCCTCAGGTTCCCCACCCCTGGGCTAGATGCTTTGAGGTCACTTGGATGTAGGACTAGGCTGATGATACGGCCGGATAGGCTGTACAATGAATGAATGGAAACTAAGGTAGTGTAGTCACAGGACAATGTTGTGTCCCGAAAGGGGTGCATTCCAAGGTTGCCCCCGGAGTGATCTAACAGTTGTCAGAGGAGTATGATGTTACTGACTAGGCCAGGGAATCAAAATAATTAAGGTGAAAAGCTTTTTATTCCCATACTACAGAGCTTCCAGGCTTGGAGCCTTTCACTTCTACTCTGCAAAAATCTGTCTACTAGGCTGCACCTAAGATTTACTTCCTAATTAAATGACTTATGTGACTTGCATATGGGGTGGGGGGCATTCCTTTCCTCTACGGGGTGCAGTGATACCCAGGATGTGTCCTCTCTGAGTTTTGATACCCATCGTCTCTGAGATGTGTCAGAACAGATCCCTGCTTGTGGAATGTGCTTGTGCACTGAAGCACAGGATTCTCTGGAAAGCTGTGACCATTTGATGGGTTGCAATCTGTAACTCTCATGCCTAAACTTTTGATATCTGAAGTTGTGGTCCCTAGTATTCTCAATTCCCTATGCAGTAGCAACTGGAGAGAGACTATTCTTCACTTCTAGCTGTTGTTTAGTTTTGCTATGTGCCGTTATACAGCAACTGATTTCCACCTCAGACACAGCAGCAGTTCATGGTGGGTGATACCAGTAGATGCTTTATACGCTACTTTGAAAAGTGTGTAGGAACTGGAGAGAGGTTTTGGTTACGCTACACTTGCCGTTTGGGTTCTTTATCTTTTCATGAATCCTGAAGGCTAGTATCAGAAGAATGCCCTCTCCAAGCTGGAATACCATGTAGAGGTATGCAAAGAAGAAAAGGGGTCCAATAACATCAGGGGCAAAGGCCACCTTGAGGATGGTAGAGCAGAGCATCACATTTTGGCAACCAGTCTCCATGCATACTGTCCGCCTGCACCTGTACAGAAAAGAGTTAAACACAGGCGTGAATTGCAGAACTGCTATGTTTCTATACAGCTTAAAATGAACACTCTGCTGATTTATGCATTTAGTCATGGTAAAAAAAACTGCAGTCAGAGCAATGCTGAGAATTCTAATGAGATGCTTTGTCCAGCCCTCCTTTGTGAGTGTGCAAAGGTAAGTAGCAAAAGCGGTTGGTGTGCGTGAGTGAAAATCCTACCCAGTAATACTTGGTGCTCATGATCTTAGATTCTCTAAGAGTTGCTGCCATCACAAAGGGGGAAAAAACTGGTTCAAAAGTGCAGAGAGAGAGCTTCACCAGGGTAAGGTTAGGGGAGGTTTGCGTGTGTAAAGAGGGTTATTTTTGCTAGTTTACCAAGGGCTCCAGGCATGGGAAGAGATGATTCAGAGTTGTGTAGTGGGGACTTTTCTCTTTCATATTTCACTGTCAGCAACTGAGAATTCCAAAATGAGCAGGTCTGCCGTGACCAAACGGTACAACCATCCATCAGCCTGTTCAGAGGCTGTGTAGGTTTTCAGGTACCCATTTGACTTCTAGTAGAACCAGGAAGTCCAAGGAATAAATTGGTCCATAAGACTCTACTCATCACTCCTCCCAGTAAGGGTTGAGGCACACAGGCTAGGGCCAATAGAGGTAGCTTGCACTGTCTGCCTATATCGCGTGTGTTTTGTAGTTAAATAACAAACATCAATCTCCACGGTTGCTATGGGCACCATTTTACCACTACAAAATCTTATGGAGTGGGGGAGCTGAGAGGGTGAGAGCTGCGTAGACAGCTTTTCTTACTTGTGCCTATACTTCTAGCCATCAGCACTGGGAGATCATGTTCAAAGGACGATATCAGAGTGTGTCAGAACTTCCATGCTGAAAACAACTCATTCAGCATCTCCTAAGATTCCAGGGTCATGGTTTTATACTCAGCCCCCTTTCCTAGAACTCCCAGGCAAAAAGGAATGAGGGTGATAAGGGATGTGGAGGGACCTACCTGTCACTGAGCTTGAAAAATGAAGATAGCACATAGCCAAGCAGGAAACCAATAAAAGGCATCAAGGCAGCAGTTCCCAGTAGGGATGGTGAGAAGATGATCAAAATACTGTTTCCAACAGTTGTCACAAACAGAACGATTATTGGAACAGATGATACAAGCAACACAATCATCCCTGCCTGAAATCAGTGCATCAGGAGTTGGGAAAGACAAGACAAAAATCCCATTAAAATTAGCCAAGATGTTTGGAAGCAACTGTCTCGTTGTCTGTTAGACTAATATTTTCCTACTTATATTAACGTAGCACCCTCATCTCAACATGCTTAACCGACTCTGTAAGAATCTCTACTCATAGTGAGGACACAAGCACCACTTAGGTGGAACATGATTGCTGTTTTTTCAGTTTATAGCAACACTGCCTAATAATTCAGCAGAGGAAGTGAAGAGAAGACCATATCCAACTGAAGTGCATGAGAAATGTTGGGAGGTCAAATCTAACCCTTAGGATGAGTTTCTGCTGCTTAGCAAGAAACTGTCAGAAGTCCCCAGGTTTGTGTTTTTAGCCTGAAGGGTGGTGATAACAGAATGGGATCTGAGCAGAGCACCCAGGCTGGCCATTGTGTGCCACCCTCCCCCAGTGTAAATGCTGTCCTTGAAACTCTCTCGGGTCTTGTGATGAAGTGAGGATTGTATTTGCTATTCTATGTTGCACATGAGTTCTAATGTCTTATAGTAACCCTGTGTGTGCCTCAGGTTCCCAGGGTACTGCACCAATACCTAGATGGTGATGGGGATTTTGGGTGTGACTCACGCTCACTCTAGCCACAGTATGTAAACAATGGCTGATGCCCTTTGTAACCTGAGCTCAGGAGGAGGTGCAGCCAGGTGACATCCTTTGCCTGGGAAGGGGAACAAATGGCACAGGAAAGGCTTGGGGGGGGTCAGTCTTGGTTGGCTTCAAGATGCAGGAAGGGATCAGGGAATTGACTCGGAGCCCCCTCTCCCCAGGATGGATTGTATTGACTGCTTCTGGTTAGTGTCCTGACAGGTCTGTTCTACAGTGTGTTCCTGTCAGCTAAAAAACGTTCTATTCTACCTGCTGGCTGAGCCGCAGGGCCCAGTGACTCCCCATACCTGGGTGCCAGGTCCTGTCTTTAGCTCTTTCAGTCATTTGTGGCATGACCTCAAAGAAGTTACTTAACCCTTCTGTGCTTCAGTTTTCCCATCTGTAAATCGGGTAATTCTAATTCGTACCTTGATGATGACGTGTGTATACTGTGGCTTCTTCTCGTTCAGGAAGATGCCAAAGGTGCAGGGAATGAGCATTGTGGCCAAGGAGATGACTATTTCCTTGTAAGGCACTTTGCCATGTAGGTTGCCCTGGTGCAGCCCTCTTGAGTAGAGATACAGGAGAAGAGGCATCAGCCCAAGCGCCAGGAGTGTTGAGCAAGTGGTCATCACAATACTGAGATGAAGGGGAAAAAGTAAAGCAGCAGAATAAAATCCTTTGCTAGAATATTCTCCTCTTTATCTAACTCGTTGGACACATGCATCCACCTACAGTTTCAGCTCACTTTCCCCATTTCTCCCCTTTCCCTCACAGAGGTTTCCTCAGCATTACCAGGACCTGCAGGAATGGAAGCAAAGGAAGGTTAAGGGTAGTTACGGTTAAGGCTCAAAAATATGCATCTTGATTAATAGAAAGTTCCAGCTGCATCAGACTTGTGGTCCAGCTAGTCCAGTATCTTGTCTCCAGCAGTGGCTGGCATCAGTTGCTTTAGAAGAAGGTGCAAGAATAGGCAGTTATTGACAGTGGGCTGACAGCCTTGCCAGGACCCTGGGCACGGCGGGGGGTTAAGTGGGGTGGAAGGACCCTGCTCTCTGCCCCTGGAAGGGGTGGGGCTAGCCTCTCCCAGCGAGCCCTCAGTGTCGCCTAGAGCATGCCGCACTTCCCTCAGGCAACACTGGAGCATGCTGCATGGGGCTCCAGCAGTGGGGCCATGGTGGCTGGGAGCCCTGGGCCCTTTAGAATCACCAGTCCTGGGGCAGTTGCTCCCTTAGCCCCCCATCAGTAGGCCTGGTTATGCAATAACCTGTCCATAGAGGAAACTTCTTAAACCCTTCCCTCCACCCATAAGTTGGCTAATGCCTGGAAACACAAGGATTTATGTCCCCTCTAAAGCTGCTGGGTTGGTTTGTTTCCAAATACCGAGGCCTTGTCTACACTGGCAAATTAGAGTGCAATAAATCAGCTCCCAGCGCTGTAACTCCTGAGGTGTCCACACTGACAAGACGCATAGTGCTGTAAGAATCTCTACTCATAGTGAGGACACCGCTTACGTGGAACTCCGCAGGTGCTGCGCTCTAGGTAAATGACCTAGATGAGAGTGCAGCAGTGGTGCACACCCTGTTTGCGTGCAGCAATGGTGTCCTCCCCTCCCCTTACAGCATAGTGGGATGCAGGGGTGACAGATTTTCAGTAATGTTGGTGGTGCCCAAAGCTCACACCCTTCCCCCCCACAAACTCTTTCCCACCCCGCCTAAGGCTCTGGGAGGGAGTTTGGGTGGAGGCTCTTGGCTGAAGCAGAGGATTCAGTGGCAGGAGTGGGTACAGGCTTTGGGAGGGAGTTTGGCTGTGGCTCTAGCCTGGGCCAGGTGTTAAGGGTCCTGGGTGCAGATTCTGAGGGTGAGTTTTAGGGCTGTGGGAGAGAGTTTGGGGGCAGCATGGGGGAGAGGGTGCAAGTTCTGGAGACCATGGGGGTACACAAGAGGGTGGGTGGGAGGAGAGGGGGATGTCATGCTTATCTGGGGCACCCCCTTATGGCAGTTGCTCCTGGGGGGATGCCTGCTACTCCCACACCTGGCAACCCTACATGCCACTGTGCCATAAAGGGTGGGAGAGGACACCATTGCCAACACAGGCAAATTGCATAAGGGCCAGGAGGCAAGCTGCAGTCTTGCACAAGATCCTCCTTTGCTTCCCTTCTCACCTTCAGCAGTGAAATATCTTACAGGATGCATTCAGGCTGTGGAAAATGTGTGGACGTTACTGCTTATAGAGCCACCCCCCCCCCCCCCCCCCCCCCCCCCCCCCCCCGCATTGTAGACTTTGCCCAAGACACATCAGCCCAGAATACAGTAGGTCCTACAACAATGAATTCCCCTGCCCCAGTGGTTAACTCACCATTTTGTGGATCTTGTGTCTTATATGGATCGCCAGTCAGTGTTATGTATGTGCTTAAATTGGGTCATGTCAATGTTCTGTGTAGTGTTAAAAAGGGTCCCTCTGTAAAATGTTGCATTTTGGTTCCCCAGATTTAACTTTAGGATCCCAGCCTGCCTTGTTATTGCCTGCTCAGGCCAAGGAAGTGGCTATGGAAAAGTAAAGATGACTTGATGCATGAGGCTATGCTTCAGGCGGCTGCCTAAAAGAAAGAATGGAAGGACTGGAGGGCCAATGAGCAGAGGGAATAGAAGGTGAAAGCTGAGTGCTGGAATGAAGCCATGGAGTGGCTCTTAAACATTATGGTGTGCCAAACTGACAGGCTTTGGGCGCTGCTAGCACTTCAGATAGAACAGCTCTGCATTCCTCATCCTTGCAGCTGGTGTCCCTAAGAAGTAGGGTTTGCCCACAAACACTCATGATACTATATCTATATTTTTCTTAGTCTGTAAGGTGCAACAGTGCTACTCATTTTTAACGTTACAGACTAACACGGTTACCCCTCTGAGACTATATATATAGTGCAAAAATTCAGAAACTCTGTAGAGAAAGCTATGTTCAGTCATTTCCCTCTTGCTGTTGTTTCCACTCTTTTATCTTGGACAGGGGCTGAGGGACTGAGGCAATGCTAGTCTCATTTTTTTTGGTGGGGGGGGGCTTATCTTTTTCTATTGAGGGTAGCCCCTTAAGACTCACTTCATTTACACAGAAAAGCAGGAGGTCTCTCAATAGTACCAATAACTGGAGCGGTGAAGGGTCAGAAATATAGGCATTGCCAGACTGGAACAAAACAAGGATCCATCAAAGTGAAAGTAATTTAAAATTTCTTACAGGAACTGTCCTATTGCAACTGAGATCCCTGCCAGCTCTTTAAATAGCTCCCTGCTGGCTTTTGCTGCAGGTCAGCAAGCTCTTGGTGGAGCTACGCACCCAGCGCACACCCCCTTACTTTCACCTCTGGGTCCATCTATACCAATATTCTGTCCTCAAGAGTGGCTAATGATGGATGCTTAAAAAAAGAAATAAAACCCCAGTATGTACCTGATGATACAACAGCAGTGATGTAGTGCTACATTTTATAGTGAAAGAACTCTACAGAAAGACCCTCAAGTAGGTAATTCTATCCCATGTGACTCTCTCCAAATACATCTTGCATGTAATGGAATCATCAGATAAAACATTTTCAAAACCGAACTGGCATTTTACCAGTACATTTTATCTAAATGAAAATCTATGCAACAGTAATTGTGAGATTTCACAAACTAATAATAAATACACATGTTCTAATATAAAACACGTAACTCAGCTCCTGTGTATCATTAAACTAGGTAGTAAAATATTCCTTCTATACAGCTTTTGCTCTCTACAAAATTGAAATAAAGCATTTAAGAAGCCAAAAGAATATTTTACATTGGTCTTTAATTTTACTCAAATTTTGCATTCACTGATTACATTTATCACAAAACATTTAGAAGAAAGGTAGGTTGGATCTACTGCATTAGATTTTATACTGGTAGCTGGGAAAGAAATGTGAGTCTCAATTTGAAAACTGAGTTTGTCTGTGATAAAGGGATTCACACACTAATGTTATCTTAACAATCAACAGAAAAAAGGTGTGGAGAGAAGTGCCATCTACTGCCTCTCCGTAATCTGTAGTGTCTTTCTATTTATCCTGTGAAGTGTTTCACTGTTTTCATAAGACATTCACAGGATGTAATCTCCACTAGTGACTTGCCTCCTGAGTGTCTGATCCTCTCCTATTACTGCTTCTAAAATAAATCATCTCCTTAGGAAAAATACCATGAAAGCTTTGATCAGTATTTTGCCATTTGGTGGTTGTGCATGGTAGTCACTAGGGAAATCCGTGAAGAGTGGATTTCGCTATATGCACGCTATATCACAGGGTGCACTAAATGTTCTGCTAGAAAGCCTTGTCATTTTGATGAGTTCATTGAAAAAGATTCCCAATGGGACACTTTTTCTGCCTAATGGCAGAAAGTGAACAGCAGAGCTGCCACTTTTCCTTAGTTAATTTCAGCAATTGCTCATGAGCCTCTGTGGCATGTCAGGTTATACTAAATTGGCTGAATTTTCAAAAGACTCTTAGGCATGGCCCTGAGTCACCATTGTGTTACTCCAGTTACAAGTTGGTTTGACTCTGTTTGATCTAAATCAGGGTGGGGAACCTCACGCCTGGGGACCAGATGTGGCCTCCCAGCGTGCCTGGATCTGGCCCCCAAGGCTCGTCCTTCCCCCACCCCTGAGCATTAGGGAGCCCACTCCAGCCCTCTATTCCCCCCTGTGGGGGCTGGAACACACAAAATCTACTCAGCTGTGAGGGGAATGTGGAGAGTGTCTTTCTCCTCAGTCACAGGGCCACATCAGTGAGAGTGTTTTTGTTTTTGTTTTTGCTTTTCACTTGTATGTGGCCCCCAACTGATTTTTCTTTGGGTCAGTAGCCTCCAACCCAAAAAAGGTTCCTCACTCCTGAGCTAAATGAATGGAGTTATACCACTATGAAAGGGGAATTAATGCAATTTGGGGTGCAAACCCCACATTTTATAGCTGGACCTATGGTTTTGTCCATGGACAAACTGGCAGTTTTTGAGGACACACAGCCTTTGCTTTGCTGCATTCACAAATTATAGTGGGCACCAAATGCAAATAAGCATCGTCACAAATATGCAGCCCACTCTTGGAAATGTGTTCTTTGTATAGCATAACTAAACACAAGTATCCATAGTGCTATGCAACAAAAATAAAATCACCCACCATCAAAACAAAAAAACATGATTACAATAACCAGCTAAAAAACCAAAAGCATCAAAGTGGAACCTTATTTTATTTCACCCAGTTGAATTTGTTAATGAAAGGCTGAGAGAACAGGGCCCACTCCTATCTGGCTTTAATTTATCATTATATTTTTATTATGTTTAGGTAGTCCTTTGCCTCAGGGCTGGCCTTACCATGAGGCGAACTGAGGCGACTGCCTCAGGTGCCAGACTTTGGGGGGGGCATCACTAGGACCCAGAGAATTGAGACCTTTCAAAGTTTTGGCCCAAGCGAGGGGACGTGGGGGCACCATTTGAGCTCCCCACCTCAGGTACCAAAATGTTGTGGGCTGGCCCTGCTTTGCCTCCCTAATCTATTTATTTAACCCAGCCAATTTGTAATTAGCCACAACATCTATTTGGTTGATTCCTGAGTTGAAGAGGTTTAAACTTGCATTTAAGTTCTTTGAAATGTAGTTTGTAGGCCAATAGTGTGCTGAGTAACAAGACTAGCAAGCATGCCATAGGTGTAAGATACATGGCACTGTGACAGGGTATATCAACCCCACTTTGGGCTGGAAGAGGTTAACCTGGCTTAGCTTGCTGAGGAGGCCCCACCCCCACAGCCCTGCTGGGCATGCTCCAACTGGAGGCCAACTATAAAGGCCTCTGGAGCTGCTCAGTCTGGGTTGACTGCCCCAGGGGAAGGAGGTGCTGCAGGAGCTCATGGTGTGGTTTGGGTTTACGTAATGGTCTTGAATGCCGGTTGCAATGCATAGACTCTGTGGCTGTTAGGTCACCCTATCCTGAGTGAGAGTTTGAGGGGCCGCTGCTGACCTGTTGCTGTCCTCTCTGGTGGGTGGACAAGGCGCCCCTCGACAGGCACCAATAAAAGTACACAGTTTGTCTTCCACTATAGAGTGTTTCTTTCCCTATAGCTATAATCTGTGCTGGATTCTAATTCCTGGGTCCTAACTGCAAGACTGGTGGAACTCTGCTAGTTTTCTGCCCACCCACAGTGCTCCTTACCTTGCCTTCCCTGCTGGCTTGAGCTTGTACCCTGGGTCCCTAGGAGGGTATAACATCCGCTCCCTACTTTTCTCCCTGGTGGCTGGCTCAGAGCTTCCTATAAGTCCTCAGAGTAGCAGCACCAAGAGGAGCTGCTGTGGGTTCTGGCAGGTCTCAGCAGGCAGAATGGGATCTAGCTGTTGGCTGGCCTTCTTTCCACTTTACCTGGCTTTTTACCATCTCTTCTTCCTACTGGTTTGATGCTTCTCCAGTGCTGAGACGAGCTGCTACATGGGTTCTGGCAGGAGAGTCCAACCCTGGTGTTAGTTATTACCTCACATGGCGGGGAGTGTTTATGAGTGCATGTGTGGGAACGAGGAAACATTGATGCCTGGGCTAAATTTGAGTGCTGTGGCAACCTGGCGCTCTAGGACACAACACCAGTGAAATCTGGCTTGTCCACTGCTCTGGCCAGCATTATGGAGGGGGTAGCCATGTCAAAATTTAGTGGTGATGTGACCCCCAAGAGCTATCGTGTAGCTCCAGCCTAGATTTCAGGTGCCACTCTGGACCAGTAGTGACTAAGCAGCATTTAGCAACATGCTGAGGAGTACTCTAAAATTACTTTGAGTATGATACCAAATGCCTTCCTGCCTGAAGCATTAGGGTAGAGTGAACTGATAAGTTAGACCATTCTCCCAACAGAAATGGCCTGGCCAATGACAATGATTAGGTTGTACTTAGCTCTCCTTACCTGAGGTTCATATCTCCTTTTGATGCCAGACTGTAAATGTTTGACAGGTTTCCACCTGGACAGCAGCCACAGATGAGTACGACCAGACACTCAATAGGGCTCAATTGGAAGAGTTTGCCCAGGGCAAAGGCTGTCAGAGGCATTATGCCATATTGGGCCGCTACAGCAATGGCCACCCCTTTAGGGTTCCAGAAGTGAGTCTTGATCTTAGAGACCTGCATGGTGCATCCCAGTGACACCATGACAATGCAGAGGACAGCAATGAGGATTCCATTCAGCACTCGGTCAGCGATCCGTTGGCCAAAAGAGAAAGGCAGTGTAAAGTTGGGCAAGGAGGCATTCTCTGTGTGTTCTGGATTCCAGGATTCAGGGCTCCCAAAGGATTCTCCAGTGCTGTTCATTGTCACTATGAGATTAGCCATCCCTTCTTCCTAGTGTGGTTGGCAACATGAGGAAGGAAGCCTGAAACAATGCAAATCCAATGCAAGTAAACATCACAGCCAACAGTCCCCCTTCCTGCAGTCAGTACCTTTTCTTCAGGCCACAGCTCTCGTCATGTAGCACTGACTACAACTGAGGGCTATTTTGTCAGGGATCACATTTTTAATAGTTTGCACCTTCCTGCCATAGGAATTCAAAGCATTCTCTTTATTTTTAGGACTAGAATAACCCCTCTAATATCCACATTGACCGCTGGCTGATTTTTCATGCATGACACAATTTCAGCTTCTGTCTTATGGCTATTCATTGATAGCCATGAAACAGAGCCCATTGATTTCAGAAATAAACCTTCCACTATGTTCTAGCTTTCCAAGACATAAAACTGGTTGCCTTGACTCCTCTCTAGCTTTCTTAGACTTTCCCACAACATCAGAACAAGGGCACAGTCAATGAAAATGAAAGGCAGCTAATTTCAGGGGTTGGCACCATCCTGTTGCACAACAGACACTTGACAAAGTTACCGTCCTTAGTGATAGACATTGGGGGCTATGACATTCAGTCATTTAATTAAAAAAAAATTACCACAGATCTAAACATTTTTATACATTAAGGATGTTAAGGACTAGTTGACTATCCGATAAGCAAATGCTTATCGGATGGTTAGCTGACTAGTTGATTCCCCTTCCCTCCCCAGAGGCAGCAAAGGGGTGGGGGGAAGAGAGGGTAATTCAAAGCAGCAGTGGGCTCAAACCGACCCTGGGCTCAGCTGTGTGGTGCTGCTGCTTTGAAATGCAGAGACGGTATTTCAAGGCGGCAGTGCCGTGTGGCGCCCGGGGTCAGCTGGGGACTCCCCAGCTGATCCCAGGCTCCACGCGGCATTTCAAAGCGGCAGTGCAGCATGGAGCCCGGGGTCAGTGGAGGACTCAGAGTCCCCTGCTGACCACAGGCTCCATGCTGTGCTTCTGCTTTGAAATGCACAAGAGCCCCCGCTGGAGACTCTTGTACATTTCAAAGGAGGAATGCAGACATGTCTATCAACTAGTTGAGCAGTCGATGGAAATTCCATCGACTACTCAACTAGTCAATTAGCCACACTTTAACATCCTTACTTCCTACGGTGCAGGTATCATAGATATTCTGTACATTCTGACAGAGGGTTCAGTACTAAGGCACGGACTGTGGTTACACCTGTGTGTGAAAACAGCCTCGGTGATTAACAGATGTTACACCAGTTCTAGACAGGAGGTCCAGTAGAAGTCTCCAATTCTGTAGTGAGTCTCCCTCCTGACATGCAACATCTCTTGTTGAAGAGGTGCTGAAATCTGCCGGTGAAACAGTGACTGATATGAAATTTAAACTGAGATGTTTCTCTGGTAATTCACTCAGACCCAATGGAGAAGTAGATTATCCTACTTGGTGAGCACAAGCCAAAGAGATGATGGAAGACAGTGAGATTTCTGACAAAGTTAAAAGAAGGAAAATTATTGAAAGTTTATTATCTCAACCTTGAAAGTGGCCTGAGGAGCTGGTAGCAAGGCATCCACTGTAGAATGCTTTGATATTTTAGAGAAATCAGATGGAAGTGTAGAAAGTGCATCTGAGCTTAAGACTCAGTTTTCTGAGAAACACCAACACACTAAAGAACCACCTTTTACATACCTCCTTAGACTACATGCATTAGCCCAAGAATTTTTGGAGGCTGGTGGGGTAAAAGCTACTGAATTGGACTCTTAAATCCAAGATCAATTTGTCCATGATTGTTGGCATGAACCCTTAGGCTACGTCTACATTGGCGCGCTTTTGTGCCAAAGCTATGCAAATGAGGCTTAGCGTTAGAATATCGCTGAGCCTCATTTGCATAACTAATGATCCGCCATTTTTGCGGACCAGGCTCTTGCGCAAGACGGGGCTGTCTACACTGGCCCGTCTTGCGCAAGAAAAACCCTTTTGCGCAAAGCCCTTATGCCCGAAAATGATCGTCATTTTATATTAAAACCTCACACTTTCTTTGTGAAGGGGCAAGCACTTCTATTTGCAGATTTGCATACCAGGGAGACAAAGGGGAAGGGGCAGGCTGGGTATGGTGACCATATTTTCTGAACCAGATGTAGCTAGGGAGAATGATTTAATTTAAATTGTTAACTGGATGAAGCATTTTAACTTTGTCATGTTAGTTTATCAAGCTTCATTTTAAATAAAGTTAAAATATTTATTTATGTCAAATACAAAAGGTTTCAATGTTTTCTTTATTTATGGCAGGGGTGGGCAACCTTTTTTGGATCGGGGCCACTGACCCACAGAAAAATCAGTTGGGGACCACACCAAAAAAACCCCCAAAATTCCTCTAAAACTCCCCAACCCTCACTGATGTGGCTCCCAACTGGGCAACCTCACTCCTCTGGCGCTCCAGCCTCATAGGGTGAGAGGAAGGAAGAGGAAGGACTGAGGGTCAGAGTTTCCCATAGGCCAGATTTACTTTTCTGGGGTTCCAGAGTTAGTGAATTTTATTGACTCCCTTAGGCTCTGGGGTAGGAGCAAAAATTTCTGGGTGGGAGGTAGGGCGCAGGAGCAGCCTGGGAGTAGGGTGTCTGGCCAGGAGAGAGGGTGCAGGAACAAGGGAAGGTGTTGGGGTAAGCTGGGGGTTCAGGGTCTTGGTGGGAGGGAGGGGAGTGAGTGAGGGGTATTGGAGTGGGGGGGTATCTGGGTATGGGGGGGGATGCTTACCTGGCTTTGCGCCCTCTGGCATTGAGGAAAGCCTAACATGTCACTGCGCTGCTGTTCCCCCAGTGGGGAGGGGAAGGGAGCTCAGCCCCCCGCCCCACACACACAGTGGGGAGCCCATGCAGCTGCGAGGCTGCAGCACCAGTACTGGCTTCCTGCTCGGAGGGCATGTGTGAAGAAAGCCCCGACCTTCCCTGCCAGACCCAGCTTGTGGCAGAGCAAGAGCTCAATGCGCTGCTGCTCCCCCCAGCGGGGTGGGGAGGGGCAGGAGGAGAGAGAGCAGCAATGCATGGAGCATACCTGCCAAGTGCACCCTACCTTGCAGCGCCCCAGCCAGGCTCCACGCAGCCCTTCCCGGGTCTGAAGCAACAGCTCCAAGGCGCTGAGATCCAGGAGTGGCTCTGCTGGGTTTTGCTTCAGAACTGGCCACCTCTCCCTCCGGTGGCGGCAGCTGCTGCTGTAACAAGTGGTCACCTGGAGATGGAGGAGGAGGTGGTGCAGTTGTATGGGGGCCCTGTGTGGCAGAGGCAGTCCGGAGGGGGGAGAGAGGGGCGCATGGCGTGCGGTGGTGGGGCAGCTGCAGTTCATGGCGGGGGCTCGCCAGGACGCAAAAAAACGCTCTAGACTCCGGAAACCTCACCGGCAAAATGCTCAGAGTGCCTATATTCTGTTGGGGGAGGAGAGAGGAGGAGGGAAATGGACGGAGGTAGGGAGGTTGCTGCTGCTGCACTAGTGTGAGCCTGTCCTGCCAGGGGAAGGGAATGGCAATGCGCAGAGCTGGGGGAGGCTCACATGCCTTCTCAACTATTCTAAAAACAGACTCACATTTGATACAAGCCTATTGTACATTTCTCGCATCATTACTTGCCTGTGCAGAACAACAAAGGCAAGATATTTTGGACTGCGTCTCAGGTGCACTGCTGGGTCGGCAGTGATTTAAGCTGGGGAGATCATCTAGGATCTCAACTGGTTCTCTGAAACTTTGGATGCGCTTCCTCAGCTAGGGTAAGTACGTAACCCACACCCCATGTGGGTGTGGTTCACTGTCCCATGTAGTGGTACTTAGACCACTTACTGTGAGAGATAAGAATGAGTGAGCTCTACAGCCTAAGCTAAAAGCCAGCTGGCTTTTTGCTCAAGCTGTAGACGCTTCTTCACTAAACTTCTGAGGTCCTAGGTTCAGTTCCACTTGCAGGTGGTTACATCTGCACCATTGGATTTCTGGTACTGTAGCGCTTTGCTTGCATGCAAAGAACCAGGGAGTGGCAGGCTGAAGGGATAAGTGTTCTAACAGATACTGTGCCATTTATATTCCCACTAGGGATGTTAGAGATTGTGTAATTGAGTAGTCATGTAACCGCATGAAATTTTAGTGGTTACATGACTATTTGATAGTCCCTGGGGGCGGGGCCAGCAGCCAGTGTGCTCCCAGCCCCTCACCCAGGGAGCCCTTTGCAACCCCACACTGTTGCCTCTTTATCAACATTGCAGAGCCCAGTGGCAGGCGGGGAGCTGGTCCATGGGGGAAGTGTAGCCAGACATGAACCCCATCTTGTTTCCCCCCCCCCCC
>CM057848.1:63561873-63572038 GCA_030068395.1 Apalone spinifera | reverse complement strand
CCCCCCCCCCCCATGTGTTCCCTCCCTTCAGGGAAGAGATGGGAGCAGGTAGTCTGCAAGCAGTGCCCTGGTTATCAGTGCTCACTGTGCAGAGCTAAATGTGTGCTGCAGGCAATGCCTAGGGAAAGAGCCCTTTCCCGGACAAGTGGGCCCTTAGGGGGGCAGGGCAAGAGAAGGGAGGTAGACCTGGACCTGTTACACTAACCTACACCCAGATAGCAGGGCTGCTCCAAGCCCCCATCCAGGGCCATCCTTATGATTTTGGTGCCCTACACAATATCGTTAAACTGCTGCCCCTGTGCCTGATGAACTCTTAGCAAAGCAAACAGAAGTTTACAGTATTGGAAAACTTACCATGTGCACTTTATTAAAAACAGTTTAAACAACTTAAGCACACTCTAATACTAAGGAACTACAGCTGCAGTAAAGAAGTAGCAGTATAAAAAAATTCTGCTTTATTGCCAGAATGATGCAAATAATAAAATATTTTAAATCTGCCAGCATAACATTTTATTGGAAATTACTATGAAGCGGTACTGAGGCAAGGATTTGTTTTAAAATTTGGATAGAGGTCAACAAGTTTGCTGGTATGAATAAACTGTACAGCGTCCATCACCGACTTTGACGTGGCAATGTTGATGACCATGTACTCAATGCTTCATGCAGTTCAAGTCCATTTAAATCAGAACTGTCACTGTGCTTGAGGGGGCTCTCTCAGTTGTTGCACTCTGTCATTAGCTTCTCGTGTGTAGTGGGTGCCAAGGTAATGATAGTTACAACTTGATAGCAACCGTGTATTGTAAATAGATCAATAGCATTATCCAGTTAATTCACAGTAACCAGGTATTTACTTCATGGAACCTGGGCAAAACATTGTGAAAACATAAACTATTTGCTGCCCAGTCTCTAGTTGGGCAAAAACTAGACTGAGTCACTGAAACACAAGAGAATCTTAGTATGACATAGTGGGGCCCTTAGGGGAGTAAAACCCCATTTAAAAAGTTAACTGGGCCAGTACATTCAGCTCTCCCCTCACATCCTTATGTACTTGCTTGGAATGCTGTCCCTCTTGGCCAGCTGTGGGGTACCCCCAAATACCCTGAGGCCACATGCTGCTGTGTAGTTTGTGTATTGGTAGGGATGACTGTGCCACCAGCCAGCCAAAACACACAGAGAGACAAGCTGCACACACACTCCTCGTTCAACACCCCCTCCCTCACTCCATCAACCTCAGCCACTCATCCTGAGCCAATTCCAGCACAGACCCACCCACTCCCCACATGGTGTCTACAGGGGCCCTCTATCCTGGGAGAGTGGGGAAGCCTCCTCCCTAGGTACCCACGCCTACGGCTACTGCCCCTTCCTCAGAGGACTTCCCTGGGAGAGAGTGAGTGCCTCCACCGGCAGCTTGGCTGTGTGATTTTTTTTCCTGTTTTCTCCTTCCTTCCCTCCCTGACCCTGGCTGGGTTAGCCTCCTTAAGCTCCCATATCAAATATGCCCTCATCAGCACATCCCCCTGGGCTACAGTCCTGGTTGCCCTGATGAAAGGTTGGTGGTGCCAGGACACATACTGAGTCAGTGGCAGAGCAGAGAAAGCATGGGACAGGCAGTCGTGTTTCCTGTTATACCTGCAGCTACCAGCAGCCCCGTCAGTGGAAGCTGCACAGGTGAGTGTGAGGAGGCACTGGGGAGAAAGTGTTGTTCTTTAAAGAAACTAGTTCACAAGTGGAAATCACTCTTCTGATCCCCCCGTGGGTCCTTGCCATTCTAAACCTGTATCAGCAGGACACATTTTATTCTACATGCCAGACTTGGGAACTGCACGTACTGGTGCCTGATCTTGTTTGTTCCCTGTTCCTCATGCCCTATCCACACACTGCCATTATTTATGGAGTAAGCCATCTAGAGACTCCCATTAGGATCAGACCTGATGATTGCAAAAACACACCATCCCCAGACACATTAAAGTACAGAGGAGAAATTGAATTCATTTACCTTTAGCCTGCTTCTTCAGAAGGTGGATATTGTCTTTTCACTTTTCAAAGGGTTCACATGCTATTCGGTCCATTCCTGAATGAGTTCTCCAAGAAATAAAACTCAGAAGTACTTTTAGCCATTATCATTCAGGAAAATCACTTCCCCATCTGGCAAAGCTTGGTCCTGTGCTTACAGAGTATGAGAGTAGCTCCTAGAAGAGCAAGACTGGAATCTTCTGGTTGGAGATGTGCTCCACAGGCACTCTTTGCTGGTTGGATATCTTTTCCTCCTGGGTACAGAGTTGAGGAATGGATTTTTTTCACCCCACTGCGTTCTCTGTGAGCCCTTCCCTCTTGCTGGCGTTCTAATTTGTCAGCTGCAGTAATCTATTCATTGCTTCTATTCAGAGCAGAGCTCACCAGTCAACAACCTTTCCAGCCCAATTGCTCTGGAAACATGATGGAAAGCTGGCAGGAATGTAGGCACCTTTCTTGCCTGTTCCTCTCCCTTTCTCTAGTGTTGATTTGAAAACGTCTGTAATAGCCAGGCTGTCTCAAGGGTAGGAAAGAGCAGTTGGAGCAGCGACAACTTTTTGAGTGTAACATAGGCATTCCCAATTGGGTTAAGGGAAGGAGCTGGAGCTAAGGTAGTATTTAAGAAGAACATTGACTAATGGTTTGGCAGAGGGTTGGGATTCCTAGGTTGTTGTTCTTCCCTGCCTTGTCCACTAACTTTCAATGTTGTCCTTAATTAACCTTTTTGTTTCATCACTTCTCACATGCAGGGATAATTCCTATCCTGGTAAAATGGAGATAATACTAGCTGCCTTGCAGAGGGCATTGTGAAACTTCTTTTGTTTAAGTACTTTGAGACCTGCAGGTGCATGGTATGGTGTAATATGAAGGTATATCTTTGTCTCTAGGGCCTTAGATAAGCAAGAAGAAAAAGGTGCTATGCAAAGGATTTTTGGATATATTTTTATTTTGAGGGGAGGACGTAGTATAAGGGGTTGTATGAGAAATAAACACAACCAAGCCAGTACATGTGAAAGGGCATTACAAATTTATAGGGAATTTTGGGGTAAAATCCTCAGCAATTTCTTTCTCATCCCCCCACTTCCTTTTCTCCAAATATCCACGGAATTTCTGGGTAGTTGTTTGCTTTCAACTGTATTTGTCTCTGCTCTTCTATTTTAATATTGAATATTGTCATAAGATGCAAGGAGAATCAATCAAAAGCATTTGGTATCTTATTCAGTGTCACTGTGTTTGTTGCCCAAGAAATATCACAAGCACAGCTGCAGTAGTTGAACATTTAAAAATTGACAGCACTGTAAATATTTCTCTCCATCTACGTTTTTAAGCATGCAGCAAGTCTCTGAACTGTCCTAATAACAGTAACAATTAAAAAAATGCTTACTAGGAGCTTGTGCTTTAAAAGTTTCTACTGTTTGGAAAGTGATTCCCTATAGTTAAAATGGGAAACACCACTGAAACCAGTGATGTGTCTCAGAAGAACCATTTAAAATGTGACCACTGTAACAAAATATAGCAGCCTTGCCTCTGTGGAACATCCTTTCTAGTACATGGAATATGGAGACATGCCAGTGATGTCCATCCCTCTTCTATCAGCTCATGAAAAGGATCATAAATATAATCTTCAGCTATTAAAATCAGTAAATCCTTTGACATGAACTGGGCAATATCAAGCCATGCTGCAGGTGGAATATAAACAGACTTGCCTGCCCTTAAGGATGTCAGTGGACCAGGAGTCAGAAAATTTAATATTGCTCTGTGTCTGTACATTAGTGCTTGGATAACAGCCAACGAAGCAGTGGGAGCAGTGTTGTTAACCAACGACTGGCATTTTGACTTCTATGTTGTCTAACCCTGGATAGGGCATACACAAGGTGGCATGTTGATTTAAGAATCAGTGGGGCCTTGAGACCACTCGGACACTCAGTGGTGGAGCTGGACTGCTGATAGCAATGATGGAAAGCTTTAAAAGGAAAAAGTGTAAACAAGGCCTTGGATGAGGCCCATCCGCAGTAGGGATACTAAAATTAGATTAATCAGCTAATTGAATAGTCGATGGAATTTCCATCAACTATTAGATTAGTTGATAAGGGCACTTTTGCTTTGAAATGCAGCAAAAACTCACTGGGCTGTTGCTACATTTCAAAGGCAGAAGTGCTCTGCAGCATTCTGCCTTTGAAATGTACAAGAGCCCCAGTGGCAACTCTTGTATATTTCAAAGACTGAAAAGCTGCTGCTGTGCCCTTCCCACAGAGCTGGAGCTGTGGGGGGGGCGGGGGGAACCAGCTTTTAAGCTGGCTCCCCCTTAACACCCTCTTCTCTCTCCCTGTTGCTGCCTCTTTCTGATAGAGGCATAAAGGGGGAGGAAGTGACTAGTTGACTAGTGTGTTGACTAATCGATAAGCTTTTGCTTATCAGATGGTCGACTAGTCGATTAGTCACCTACATCCCTAATCCACAGTGGGGACTGTGGCTGCATTCTGCCCTGACCCTAAGTAGAAGCCTAGTGGGAGATCAATGCAGGTTGCATAGTTGTAAGTGAGGATACAACTGAGCCCTCACTGCTAGGTCAGCAGGTCTAACCATTTAAAATCCATTCAACTAAGACAGTTTAATTCCCAGTGCAGAGGTTGTCCTGGGAGCAGTATTTGATACAGATATTTTTTCCTACTCTGGACTAAGAACTTAACACAATTAAGTCTTTGTTTTTTCCCCATAATACAAATAAGTATAAGTATATTTTCCCACAGTACAAAGAAAGGACCTTATTGTTATAATGTTATATAAAGCTAGATAGCATTGCAAGATATAATGCACATGAGCATCCCTAGAGGTCACTAATAGCACAACAATAGTCAGTCCTAAAACTATAAGCAAGTAAGATCCTTGAATGTTTTTTTAGGCCTCAGTTTTAAACAAGGTCTAAATATTAAGTGCCATAGTTTTGACCTTGGTGCCACAAGTTGGGCACCCAAAATTAACGGACACTGTTTTAGTTTCTTGTCCTTAATCTCTCTGGAAGAAGTAAACCGAATAAGTGGCGCTGCTCACAGAACACTTACTATCCCTCCCTGCATTAAAAATATATTTTAAAAATTCTATAGAGGTTTATGGACTTTTTGATGAAGGGTGAAAGGATATGCTGTGTTTGCTTTTTTTTTTTTAAATAACCCTCAAATTGTAGTTTCCTGGATATATAATGAGTGAGCACTTTACACATTCAGCGAACCACACGAATATTAACGTAACACTTATATCCACCTGCAAGACAGGTAAATATGTTACCACTTTACACATGGGGAATCTGAGGCATGCCTCTTTGGGGCAGGGACTGGCTTTTATTTTATGCCTGGGCAGTTACAACTACAAGGGGGCCCAACTTGGTTGTGGCCTTTACGTGTTACTGTAATAGAAATATTAAATAATGCCACTCGCTAATTGATTAGCCTCAGGCTTTACGGGGTCACCCAGCATTTTACAGATCTAGAGGGGACTGGTTAAAATGCTCCCAGAGGAAATGGACACACAAAAGGAAATGAAGATTTTAATTTCCTCTGCTAGCAGCTGCTCAGCTACTCATTTTCACTGGAAAATTAAAAAAAAAAAATCCAACTCTAGAAGAGTGGTTCAAAAATATGGGAGATACGGAAAAATGAATACACTAATTATGTATGCAGCAAAATAGAGGACAATGGGATACTTTGATATTTGGTTCCCATTTATTCAATACTCAGGCAAAGTGCACTCACTTGGAAACCCTCCCCCTCTGCAGCACGCCTGTCCAATATTCTTGAGTATTAACATTTGATAGACATGTAATTTGAGATTTCACTCCATTTAATAAAGTCACTAGAAACGACATGTCATGGAGGCTGGAATGATGCTCACACTGTAAAATGGGAACATCCTGTTAAACAGAGTGATCTGTTGTCTCTTTAACAAAAGCTTGCTGTAGGAATGATGCTTACAGAATTCTCATTCCGAGTAGTATAATGGGCAGGAATTTTAAGAGAAATAATAGCGAAATGGGCTACAAATGCAATAAAATATAAAGTATTCAAAAGTTTAACAAATGGAGGGCGGGTTAGCATGCTCCTCACCTGAGGTGCCATTTGGTTTAGGGCCTGCCCTGGCCGTAAGTGCCTGCCTTGTCCCATTTGTTCTCCATCTGCTGGTGGTAACTGTTTATCTAGACTCTGGGCCTTGTCATAGTTATCCAGGTTTTTGTGACCTCCTCTCTGCAGAAATACAGCATGAAGCTCTTGTCGAATGGCAGCACTTACAGAGCAGTTAGCCACTCCCAGCATGTCACCTCATTATTCCAGAGACTACACTGGCTTCTGATTCAATTCTGACTGTAATTCTGGATGTTGCCATTGCTTACAGATGGTTTGGAACCTGGTTCACTGTAGAAGCCATCTCTGTCTCATTTTAACAGCTGACATAAGTTGATGTGCTTTTGCTAACAGTCCACAGATTGGATTGTCTAGGGCAGGGCTACTCAACATGCAGCCTGCAGGGCACATGCGGCCTGCCGCCCGTTTGTTTGCAGCCCGTGGTATGGTTTGGGTTTATGCAGGCCTCAACATGCTGCCCACAGCTGGGATCCTTTGAACATGGCTTCCACTGCCACAAGGGTGAGTCAACATAATGGTCTTCTGTTGATATACGTTTTAGTAGTTAAATTCCTGGACTGTCATTGCTCATTAAAAGTGCTGTCATATGGGTGGAAATCAGGTAAATATTGCCCTTTATTAATATCAGCAGAATTGACTTAAATGGGGCCTGCATGTTGTGTAGTCTTGCCTTAATCTTTGTATTCATGCCCATCAGTGTGAAAGAAGCTATTTGCATATATATTTGCACATGTATGCAACCACATTTAAGGTGCAACCCTCCGCATGTGCTGTGAGTATCATTGTGGCCCCCAGAGCTTCCAAGGTTCCAAGTAGCCCTGGTCTATGGGCTGGTGGCAGAGTTCATTGAATGGCGGTCCTATCTATAAGCCAGTCGTTTTCCCCAGGCTCTTTGTCCAACAAAAGCATTCTGCTGTCCTTCAGGGCATAATATAAAGCCCCTCTGTTTATTGAGGTTTTTTGCCTATAGGGGAGAGGTGTATCTCTGTTTAGCTGATTGTGGGGTTATCGTTTAGATTTAGTTGGACAGGCAACTCCTTTTGTAGTTTGTGATACTTTATGTACATGCTTACAGAAACATCATGATGAATATATTACAAAAATTAAATGTACATCCTGTTCCCACTAGTGGACTAATGCATGGGTGACAGGCCCATGGAACCACTGGCCAATCTGGGGGTCAGGTGTGGGGGGAGAGGAAGCAGAAAAATCTCATGATGCTAGGGAAGGATGATTTAGCTGCTGTGTCCTCTGCCGGCTGGGCTGGGTGCTTGGCGCAAGGTTTCTTGGATGACCTGGTGAAGGGATCAAGCAATCAATGAGGCTGGTGGGAGCATCAGCAGCCTCCACCTCTTCCTGCTGGTGACAGGGTCTCCCTGCATCCTCTCACACCTGGCTGGGGGTGATCAGTGGGAAAAAAAAATACAGGACATCCTGCTGATTCTCCTGCAATTGAAACTGCAGAAATGCTCACTCCCATCAGGCATTCTACTGCCCTGAGCCCAAGCCGAACTGTGAGGACACTGGCTGCAGGTTGTGTGGGGTGGGGTTCCACTGGAATGGGGAGCTCCCCACAGTCAGGGTAGTCAGGGAAATTCCCCTACAGCCTCCATTTCTGCCCCCCTCCCCCTCCTCTTCCCTCACTCCCACTAGGGCTGGGGAAATCCACACTTCCTCAACCCACAGGGATAGCCCCAGGGAAACGCAATCCCCTACAAACACATGGGCTATGTCTACACTGGTGGCTTCTTGCGCAAGGGTTCTCGTGAAAGAACTCTTGCGCAAGAACACGTCCACACTGCCATGTCCAAGATGTGCTTTTGCACAAGAGCATCCATGGCAGTGTGGACGCTCTCTTGTGCAAGAAAGCTCTAGTGGCCATTTTAGCCATAGGGCTTTCTTGTGCAAGAAATCCCTGCCCAGCGTCCACACTGCCCTCTTGTGCAACAGCTCCTGTGCAAGAGAGCTTACACCTGTTAGAAAAGAGCGTAGCTCTTGCGCAAGAAATCCTCTCTTACCACGCTGTACTGTAAATCTTCTTGCACAAGAGAGGGAGGGCAGTGTGAATGCTCTGCGGATTCTTGCGCAAGAGCAGCCATTGTTGCACAAGAACCCACCAGTGTAGACATAGCCATGAGGAGCCAAGCTGGGTAGCGGGGACAACTCTTCTGTTCTGCTCATTGGGGAAGAACCCAAACTTGGAACCCACACATACATCATAGGAGCCCCCATCTCCTTTTCCTTGCCTCTTAATGTTCAGTCACTCCTCTCCTTGAGGAGTGATCTATTCTCTCTCTTCTTCCAGTTTTTTTCCTGTGTCTTTGGGTGATTGCAAAATATATGGTGTGACAGGGCATCTACCCTGAACTGGCCCTTTAAAGGCAAAACTCAATCCTGGGTTGAGAGGATTGAGGGCTGAGAGCAAAGAGGGTTGAGAGCAAAGCCACAGCTGATGCAGATACTGCTAATTAGGGCCCAACTGAGGGCTATATAAATAAGGGCTCCTGGGGGGGGAGGAAAGGAAGATACACTCTTGCTGAGGAGCTGGAGAGACCAGGTTGCTAGGAGGCTTCCTGGAGCCAGCAGTCTAGAAAGGCAAGCAGAGTTGGGGAAGCTGTAGCCAGCAAGCTCCTACTGCAGGGCATGAGGCAAGGCCTGAGTGCAGGAAGGCTGCAGAGAGACAGCCAGGGTAAGCAAAGGCAGCAGGTCCATACCCTCTTGCCAATGATGTGTGGTCATTTCAGACTGCAGTTTGCCCCTGAGGCAGGGCCTAGGTGAAGACTGGCAGTGGGTCACTGAGACAAGGTGGATATAGGGGAAAAGGGAGTTCCCTGGAAGGGGAGGACCCCAGAGTGCAGAGACAGAACTACTGATAAAACACCCTCTGCCCCCAGAAGGGGGCCAAGAGACACTGGCGTGGGCACTGCTGGAGGCAGTTTCCTGAAGAGGACACTGTGGTCCAGGAGTGATGCGGGTCTGGACTGGAGCATGGAGTGAGGACACGGAGAGACACCCGCCAGAAGCAGGCATCATGTGGGCTGATAAGAGCTAATTCTCAGGGCTACTGGCAGGTGGCGCCGTGGTGGTGAGCGTGTGCCCTTTGACATGTGGTGAAATGAAGGCTTTGTTTGGGCTTTTATGCCTCCATCAAGGCCATTCCCTACTCTAGCACTCTTTGAGTGCAGAAGGTGGGGACTCACAAGAGATTTTTGGAACAAATTGATAAACTTAACATTAACAAGTCACTGGGAGCAGATGGCATTCACCCAAGAGTTTTGAAAGAACTCAAATGGGAAATTGTGGAACTATTAACTATGGTTTGTAACCTATCTTTTAAATCTGTTTCTGTACCCAATGACTGGAAGATAGCTAATGTAACGCCAATATTTAAAAAGGACTCTAGAGGCAATCCTGGCAATTACAGACCAGTAAGTCAACTAATTTGCCTGGTACTGACGTTAGAAACAATAGTAAAGAATAAAATTCAGACACATAGAAGAACATAATTTGTTGGGCAAAAGTCAACATGGTTTCTGTAAAGGGAAATCATGTCTTACTAATCGACTAGGGTTCCTTGAGGGGGTCAACAAATGTGGACAAGGGAGATCCAGTACCTATAGTGTACTTAGATTTCCAGAAAGCCTTTGACAAGGTCCCTCACCAAAGGCTCTTATGTAAATTAAGTTGTCATGGGATAAGAGGGAAGATCCTTTCATGGACTGAACTAGTTAAAAGACAGGAAACACAGGGTAGGAATAAATGGTAAATTTTCAGAATGGAGTAGGGTAACTAGCGGTGTTCCCCAAAGGTCAGTCCTAGGACCAATCCTATTCAACTTAATCATAAATGATCTGGAGAAAGGTAAATAGTGAGGTGGCAAAGTTTGCAGATGATACTAAACTGCTCAAGGTAGTTAAGATCAAAGCAGACTGTGAAGAACGTCAAAAAGATCTCACAAAACGAAGGCTACGTCTAGACTGGCATGATTTTGCTGAAATACTTTTAACGGAAAAGTT
>CM057848.1:63549157-63561773 GCA_030068395.1 Apalone spinifera | reverse complement strand
GCAACAAAATGGCAAATGAAATTTAATGTGGATAAATGTGAAGTAATGCACATTTGAAAAAATAACCTCAACTATACATATAATATGACGGGGGGGCTAATTTAGCTACAACTAATTAGGAAAGATCTTGGAAACATTGTGGATAGTTCTCTGAAGACGTCCACGCAGTGTGCAACGACAGTCAAAAAAGCAAACAGGATGTTAGGAATCATTAGAAAAGGATAGTGAATAAGAGGGAGAATATCATATTGCCCTTATATAAATCTTGAATACTGTATACAGATGTGGTCGTCTCCTCTCAAAAAAGATATACTGCCATTAGAAAAGGTTCAGAGAACGGCAACTAAAATGATTAGGGGTTTGGAATGGGTCCCATATGAGGAGAGACTAAAGAGACTAAGACTTTTCAGCTTGGAAAAGAGGAGACTAAGGGGGGATATGATAGAGGTATATAAAATCATGAGTGGTGTGGAGAAAGTGAATAAGGAAAAGTTATTTACTTGTTCCCATAATAAGAACTAGGGGCCACCAAATGAAATTAATGGATAGCAGGTTTAAAACAAATAAAAGGAAGTTCCTCTTTACACAGTTCATAGTCAATCTGTGGAACTCCTTGCCTAAGGAGGTTGTGAAAGCTAGGACTATAACAGGGTTTAAAAGAAAATTAGATAAATTCATGGAGGTTAAGTCCATTAATGGCTACTAGCCAGTATGAGTAAGGAATGGTGTCCCTAGCTTCTGTTTGTCAAAAGGTGGAGATGAATGGCAGGAGATGGATTGCTTGATCATTACCTGTTCGGTTCACTTCCTCTGGGACACCTGGCATTGGCCACTGTCAGCAGACAGGATATTGGGCTGGATGGACCTTTGGTCTGACCCAGTGTGACCGTTCTTATGAAAAAGTGAGTAAGGAAAAGTTTATTTACTTATTTCCATAACATGAGAACTAGGAGTCACCAAATTAAATTAATAGGCAGCAGCTTAAAACAAAAAAGCTTTTCTTCATACAGCGCATGGTTGGCCTGTGGAACTCCCTGCCAGAGGATGTTGTGAAGCCCAGGAATTTAACAAGGTTCAAAAAAACTAGATAAATTCATGGAAGTTAGATCTATCAATGGCTATTAGCCAGGATGGATAGGAATAGTATCACTAGTGGTATTCCAGAGGCTGGAAATGAATGACAAGTGAGGGATCACACACGTAATGATTACCTGGTTTGTTCACTCCACCTGGGGCAGCTGGCATGGCCACTGTTGGAAGACAGGATACTGGGCTAGATGGACCTTTGGTCTGACCCCATATGGCTGTTCTTATGTTCTTATATGTTCTAAGTTACAGTATACGTAAGTGTTGGGGGGAAGATACATGGGCTCAGCACAGAGGAGTCCAACAAACTCAAAAATAAAGAGAATAACCTGATTGTGTGAGACTAAACATTCCCTGTTGTACTTACATCTGTTTCTAGGTTTAATCCTTGCCTAGGCATGGATATTACTGAAAATTCCATGTCTTGTTCCTGGCTCAGTCCATCTCTCCCAGCTCTCCTCTGCTCACGCACAGACTGCAGCAGGATGGTTCTACTTCAGTTCAAGAACTCATACTCTGTGTTCACTGCCTCTCCTGGCTTCCTGCCAACACTTCCGGAGACTCTCTAGGACCCAGTGTCTGGATTTAACCCTTACAGGCAATTCATTAACTGAATGGCTGGGAGTCTAGAAAACAGTAGTTCCACTCCATCACAGCCTCTATCCACCATTTCAAGGCCTTTGGATGCTCCTATCCCTGTATCTCACAGTACAGCATTATTTACCCCATTCTAAAATGTCATGATGTAACCCTATTTACCCCCACATGGGCCCCTGAGACTTTTGTGGATCCCACCTCCCTGTGCTCAAGGTTCACAGCCATGGGAACTTACAGTAGATTCTTGCCATGTACATTATGATATGGCATTTAAGTACCTGCTCAGCTGACATGAGGCCTTCCATAGTATTGTGTAATTTTCCCTTCTTAGCATGGGATAAAAGATTCAAGTACTATTTACCTCCAGACCATTTTTAAAAGCTTTATGGGTAGTTACCTCCCTTCCCCCCTCCCCCCCACATTACCACCCAGAATGGACTGATGTGGCATTATTTATGGTGGTTCACAGCTTCCAGACCAAATTTACTCAACTATGAATTTCACAAATGAATTGTGGCCCACCCAAATGTATTTAACAAAGCTATTCAGTGGAATCAACTGTTGTCATGGTCATCTGTTTTGTGAAATCCAAGGACAAACCCAGATAGTTATAGAAACAGGAAACATTTTCCTTGTGACTTTTTTTCCTCCATTACACTGATGATGAACTACTAGAAGAATGGAATGAGGAATATTCTCTTTGCAGCTTGACTGGAAGGCATGACCAAATATCCAATCGTGTGCTCTGGCTAATCAGAACCTGGCCTATTCTTAAGTGTGATTTAATGTAGTATACATATAATCTAGTCTCTGATTAGCTGAAATAGTTTTAAAACTTAATTAGTAAAACGTTAACTTTCTTCTGGTTTGACATAAATTGCCTTTGACAAAAAGCCAAAAGAATCACTTTGGCACACATCAAATACTTTCAACAGTTTTCATAGCTTATGTGATCAAATGCCACCTTTATTTTAAACCAGTTTTCACCATTGGCTGAAACTTAATTCTCAATAATGGAGTAATTTTACCTTTGGTTAGGATTATTTCTTTTAATGAAATTGCTTTCTTGAATTGTGACTGTCATTCAGAAATCTTTGCTTCTATGGCAGAGCAACCATAAAAGGATCAATAGCTAGGAAAAATGCATAATGTTCAGGTTGAAAAAAACTGGGGGAGGTAAAAGAACCACTTGTTGACCTGTGAATGACTGATTCTTGTAGCACCAGTGTTGTCCAGATTAGCAGTGAACTCTTGTGTAAGGATATGGATAATATCTAGCCATATTCAATTTCTATGTGGAAAAACTGAGCAGTTAATTTAGGCATCATGAACTGGGGTATAATTTGCTTTATTATGAATGTAGAGTGTAAACACTGAAAGGAGTCTTTGTATTAATGCATTTTTATACATTTGTGTTTATTTTTAATGGGATATGGATGGGAGAATGGCAACAGCAGCAAGCCAACTGGCAACAGCTATTCTGGCAGCAGATATCACAGCAAGGGGCTGCCCCAGTCAACACAGCAACACCAGGTGCTGGAAGAGATTGTGACCCACCAGAGAACTGCAGAGAGACTTTTTGCAGCAGTTAAAAACCCAGCCTCTGCTCAGGGAAGCCTGGCAGGACCCAATATACCAGGGGAACTATGCCACCAGTGCTCATGAAGTTGACTAAGATTGACCCTAGAGATGATATGGAGACATTCCTCGCCATGTTTGAGAGGGTAGTATTGGCCTCGGAAAGCAGTAGGAGTTAGTTTTAGCCCCTGTGATTGAGTGTCCACCTTATACAGTAAACTTGGTCTGGAAGCTGTGAATCACCATAAATAATGCCACATCAGTCCATTCTGGGTGGTAATGTGGGGGAGGGGGGGAGGGAGGTAACTACACATAAAGCTTTTAAAAATGGTCTGGGGGTAAATAGTCCATGAGTCTTTTATCCCATGCTAAGAAGGGAAAACTACACAGTACTATGGAAGGCCTCATGTCAGCTGAGCAGGTACTTAAATGCCATATCATAATGTACATGGCAAGAATCTACTGTAAGTTCCCATGGCGGTGAACCTTGAGCACAGGGAGGTGGGATCCACAAAAGTCTCAGGGGCCCATGTGGGGGTAAATAGGGTTACATCATGACATATTAGAATGGGGATAAATAATGCTGTACTATGAGATACAGGGATAGGAGCATCCAAAGGCCTTGAAATAGTGGATAGAGGCTGTGATGGAGTGGAACTACTGTTTTCTAGACTCCCAGCCATTCAGTTAATGAATTGCCTGTAAGGGTTAAATCCACCTGTTGGGTGTCCACCTTGGAAGGGGTTAAGATGGCCATGAAGGCCAATTAATTTCACAGGCTGCACAGGGAGGTGGAGCCATGCAGCAGATAAGTGAGAGATGGCTCAGATGTGGAGGAACAGGTGGGCTATGGAGCCTTGTATAAAGCCAGGTAGCTAGCTACAGATATGGGGAAAGTAGGCAGCTGCCTTCCTCTGGGAAGAGATAAGAAGGTATTGGAGGAACCAGATGGTAGGAAGTAGCTCAAAGGAGGAGCCAGGAGTGCCAAGAGAGGAAGGCCTAGAACTGCTGAGCAGAGTCCCTACAATGCAACCCTGAGTAGAGGATGGGACCAGGTTCCACTGTCTGCTACTGTGGGAATGATACCATGTGGCAGAGAGAGAAAAGACTGCTAGGGAGAAGGGATTTTGCTACCCTGAAAGGGGGAAACACTGAGTCACCTAGCTGGAAGGCTGAGTCACAAAGGATGCTGTAGTTCTTGGGATGAGAGAGGAGCTGCAGACCTGTGAGAGGGAAACAATGCCATGTAAGTTGCTGAAGGGGGTTTTGACCTCAACAGCTACTCACCAGAGTGACCAGAAAGAAGTGCCAGAACACAAGTGAGTGCAGCATGTGACCTTTGAGATACAAGTGAAGCTATTCTACCATAACTTTGACCCAGAGCAGGTTAGAGATTACCCCTAGATGAAAACTGCTATCTTAAATTACTTGGATACTGAAAGATTTATCTGGTGTTGCTTAGGTCCTTGGAGGATTGAGGGTTGTGGGGGTGCAGTCAGGGCAGGGAGGTGAGGAGGGGCTCAGGGTAGGGGGCTGAAGGTATGGTGGGTGCAGGAGCTGGTAGAGACCATGCTGCCCAGGTGGTGGCTCCCCAGTGCTTGCTGTCAGGCACTGGGTGTGTATGGAGGCACATGTTGCCCAGATGGTGATGCCTCATTGCTGGCCGCACTAGGCTCCAGGCCCTCTGGGCAATGGTAGGATGCTTACCTCTACCCCTGTTTCCCCAATGGAATTATAGCTGCCCTGTTCCCCGTCTCTGGCTCTTTGCTGCCCCCTTGTGCTCATTACACAATATAACTGTCTCTGCTAGCTGCCCCTTCCCTTTCTGTATTATGAAAAACAATCATTTTAGGCACATCCCGTTTTCCTGGTACAACCAAACTCTGACTTTGCTTTAACTTATGATAAGAGAAAGCTGCTTACCAAATTTGGTAGTCCTAGCTTTTACTGTTTAGAAGGAGTTCTTAGATGGATGGACAGTCAGACTCGCTTGCTCAGACACATTCTCTCAAATATATAGTAGATAAGCAAAGAGCTGTATTGACAGTATTGTAGAGTAAAAACCTATCCTAGTGTGCATGTGACCAGGTGGTGGTACATTTAAAAGAGCATTGCTGGCAGTGGAGCACTCCAGACACTTGATTTTGTCCTCGCAGAGCAGTTTGTGTCCATAATAATCAAAGGAGGTACAAGAGTAAATGGTGGGAGCTTCCTACAAGTTTATTCACCAAGAACTAAAGGTATTCGGTGTTTTTTTAAAAATAATGGATTTTATTTAGTCTTGGAAGGATTTGATATTTAATGGTAAATTAAACATCAATTTCATTGTACACACACAAAGCCACAAAAAAACCATTTCCATCAGTAATGTAGAAATTTACAGATAAGAAAAGTAACAATGTGTTGCTTAAGAGCTTATTAGAGTTTTATTTAAGGATATTGACTTAGTATATTTTGCTGTGATGTTGACTATGTTTTAAGGACTATCGAGCTTAACTTCTTGAATCTTAGGTCTTTTGTTTTTTAAATAATTGTCTGTATCTGCTCCTTCCCAGATATCCCCAAACAATGAATGTTTAAATTGCTAAAAACTTAAAACTGACCAAAATAAACACTGATATTCATCAAAATAATAAATATCAAATTATTCTAATCCTATTTGTTATTCGAAGTTCAGATCTTAACTTTACAAAACACAGGTCACATTGAAGGAGAGCTCCACTAGATGGCAGCAATGAACTGCTGGCTAGAAGACTACCTACCTCTAGTAGGAGCTGGCAGCCAATCTGTTAAATAGTTCCTTCCATTTTGGAATCTATTGTCAATTTCCACTCCCTACTTTACTACTTTTTTTGACTCTGTAATAAATAGAGCAGGAGTTCAGTTCCCTGCTTTGTTACCCACAGGCACTCCTGTATGATCCTGGCAAGAGATTTAATCTCTCAGGACCTCAGTTCCCATCTGTGACATGGGAGGAAGAGTCCTATCTCATGGAGAAATACAATGATGCTTGTGAGGTGCTCAGACTGTGTGGGTGGAGTGGGGTGGGATGGGGGGGGGGGGTAGAGGGTATAAGTACCTCAGACAAATGGAGAGTGTGACTCTGGATTCAGGATGTTCTAGCTAGGGACCTCTAACAATAACATGCTGTGAGTGTATTGACACAATGGTTATGGGTTAGAGATGGGTCCTTTCATCTGAGGGTGAGTCAGGGTCTTTTCTGTCGCTGTGGTGGTTGCTGAAGAGCTGAACTGGATTACCTTGTTCCAGAGCTCCAGGATATCCTAAGAAGTCCTCTTGCCCAGCTGTATCCTACTTCAGTTGAATTGTGGGTCAATCACCCACCAACAATCAGCATTGGCATCTCAATTCAATGTGGATAAGCCAGAAAGTTCAGCTGTTTAGCTGAACCTCCCTCCTTTTGAGCAATTTCCACTTGTCTTGGGTCCCTTATTCCCTATACCTAAAGCTTACTCCATCTTGTGGGTCCCTTACGTGCAGCAAGAGTATTGGGTCGTTGCTTCTCCACCACAACCCCCATCCACAGTTGCCAGCAGAGGGAAGCTCTATAAGTTCCTCATATCACAAAGGCTCTGGAAGTTTGGCTCTCTCTGCTCTTTTTATGTCACGTTCCCGGAGCTTGCCTTTGAGACTTGGCTCAGAGTGAACAGTTTGGTAAAGAACCCCTAAATATGAGAGACGAGGGTATTTTTCCTGCCAGCTGTATGAGGCGTCTCTAGCAGGTGCCGTGATTGTCCTGTTACATGTAATGCAGTGTTGGAGGCTTTGGCCTGATGCAGAACTCAGTGAAGTCAGATATGTATTCTAGAAAGAAATGACAAAGCTCAGTGTAGCAGCATGGGAATTGATGTGCGGGATTAGATCAGTAGGGTCCAACTAGCCCACTAGCCTATCTGTGACACTGGCTACCATCAGTCACACTGGAAGAATACTATAGCTCCTTCTTAGCATATGTGCAAGGTGCTTCATCTGGCATGTGATCAGGATTCATCACCACATTTGGTCCCTGATTGGATTACTGGCTTCCCTGGCTCAGGCTGGGTAGTGATGGGGAGTGTGGTGTGAAAGCTGATTCATGTGCCCCAGAGCTGATAATTATGAAGTAATCTCAGGCCCATATGCAGGAATTTCTGTGGGGGTGTGCTTTTTTTGTAAATGTGGCCCACAAGGGTGTGAGCGCATCCCCCTCCCATAGTTCCCCAAGCAAGCATGTTCTGGCTGGCTGGGGAAGGCAGGAGCAACACACTGCCTGAGCTTCCCTTCCCCATGACCAGCTGGCCTGGGGAAGGCTGGGGCTGATCTCCCTCCCTTCTCAGTGGCATGGGGAGGGAGCAGGCATGGAGTTTTTGCCTAGGCTCTCTGCTGTGTCTGCGGGCCAGAAGGTATTTTGCCCAGGCCTACTCTATACTTGGCTCTTACCCCACCCACAGGACTGGCTTCTCAGATGCGTCACAGGAGAGCAGGATGGCATGCTGGGAGTTGTAATCCTTTTTAGCCTCCCCTGCTTCTCTTCCCCATGTGGTGCAGCCACATAGGGATGGGGGTGGGACTACAGCTCCCAGAGGGCAGGGGCCCTTCCCTTCAGTGCTGGCTGGGCATTGGTGGCTAGTGCCTTTCTCTGTTGACTCTGATTGGCCCCTGGGCCGGTAGCTGGTAGAGAAGGCGGCTGCCCCTTGAGTCTGTCTGGAGACACTGTGGGCTGCTGGGCATCAGTGTCGGGAAGCACGCTGGGGGTGCAGATGGAGCTGGTGGGAGAAGGCAGGGGGTGCCCAGGGCCCAGTCTCACCCCCAGCCTCACTCCTGGGCAATAAGGGTGGGGGGGAGGGGGGTAGAATCAGCCCCAGTCTTCCCTGGGCTGGCTGGAACATGGGGGGAGGGAGGCTGGGGCCTCTCCAGTTTTGATGGAATTGGCCCCATGGGGGAGCATTGGGGGGGGTGTTAACACCCTTCATGCACCCTTTCCCCCCATGTACGGGTCTGAATTTGTCATAGGAAGCTTCCCCCCCCCTAATTTCCATCAGTTACTTGTTGGCTTAAGAGTAGATGCTAGAAATGTATAGCTCTGTTTAAGTCCTGTCTAATGTAACTGGATGTTCTCTCAAACCATATGCATTTCTAATTTTTTTTTAAAAGCCTACTAAGCTCTTGGGCTCAATGGCAGCTTGAAGTGTGAAGTTCCACAGATGAAATATGCTTTGGGATCTTTTTATTATTTGTGTTTCAGAAGCAAGCCCATTGTGCTGGCTATTTTCCAAGCATCCTCAAAACATAGTCTCATGTGCAAAGAGCAGCAGTTTTTTGTCTTGTGCCTTTAAAACAAGGACACACTTGTTGGGAACACACTCTAGTATCCATCTGCTCATTTTAACAGCCAACAAGAGTGACTAGCACAAAGGAAATCGCTGTATCTACAAGAGGGTGCATCAGGAAGTTTTAATGTAAACAAACCTAACGGGATTAGTGGAAATGAGATTGTAAACCTATTAGAGCCTTTGAATTGTAATGATAACGCACTTATATTTATGACAGCCATTTAGTGGGGAGAATCACTATACACTTTACAAACTGATAGAATTCCTAGGCAGGAATCACTCCACCCAGCACTTTGATTCAGATGCCTCTGAAGTGAACATGGCAACTATTTCAACAATGTAGGAGAGGAACTGAAGAAGGTTCTGTGGGTGGTATCTAGCTGCTCCGTAGCTACATTTGTATTCAATTTTGTTCCCCAAAGCTAGGTTCAGATTTTTTTATTTTTATTTTTTTTGGGGGGGCCAGGACAGGTCCAGAAGGACAGTCTTTAGGTCATATCTGAGATAAGGAATCCCCAGTGGTAAGAGTACCCTTAGGGGTACTTGAGAGAAGTCTGGGAGGGGGGGTACATCAACACAAATTAAATTTGGAGAACTGAATTTTTGTTTTAAGTTTTACAGCACTTTATTTTTCTACTTTTGACACCCAAAAATTTCATCGCCCCCGGCAACGATAAACTTGTTTAAACAAATGTGGTGCAATGGTAGAAAATAATGTTGTGTCTGAAAACTGTAGGTACTGGGGTACTTATAATTTTTTTTTTTTTTAAAAAGGGGTACTTTATAAAAAAAATAGTTGATAAACACTGCCCTAGATCAAGTTGTACATCAGATAATGAGCCATTTTCAAAGTTAAAGTCTTTAAATTTGGAGGGAGGGGCATTACTTTCAGCACAGTCACAGGGAAGTGGTGGGAAAAGAGACTCTCAACATAGGTACCTCTGGACCTGACAGTTTCCCAGCGCTCATGATTTTGTCATGTATCTAGTGATACTTGGCAGATTTACTTAAAGCCCTGGCTCCTGGACTCAAGTGATAAGGGGAGACTTTCAGCTTTCATTTCATTTTTAGCTCACATGGTTATGGAGAAAAGCTTGAAAATGTGACCTAAGTGCTCCCTGAAGGCTTAGAAACCAGAAGGCAAATAAGAATGGCTTAAAGTGCATTTTTAAAATTGCAATCTCATGATCTCGGGAGGGCCCAACTTGTGATTTTTTGAATGCTTGGCATTGGAAAGATGCCACCTTCTACCCAAGCCACGTATTTCAAATGGGAATAACTCTTGCAGGTAAATTTTAGCCTTTTATATATCTGTGGATGTCCCCTGCCCTAGATACGTTCTTCTACACTTCACCACAACCAGAAGCTGTCCAGCACCGTCTGCGATTTGGGAGCGTGTCATGACCATGAGGGTTAGCCAGCAACCTGGGGACTAAGGAGTTAACTGTACCTAGCCAGGTAGCAGTTAGCCAATAGAAATGCAGATAGGGATTTCAAACTGAGACAAAGGAATTTTGGGGTTTTCCCTCCTTTGTCTCTGGGCAGTAGACTCTCCAGATACTGAGGGAGACAGACAACATGTCTCTCTCCAAGAAAAGACTCTTTGCTATCTGTAAGCAAGGTAAAGTTTAGATAAATCTGTTAGGTTTTATGGTTTGGGAATGGGAATCTGATGTCTGTGTATTTAGAAATGGGTCTTCCTCTCCCTTATAACTAAGTTTTTGGCCCATGGGAGTCCCCCATGAGTATATATATTAGTGACTTTTTTCCATCTAGTCATTATGCTTGTAACAGGAATATTGTGGTGATAATAAGTTTGTTCTTTTTTTATTAACCCAGTATTGGTTAATTTGTGTGTCTTGGTTTTACTTTAGGGCTGAGATTTCCCAAGTGATCTCTCCCCTGGTTTTCTTACCATTACTTGGGTGGTGGCAGCAGGTTTTTATCCCCCAAATCTAGGTTTTTAAGATTTTGGGGGTAAGCTTTATACCAAAGCCTGGAAAGATAAGGTTTTGGGGTACTTTTGCCCCCACTTCTGCATTCACTGTGCCAGAGTGGGGAATCAGCTTTGACAGAGGGGCAGCTGGAAGCAGAGGTGGCAACATTAGTCTGAAGGGCAGAACAGCTGCTGGAAGGCTGTTAAATGCAAATGTACCTGGCTGTGTGCTCCAGACCTCCCAAGATGGTTATTTAGCATCAATTCTCTGTTCTTGTCTATAATGCTTTGTCCTCTCTACTTTTAAAAGTAAATGAAGGAGGCGCCCTGACTCCTCAGGGCCCTGGTTCAGCAAGGTCCTTAAGCACTTGCCTGACTTTATGTCCATCGCAGTCAGTGCAGCTACTCATGACAAGCTCCAGTGCTCTGTAGAACAGGGGCCACAGGGTACACTTTAGCATATGGACCCACTCATAGTGCAGCCTCCTTCCTTCCTTTATAATGTCAACAAGTGCTTCAGAATCCTATAGAAATCACTGCACGTGTGGAAAGTACCATTTCTAAACACTCTTAACTGAGTCAAATCAAAACCAATTTTCACCTGGGCACTCAGGTGCTTCTCTTCAACTAAAGCAATTTCTCTGCCCAATTTCAGCTTTCAGCTTCAATCTTTCAGAAAGCTTTTGCCAAAGTGCCTCACCCGAGGCTCTTAAGCAAAGTAAGCAGTCATAGGACAAGAAGGAAGGTCCTCTCATGGATTGGTAATTGGTTAAAAGACAGGAAACAAAGGGCAGGAATCAATGGTTCATTCTCAGAATGGAGAGAGGTAAATAGCAGGATTCCTACAGGATCTGTAGTGAGACTAGTGGTGTTCAACATATTCATAAATGATCTGGAGAAGAGGATGAACAGTGAAGTGGCAAAATTTGCAGTTGACACAAAATTGTTCAATACAGTTAAGTCCAAAGCTGACAGTGAATAGTTTAAATTGGATCTCACTCAACTGGGTGGCTGGGCAACAAAATAGCAGATGAAATTCAGTGTTGATAAATGCAAAGTAATGCACATTGAAAAACAATCCGTACTATACATACAAAATGATGGCGGTCTAAATTAGCTGTTACCACTCAAAGTCTTGTATTTTGGATAATTCTCTATAAAACATCTGCTCAATGTGCAGCAGCAGTCAAAAATGCTAACATTGGGAGCCTTAAGAAAGAGGTAGATAATAAAACAGCAAATACCATTAATGCCACCATATAAATCCATGAGGGCATGTCTACACTTGCACCCTCTTTCGAGAGAAGGGATGCAAATGCAGACATTCAAAACTGTAAATTACGCTGGGATTTAAATATCCTGCACTTCATTTGCATAATCATGGATGGGCGCTATCTCAAAATACTTTATTTCAAAATAAACACTGTTTAGACACGGTTATTTCGAGAGAAAACCCTTCTGAAATAACCCTTATTCCTCATACAACAAAGTTTACTGATTATTTCGGAAGAAGGATTTTCTCCCAAAATAACCGTGGCTAATTTTTTTATTTTGAAATAAAGTATTTTGAAATAGTGCCTGTCCACGATTATGCAAATGAAGTGTGGGATATTTCAATCCCAGCTTCATTTACAATTTCGAATGTCTGCATTTGCATTCCTCTCTCGAAAGAGGGTGCAAGTATAGACATACCTTGCTCATAGGTGTGCACCCAGGGAATTTTTTTTTTTAAAGGCAAACATTTATTGAATACTCAGTCATAAAGGACATTGTTTTTATTCATCAAACAAACTAAAGAAACTAAAACTTAACTAAACTTAATTTTTTTTAAATTAACTAAACTTTACTTAAATACAAACTTAAGTAGGGGACATTGTACTTCTTAGTTTGTTTTTTACATGTGCAATTCAGTGCTTATTGCATAATATAGCAATCCATACTTTAAAAGAGCGTATCCTGCAATTAAATTAAAATGCAAAGCTACTTTTTTTTTGGAGACATTATAGGGTTACCAGGTAGTTTTAAAAAAAATACCTGACACACTTCATGGGGGTGGGGAGCGGGGCTGTCCAGGAGGAAGGGGGGG
>CM057848.1:63536296-63549057 GCA_030068395.1 Apalone spinifera | reverse complement strand
CTGGCAACCCTAAGACATTAGGGTGTGCCTGGGCACACCCAGCACACCCCGTACGCACGCCAGTGACCCTGGTATGCATATATCTTGAATATTGCATGCAGTTTTGGTTGCCTGTCAGAATATATATTAGAATTGGATAAGGTAGAGAGAAGGGTAATAAAAATGATTAGGGATTTGGAACAGATTCAGTATGAGAGATTAAAAAGATTGGGATTGTTCAGGGGGATATGCTAGAGGACTATGAAATCATGAATAGAGTACTGTAGCTAAGATCCATAGGAAATGTTATTTAGTCCTTCACATAATACACAAACTAAGAGTCACAAAATGAAATTAATGGGCATTAGCAGCTTTGAAACAAAGAATACAAAGTACTTCTTCACACAATATCCAGCCAACCTGTAGAATTCATTACCATGTTGTGAGAGCTGAAAGTATAACTGGGATCAAAAACAAATTAGATATGTTAACAGAGGATAGGTCCACCAATGGCTATTGGCCAAGATGATAAAACCTCATGCTTTGAGTGCCTCTAAACCAGGCCTGGGCAAAATACGGCCCACGGGCTGGATCTGGCCTACCAAGCCACCAGATCCAGAGCCCCAGTCAGGTTCCCTGCTTCCCTCGCCCCATGCACACACTGCTCAGAAACACAGCTGCGAGGCATTTTTTTCTTTAAAAGCTGTGAGCCCAGAGGGGAGGGGGGAAAGATTTAGGAGCTGCTCCCACCCCCAGCACAATCCCATTGGCCAGTTTCTGGCCAGAAACTGGCCAATGGGAGCTGCCTGTTTCAATAACAGGCAGCCACGAAGCACAAGGTACTCCAGAGCACATGGTTTCAGCCTGTGTTGGGGCAGGGCAGGCAGGGAGGATGATTCAGGAATGGCTGCTGGCTGGTAAGTCTGTTGGCCAGATCCTGCCTCTGGCACCTCAGCCCCTCCCTTCCCCAGCCCTCTGCCCCACCACTCCTGCCCCCAACTCCACACACACAAATCCTCTGCCTCCCTCCTGTACCCATATCCCCTCCCCACCCCAATCCTCTGCCCCAGATCACAGTCCCTTCCTGCCATAGCTCACAACCCAAATCCCTGTACCCCTTCCTGTATCCCAATTCCCTCCTCTAGGAAATAATCCAACCCCCGGCACCACAGTCTGGTGCCCCAGGTCACAATTGCCTATTCCACCAAAACACCCTCCTTTATCCCAAGCTCCCTTCTGCACCCAACCTCCATCCTAGATCCTGGACCTCCTCCATTCATATCATGGAAGAGTGTGGCCCTCAACCACTTTCCAAAATCTTGGAGTGGCCTTCCCATCAAATATTATTGCCCACCCCTGCTCTAAACCTCTGATTGCAGAGGTTGGAAATGGACAATAGTGGATGGATCACTCAATAATTGCCCTGCTCTGTTCATTTTCTTCAATGCATTTGACACGGATCACTATCAGAAGACAGGAGAATGGGTTAGGGCCTCTGGTCTGACCCAGTAAGGCCATTCTTATGTGTTTCATCCATTTAGGCACTACAGCCACTTCTAATAACCAAACTCCACAGCAGTGCTTTGGTAAGGGGGAGAATGTACCCCAGCTTCTCCCTTCTCATGCAGAAATACCTGAACCATTTTTGCTCAAGCTTCCCAGAAAAATTCACTTTGAGGGCAGGGACCAGTTTGATTAAAAATTCAGCCTAGTGGGTATATTGGAAAGTTATGAATAACTGAAAACGTGGGACTGTGTTAATGGCGCTCTTCATGTGACCTTAACAATAGTGCTTGCTAGTGTTCTGGCTATAATAATGTTTTGATTTACAGAGCCTTTATGTACACAGGGAATTAATTGCCTGCCTGGTAATGTTCACCTAGTGCCCTCCCTCTCAAAATCTTCCAAAGGCTCATTCATTCTTCCATTGACGTGTCTAGCTCTAGTGACATATATGAATGTCTTCAGTTTCGTGCTGTGCTCTGTTCTAGCTGTTCATACCTTTTAGAAAGGAAAAGCTTTGAGCCAAGGATGCTGAGCCCAACAGTGTGCATGGTGCTTTTAGAACAAAGGCGACCCAGTTCTTAGGAGCTCCCAAACTACTTCAAATACAGACAAGTATAGTTTGTGCTTGGCACATCTGATCTATTGTGCAGTGCTGTGGTACACCTGCAGTGGTATATAAATAACAAAGATAGCGTTGTCTAGAAGGCTTCAGGCATCAAGAGCCAAGAAACAATTAAAATGCATTATTAGTTGTTGGCAGAGATTGTGAGGGGTGTTAGTGCATAGCTGGCCTGGATTATTTACTAAATAAAACCCTTCAGGATAATTCACACACCAAAGACATTTGATGGAAAATGGCAAAGCAAGGGGAAAATATCATTAATATATCAATGTATAAGATATGTCATCTATTACCCAGTGGCTCCTATTGTGCCCCCTTGGAGAGCAACAGAGCATGGGGCTATATAAGGCCCAGTCCTACTCACTCTGCATACAGTGGCAAAACTCCCACTGCATTCAGCAGGAGCAGGCTGGGGCCCATATCCATAGGGACCCTTCAGGTGCTGCTGTTCTGGTGTAGCAGACAAGTAATTAAGGGTGAAATTTCCCAGCTGTCTTCCTGCACCTATACACAAAGAGATACCAACTTAATGATTTTGTTTTTGTAGTGTTTGTGTGTGTATTTGCTGTTGTGGTGACTGGGGCAAGTGTGGAAGAGGCAGCAAGGAGGGGCAGCAGGAGCCGGTGCTGGGGGGAGCTGGCTTAAAAGCCGGTTTCCCCCAGCACTGTCTCTGCGGTGCCGCCCATTCCCCCCTCGCTGCTGCCTCTGTTAGAGGCAGTGGGGCGTGGGGGGGAGAGGCTGCTGCTGGTAAGCAGTCTCTATCTGTGGGGGTCCCAGCGGGGAGTTGGGACCCCCGTGGACAGGGGCTGCTGCTGGTTGAGCAGGCAGCCTGGCTCAGTACCGACTCCCAACGAGTGTGGGACCAAACCCTGCTGCGGCTCTGCAATTTAAAAGGCAGCAGGAGCCGGGCAATCTGCCCTCCAGCTCCTACTGCCTGTTAAATTGCAGAGCCACAGCAGGGTTCGGTTCCACACCCAGAGCGAGCCAGGGCTGAGCTGGGCTGCCTGCTGTCTAATTGATAGAATTAGTTTAAATACTCGCCTCTTAACATCCATATTTATAGAGAGAATGGTTTAATTAGGACATTAGGAAAAACTTTGCTACTGTCAGGGAAGTTAAGAACTGGAATACGTTGCCAGGGGGTTTGTGGAATCTCCATCATTGGAGATTTGCAAGAATAGGATAGACAAACACCTGTCAGGGACGGTCTAGATAATATGTAGTCATACCCTGAGTGCAAGGGATTAGACTAGATGAATTCTTGAGGTCCCTTCCAGTCCTATGATTATATGTGGAAACATGATAAGTGGAGTGATTGGACATGACATGGGGAAGAGAATGGGTAAAAAAAGAATAAACGTGTCTGAAAACAATCACTACAGGCCCAAAGCCAGCCAACAAGGTGTGTGTGTGTGAATGCAGTCACCCCGAATGTGGTACTGTATGGGGAACCTCCCTTCCCCTACAGATCTATACAGCTTCTGTTTTTTCTCCTACTATTCCTTAGAATCATGAATGCTCTCATTTCATGCTCACTTTCACTCAACCTGCCTTCCACCTTCAGATTCTCAACTAGTTCCTCCCGGTTTGTCATAATCAAATCCAGAATAGACTGTTCCCTAGTTGCTTTCTCCACCACCTGCAATGAAAAGTTATCTCCATGCAACTTGTTGGATAATCTGTGCCCTGCTGTATTATTTTCCCAACACATATCTCAGTATTTGAAATTCCCCATCACCACCAAGTCCTGTGTTTTGGATCATTTTGTTGTTAGTTTTTTCCCAAGTCTCTTCCACCTCTTCTTCCTGGTAAGGTGGTCTATAGTAGACACCCTCCATGACATCCTCCTTTCATCCTTACCTAGAGACTTTCAACAGGTCTGCTTTCCACTTCTATCTTAACCTCAATGCAAGCACAATGCTTCTTCCCTTTTTTCCCTGCCTGTCCTTTCTTTACTAGCTGTACCCTTCTATACCAATGTTCCAGTCACATGAATTATCCCTCCAAATCTGTGATGCCAATTGTGATTATTAATTAGTATTTCTCATTTTTCCTGGGTTATTCCTTGTACTTACTTTTTAGTTTACAGACATCTAAGGTTTCCCCTCTATATTTGCTCAGTTCTCTCTCTTGTCCCTGCTGCCATTACCCATGTTTCCCACCCCCCGGTTCTAACTCTTTAGCCAGGTCTCCGTGTTTTGGACTTACCTGTGGGGTTTTGTCTCCTGCCCCCACCAATCCTTGTTTACAGCCCTCTTCGCTGGGCTAGCCACTCTGTATTCAAAGATACTCTTGTTCTTCTTCAATTGGTGGACCCTATCTCTGCTCAGCAGTCCTTTTTGGAATAGTATCCCTCGGTTGAGAAATCCAAAGCCTTCCTGATGACACCATCCATGCAGCCATGTATTTACTACCAAGATGTGTCTGTCTCTGCCCAGGTCCCTACTCTTGACTGGAAAGATCACTTAGTATACCACCCACTCCCCCCAACTCCTTCATTCTCACTTCCAGACCCTTGTATAGACACTTCTGGATGAATAGCATGGGGTAGTACTCTGTGTGCTGGATGATACTTGGCAATCTTGTAATGTCTTGGATGTGGGCCCTGGCAGGCAGCTCTCCTTCTGGGATGCTAAGTCAGGCCGCAGATGAATGCCTCCATCCCTCTTAGAAGAGAGTCATTGGCTGCCACCACCACCCTTAATTTCCTCCCAGCCTTGTGGGTGCATGTTGTCTTTTCCATTTGTGAGGGAGATTCTTTATCCCTAATTGCCATGGCAGCATCATGATGTTTTTAAACTCACTGAAACAAAGACATGGTTTTTTCTGTGGATGGTGGGTTGGGAACTGGGGTGATTCACTGCCTGAAGTAGCCATTATTTAGGAACCTGGCTGTGAAGGAGCATTTTTCTTCTCTGCTGATCATGCGACTGCAGTCCTCTCCAGCTAGATTTCTTCCTCAGACCTGGAAGTTTCCATATGCTCTTGAAAGGTGCCTATTGCTAGAATCTCTGAGGTGGTTGGTGGGAGATCTCCAGGAGGAGGTTGGTGTGCGAAGGAGCATCTCTGCACAGGAGGAGTTTGTCACGACCGTGTCCTCGGGTAGGATGCGACCCCTTATTCATTTTATTAAATGAATAAACAACCAAATTAAGGCCACCCCGACCCAAGTCTGTCATTCTGGGCCTCTATAACGTGAAATACGGCTTGTCCAGCGAAAGTCCACAGTTCCAGGCCTCTATTACCCAAAATATGGCTTGTTCAGCCAAAGTTCACAGTTCCGGGTGGGAATACAACTCATCCCCGACAGGCAACAAAGAAGGAGTAAGGGTAAGGAGACCCTGGCCCGCCCTCGTCACCGGGTCCCAACCCAGAGCCTTAAGGACAGGGAAGTAACCCTCTGTCCAGTTGGTGGGGTCGCTGCCCAAAACACCCCAACCCATGGGGAGATTACTTTTAGAGCACCTCCTGTCCTGAGCCATTTCCTACCCCAGTCCGAGGATCCTCATGTGTGGAACGTGGGGTGCATCGTTCACCTGACCACAGGCCTACCTGTAACCAGCTGGCGGGATGGTGGGGGCTGCTGGAGAGAGTAGTACTACCTCAGCTGTTTCCCGTGTAGGGGGCACAAAACCCCCTCTTCCTGGGATACCGAGGAGAGGACTGGCCTCTGGTCAGGTTTGCCGGCCTGTGCAGCCTCTGCCAGAGGTCCGGGCCACCAACGACCGTGGAGCTGGCTGGAAGTGCCTGTTGTGGTGGGTGGGCACGGTGCGGGAGTTGCCCCCTTCCCGGCACCAGCCACGGCGTTTTAAACTGCCGCGTTGCTGCCCCACCCTCCGCTGCTGACATGCTCTTTCCAGCCCCACCCTCCCAACCCAGGCCACTGTCAGGCCAGTTATGCTGTCAGCTGCCCCAGAGTATGTGCGCCAGAGCCGCGGTGCCCTCTCGTCCCACAATGCCGGAGCCGCGTCATAGAGTTCAATGAAAACATTCAGACAGTGATCAATAATCCAAAGATAGGCAGCTAGTGCCTTCAGAGCACCCTACTAACTAGCAGTTAGTAGGACTCAGGACTCATCTCCTAAGCAGTCCCCAGAAGCACAGTCCCCAAGGATGCATCTATGTTGCACCGTAACTCGAATTAAGATATGCAATTTGAGCTATGCAAATAGCGTATCTTATTTTGATGGTATTTCAAAATTGCGTATTTCATCATTTGGTGCTGTCTCCATATGCACTTGAGAGGTGCCTATTGCTAGAATCTCTGAGGTGGCTGGCGGGAGATCTGTAGGAGGTCGGTGTGCGAAGGAGCAACTCTGCACAGGAGGAGTTTTACACAGCACCAAATTTCAAAATAAAGCGTCATTCTGAAATGTCCCTTACTTTCTGTAGAACAAAGTTTACAGCGACGTCAATATAGTGAGCCTGAAATAATGGGCTTGCTGTGCAGACGCAGAATAGCTATTTTGGGATACTCTGGTGTCCCAAAATAGTGTTGCAGTGTAGATGTACCTCAAGAGACCATGCTGTAAACTTACTTTGAAAATACTCTGTAAACAATATATTTAAATATAATGAGTTTGTCAAGTTTGAGATGAAAGTTATTTGCAAAAACCACCTTCTATGGAGACTTGTTTTGGTAGTGAACATAAAGTTTTGATTTTGCTGGGATAATTCTTTTGAGAAGATGCCTGCAGCTACTAAAAGGCTTAGTAGCTGGTGAACTTTTTTTTTTAATATCTTGATGAGGAAGACCTCAGCACTAGCATAGTTTTCATTGTGTATCAGAAACAGATATTAGGAGCTGCTAATGCAGATTCCCCTTCAGCTCAAGTGGAGAGGCTTGTGCTTTTTGGAGCAGGAGGGACTGAGTTCTGCAGTTGTTGCCACTGTGAAATTCGGAATGTGATTTGTAGCGTTTTGACAATATGAAGTCCAAGATAGCCATAGACACTGTGGTACAAAGTCCTGTGAATAGCAGAACTCAAGGCTTAAAGCCTAGCACTCTTGTGATCAATCCACTAATCTGTTCCCCCCTGTAAATGTCTGTTACTGAGCAAAAGTGGCTTTTTTCATTTCACAGACTTTTAACTAATGAGAGATACATGTCAATTGTGTGTATATGCAAAGCACTGTGCACAAATTTTGCAACTTCCTTTATAGTTTGTAAACTTTAAACTTGATCTTTCTTGCTACTCCCCTCTCACGACCTCAACAAAATCAAACTAATTCAGAAAACCTTTTTCATTACAAACATTTCATCCAACAACATGGTTACACTGCAACTCTATGGCTCTCTGAATCAGGGACAGTATCTTAGCATGTTTTAACAGTGTCTACCACAATGAGTACCTGACCCTGGTTGGTCACATTCTTTGATTCAAATTTCCACCTTGATGTCTTCACTCATTGCTATTGGGAAGTTTTCTTAATTGCCTGCCACATGCACAGCACTGTTGCCCCCTCTGTACTTTCATGCCAGCCTTAACCATCCAGAAAAAGATTTTCCTTTGCTGTCCTGGTTCACACTTCCAAATATAAACCTTTCTTCCCCCCACATTTAGCGCCTATAATTACCTCTTTACGCCAGTGCCAGCAGTCCTCAATCAGGCAGTGTTATTAACAGAGAGAAAAGAGAAGGGGAGGGAGAGGTGGGAGAGAGAGCCACAAAACTTAATTTAATCACAGCGCCCCATGCTCAATTTAACAGACACAACGGCTCAGAATGGGGTCCCTGTATAACGGGAGGGCAATCAGTGGAGCGTCCCTGGAAAGAATTAATTGTGGATGACAATGTGTAAACAGTGCAGATGAATAGGGTGTGCAGGTGTGAGCCACCGGGGCCATCCTAGGGACTTTTTCACACGAATTTCAGCTCCTGCACTGCTGACCTGCTCCCTAAAACGTGATTAGTATCGGCGTTGGGAAACCATTCAGGGTGTCAGGACTTGGCACATATTAAGTAGCTCTGGGGAGAAAGGAGGGAGAACATTGGGGGCTATGAAAGGAGGAAGTCTGGCGGACAAGGGAAGATTGTTAAAGGGCCAAAGCATCCAATCCTAGTTGTTCTGAGATGCACTTGAAAGAAAATCCAAGAAAGCTGAATTTGAGAAGCATTTAATGTTCCCCAAGTTGTACTGAAAACAAAACATTGTGTCACAGAACACTTGGTGTATCTGTGATAAATATTGCTTATATTTATATTACGGACTCTCTTCTTTGCTGTGTCTGCTTAACTCTAGATTCCTCATCTTGAGAGATAAGCAGTCAAAACAAGCCAGGAAATTAATAACACAGCTGCACTGAAAACAGGAAAATTCTCCTCAGTAATGTGGCCACTATTCAATATTTACAAGTCTCCCTTGTCCAACACACTGGTACACATAAAGAGATACATACAGATGGGAGATTTGGAAACTGAGCTTGATTTACAGAAGACAGGCTGGAGAGGTCTAAATTATACAGTCTGGCCTCTTGCACCCAGCTGACAGTTTTGCTTATGTTTTTTCCGCTAGTGGCCACAGTGAGTGATGGATAGACCCAGCAGCCCTGCTGATGGAGACTCTTGAGGGGATGGGGATCAATGCATTTCTTGAACCTGACAGTGTCCCTCCCTCTGAAAGGAGCCTTTCACAGCCACTTCAGTGACTAGGATTGTCACTGCTGGACTCTGACATGGCACTGCAGTGAGAAGTGGCTCCGTAACAATGCATTGTGATGTTCCAGAGCTAGGCCTACATCCTCAAAACTATTTAGGCTCTTAATTTACACTGTAATCAATGAAAGTGGGAGCGTAAATCTCTTCGTGGCTCTAGATCTTTGTCTGTCACGATTCCATCTCTGATGTGCTCAGTTTGGAAGTAACAGTAACTGCCAGCAACATGAACTCAGCCTAGAACCTGGCAGTTATGCTGTGTTCTTTCCCATCCTTCATGGTCTTGGCAGTAGGGTTATACCTGGGTTGGTCCCAGGATTTTAGAGAGACAAGCTGGATGAGGTAGCTGTTTTTATAAAAACCAACTTCTCCTGGTGAGATACTTCATCACTTTTGCTAGACATTAAAAAATCACAGCTTTATGGGTCATTACAACAGTCTATAACCCAGTAGTCCTCCTTTATCCTTTAGCTACAAGGTCTGAGCTGCCCACTTCACCTTGAATGATTTCTTGCAGTTTATGTTAATTCCTTTGCTTAACAAAGGGTGCTTTGTTGCATCTTGTCTATAGCTGTGACACTCTGAGGCCTGGGCTACATTACAGGGTTAGGACAATGCAACCTTACAAACTATAGGAGTATTTTCACTTAAATTTGGCTCCTGATGACATAAATGCTTCTCTGTGCCAATTTAGTGACACCATCTCCCAAGCGATGTAGAGTCATAGTCAATTTAATTATGTTAATGCAGTGTCAGTGTAGATCCTGTGTTGCTTACATCAACCATTACTGGCTTTCAGGAGCCCTCCTACAATGCCTCACAGCGATGATACAAGTGGGCCTGTGGGGTGCACCGCCAACACAAAGAGCCAAGTGTGCTTGCGCACATATGATATGATAACTGCAATGGTTATATGCCTATGTAGTGTAGACTTGGCCTGAGTACCTTTCCTGGACCTGAAGAAGAGCTCTCTGTAAGTTCAGATGCCTGTCTCTCTCACCAACAGCAGAGGGCCCAATAAAAGATATTCCCTCACCCATTTTGTCCCTTTATGATCTGTAAGGTAGAAAGATCTTGCAACTGGCACTCAATTAACAATTCTGATGATGATGTGTTAGGCAGAATAGACTCCAACTTACTCACCTATGGCTGTGTTAGTAATGGAGGGGTAACAGAAGTAAAATGTTAGTACTAAAAAATGTCAGTCGAATCACCAGAACCGCTGGCCAAAATTCAAAGTGAACTGTGCTAACACTTCTGCAAATCAGGCTACTTATTTTATTTAGATGCCTAACTATGGACTTGGGAGCCTAACTTTAGGTACCGGTTTGTGAATCTTGGTGGGGCTAATGTTGATTATATTTGAGTACTGGGGTGAGGCACCTGCTCATGCTGCTGTCAGTGGGAATCTTGCCACTGACTTCAATGGTAGCCGTGTCAGGTTGTGATGTAAATTACATTGGCCTTCGTGCATGCAAAGTGCTGTGTAAGTGCCAAAACTCATCCCTGGTATAACCATTTGTCAGGGTTGACCATCAGTTACCTTTGCGTCTTATTGGAGACAGCGGTGAGCCGGCCCAAGGCTTCCTTAGCTGCATAAACAAGTTGTGAGATAATTAAGCCCAAGGACACAATGTGTAGGAATTGATCAGCAATGGTGTTTCTTCCTAGAATCTGCCTGTGGATGTTTATGCCCCTAAGAAAGCAGAGGCGTAGCGAGGGTGTTTTATGTCCAGGGGCAAAGGAAAAATTTGCACCCCCCCCCTTCCCGCCGTCATGTGGCAGGGCCCCGAACCTGGTGCACAGCTGAACCTGACCCTGGAAAGGGGGGAGGGGAACTTGTACCACATCTTCCCCCGCCCTCTCCAGTTTGGGGCCAGGCTCCTACATGCACTAACCCGCCGGCAGAGATGGAAGAGGGTCGGGCTAGGAGCAGAGAAGCGGGGAGGAGGCTCCAGCTACCGGCGGCAGGCAGAGTAGGAGCAGGCGAGCTGAGGGATGACAGGGGGAGCAGAATGGGATTAAATTGGTGCCTCCCTAGCATGGTTCCCAGGGGCAACTGACCCCTCTGGCCCCCTCACTACGCCACTGCTCCCCCCTCCTGCAGATCTATCATCTTATGCATGTGCAAGATCTGTGAGAGCCATCCCATGGATCTGCAGTTAGTGTCTGTGGTGCCTGCTTCTGTGGGGTGTCTCAATGCTGCCACATTCACCTCCAAAGAGGGGGCTTCCCAAAGCAGGCCCTTGCTGCTGACCCCCAAGGCATCCACAGGTCCAGTCTCCTTTCAATGGGCCCACTTCCCAGGGCTCATTGGTCTTGGATCTGGCTTCCATCCTCTCTCCAACCCTTGCAACTACCCAGAGGCGCTTGCCTTCTGCCTTATCCATTCCCACCTCATTCACCCCACAGGGACAATCTCTACCCTACTTGTTTTAGGGACTATTCTACCAAGACGTAATACAAAGTTTCCACGTAAAAGGACTCACTACAAAGCTAAAAACTTCAATGAGAGAATGATTAATACAGAGACGTATCTACATCTGCTGCAGGGAGACACCTCTGCCTGCCTCCACCCCTCTCCCCCAGAGTCTACAGTTCCATTGCAAATCAGGGGAGGGGAAGGAAAGGGGCTGAGGCCCATTCAACAGGACTGAAGCAGTCATGAGCAAGCCATGCCTGGGAGCCATTCCCCTGTCCATTACTGGTGCTGTGTTGCTTCAGGCATGCTGAAATGCAGTCACCTCTGGGGTGGTCTTGACAGCTGTTTAACACCTGCACAAGGGGTTTCAGGCAGGGGGCAGTGCGGGTTGCCTTCCCGCAGAGCCCCCATCAGAACCACTGTGCCCTTCTGGCATCGGAAAAGAATAAACAAGAAGATTGGAAATTAACCCACCCAGTCTCATGTGCCCTAGGCAGGGAAAGAGCCATCCACATTAGGCCCCAGATGGAGTATCGTGTCCAGTTCTGGGCGCCACATTTCAGGAAAAATGTGGAGAAACTGGAGAAAGTCCAGGGAAGAGCAACACAAATGATGAAAGGTCTAGAGAACATGAGACTGAAAAGGGACATGAGAGCAGCTTTCAAGTATCTAAAAGAGTGTCATAAGGAGAAGGAAGAAAAATGGTTCTCCTTGGCCTCTGAGGATAGGACGAGAAGCAATGGGCTTAAACTGCAGCAAGGGAGGTTTAGGTTGGACATTAGGAAAAACTTCCTGCCTGTCAGGGGGATTAATCATAGGAATAAATTGCCTAGGGAGACTGCGGAATCTCCATCACTGGAGATAGTTAAGACTAGGTTAGACAGACACCTGTCAGGGATGAGCTAGGACAACTCAACTTTGAAAGCCCCGGGGGCCACACTGATACAGAACATGCTGAGGGCCTCAACTTATGTGTGGTTGCCTATGCAAGCAAATATATACAAATAGTTCTCTCACACTGACAGGCATGAATACAAAGATTAAGGCAACACACAGGCCCCATTTAAGACAGTTCTGCTGATATTAATAAAATGCAACCTTTACCCAATTTCCACCCATATGACAGCACTTTTCACAAGCAATGACAGTCCAAGAATTTAACTACTAAAATGCATCTCAACAGAAGACCATTACATTGACTACTTTTTTTGTATTGACTCCAACCCGCCAGCCGCGTGTTGGTCCTCACATAAACCCAAACTGCGCTGCAGGCCACAAACAAACCGGCCGTGGGCAGCATGTGGCCCACGGGCCATGTGTTGAGCTTGGTCCTGCTGTGAGGGCAGGGGACTGGACTCGATGACCTCTTGAGATTCCTTCCATCTATTGTCTTCAGTGATTCTATACTGCCCGCATGGGGTTAGACAGGGGCTAGTGCCCCCTCGAAGGGACGGGTCCCCAGAGCCCATCCATACCTTTGTGAGCCAGCCTGTGCCCCCTGCCCTGGGACTGAACGGGAGCCATAGAGAGGCCCTGTAGCCTCCTGTGCACCAGTGGGATTTTGGTGCCAGGCCCCT
>CM057848.1:63514068-63531898 GCA_030068395.1 Apalone spinifera | reverse complement strand
AAAAGGCTTTCTTTAGCGAAAGATCAGCCTCTAGACTGCCGCTTTTCTCCGACACAGCTCTGTACCGAAAAAAAGCAGTGGCCATTTTTATGCTAATGAAGTGCAGGATATTTCAACCCCTGCTGCATTAGCAATTTTCGACCTGTCTAATCTGCATCCCTCTGCCAGCAGAGGGGTGCAGTCTAGACATACCCCTTCTGGTGAGTTTGTTTACTATGCAAAGTTTAGTCCCAGAAGAATTTAAAATCCAATTTTGCTGAGAGACGGGGCAACCACAGTCACATGCTGTTCCCAGAGACTTTCTTTTCCCACATCTAACCTGAGGATTTGAGGGCTGTATGTGGGAGAATTTCCCAGTGGAGAAGCACACTGGAGCTCCCCAGACCAGGATCTTCTGGCTTCTGCCATTTTGATCACCATGCTGGCTAAGCCTGCGGAGGCTTCCCTCTAGGAGTGCTCAAAGGAGGGTTTTCTAACATTCCTTGTGGTGATGCTCAGGTATGGACAGCAGCTGGAAATAGGTCTTGCATTCTCAAAATCTGATGCTGGCTTCTGATGTATTGATTCCATACATCTCTTCCCCATCCTGCAACCAACCATTCTAGCCATGCTGCCTTCACAGTCAGTGCTTGGTGTGTGATTGAGGGGAGGTTATAGCAACTTTGCAATACGGTGACATCCTTCCAAAAAGTCATCTGCTACCTCAGATCTTTTGCTTGGCTGTATGCCAGCCTATGCTGGTGAATACATTTTAGCTCACTGAGTTTATCCCAATTGATTAGTAAATGATAGTGAAGTAAAACTTTTAAAAAAAATTTGCTTAATATCTACATGAAGATCACTAATAACTTGCATTAAGAATGGCAGGTCAAATCTGAACCTCCATTGGAAATATATGGGAAATTGCCTTTCGAATGACCATGGTGTAAAAGTCAACTCCTAACAGTCAAGGAGGAACCCATATCTCAGTGATCGCACATTCAGCAGCCTTGCTGATAGGATTACTAGTTTAATAACCGAGAAAGTGGTGATGGAATGATAGTGGATGTTGTTTCATGGTAGGTGGAGAATGTCACCTCTAATGTACTAAGGGTGAAAAAATTACTCATTTTGTTGGTTTCTTTCACACCGTAAACAATGTCTGAGGTGTCCTCTGCTGCGTCCAAGGAACTTCAAAAATTTCAGAAAAGCAGACACGTTTTTTCGGCACCTCTGTAAGCCTCGTTCTACGAAGAAGGGATGTTCTGAAAGCTTTTGGTCCCCCTCCCCCCCAAGCCCTGTTTAGATGAGCCAAATGTTGGAAAAGCCTCTTTTGGAAGAAAAGCGGAAAAAGATATGCAAACTGAGGCTTGCAATTTGTGGGTTTTTTTCCAAGTTTTCCCTACAGTGTAGACACAGCCAAAATAACCTGGAGTTTTTGCCAATAAACTTGCCTCACCTGATAATTCAAATCCTAATGAAAGAGATTATAAGTAGATGGAATAGGATAAGCGAAAGAAGCACACTGACAGAAGTATAAATGAAGGCACATTTTGAGAATGCTTGTGAAATACTTTGCTGGGTTCCCCCCCCACAAACATCTTGCTTCTCATCTATGCTAGTTTTCTTAGCACTTGGGCCCGGAGTGGTAAGTTGCATTTGTCAGGCTCAGATGATACCTGCTATAGTCCTGGTGCAACTGGGCTAGAGTACTGAGTACTGCTGGCTGGAGATGAGGGGGGAGGGGAAGGAAGGGGAGGGGGTCCCAATTTTGGTAAAACTTTGCCACAGTCATTTTCCAGCATTCAAAATGCAAACAGTTTGGCGCCTTTCACTTCTAGATCGCCCACTGAAGTCCAGTCCAAATAGGCAGGGACAAAAGTTCTCTGACAATCTGCTAGGTGCTTTGAGGGAGGGATCTCAGTCCATTACGTGGCAGGGCAACATTCTGAAGTGGTCACTCATTGGCCTGCTTGTTGGCCATCTCAGCCGAGGTTAGTGACTTACTGAATTGCGCTGATCTTCTTTCTTTGCCCTGAAAATAGTCCTCCTAGGTCTGGTCTGGGGCATAGCTGCTCATGCTCTGCCTTGTTTTATTGCTAGAGAACTTAAGATCAGAGCACTAAACTGACATGACTTTAATACAAAACAAGAAGAACTAATCTGGGTGCCAGTGAAGCTTTTTGAAGACGCACACGTAGAGGAGCAAGATGGTAGGCTGCTCAGACATTCATCTACTTTGCTCTAGTTCCTCTGGTCTCCTCTGCTGAGACTTTTGGCTCACCTTGCACCATGGAAAGTGGTAAAAGGAAAAGTTTTCTCACTCACCCCATTTGATTCCTCACTGTCTCCTGCTGTTGGGAACAAAGAGCTGTGCCTGCTCAGTCTCCTGGCAATGTAATGAGCACAGCTGGGCTGTATCAGCTAGACAGCCTGATGGAATGTCCCACCTGCCTGAGGAAGCTAGCAGGCTTGCTATGAAGCCCAGGAGCAGCACTAATAGTGGTTTGCTGGCTGTTCAAAGTAATTCTCCACAGCTGTGATAGCTTTTGCTCCTGCTTGTGCCTAGCCTTGCTTCTACCCGAGCCCTGCTTTGCTCCAGGTAACCAGGTTCTGAGACTCTGATCAGATTTAATTTCTGATAACTAGCCTCTGACACGAGGCTCCAGCTCCTGGTTCCTGACTCTGGCTGTGACTCTCTGCTTGGGTACTGGCTACTGAACTGTCTCTGACCAGTAGGTCTGACCACCTGCACCCTGGTCTCTATTGCCTTCATAGAAGCAATCCCCAAGTTCTTGTGAATGGTTTTCTGATGGATACCTCTCTAGTCTCTTAGCTGGCTCTTTTTTTCTCTCTTACACCAACTATGGGCTTGGCATAGAGAGCCCTCAGGCAGGGTTTTATTAAAAAGCATTTATTTATTTAAAAATTATTTGCATAATTAGTCCCGTGCAGCTAAAGGCCCTGGCATGCACCATAGAGAGTCCTACCACTGTCATTACCTTGGAAGTAACTTTTGTGTTTGGACAGAGCCCTGGTGCATCACTAAGGACCATCCTATGATGAAACTACCATGCTATATTGTCGCAGTGCTGAGCTTTGACCTGAACTCACACGAATATGCCTAGGCTTTTCTTTCAACTTGGACCAAGTTTGTCTGGAGGAGAGTGACCCAGGCTTCTGTTTCCATCAAACACCAGCCAACTTATGGATTGACATTGAAAAATCTGATACTTGGGTTTTATAGGACTTGAGGTTGAGAGCATGGGAATCTGTTAATGTCTGACTTCTCTTGTAAAATGTATCTGAACAATAAGTGAGATGGCTAACTAGAGAAAATTTGAGAGGGTAAGAGATGCCAGTATGGAAGAGGTAGGGTGTGTACATACATAAACAGAAGACTGAAGATCAGTGTAGAAACTTGCAGCTTAACTACAGCTATCACATTACATTAGGAACGGCCTACTATAACGGGGTCGGCAACCTTTTCAAACCAAAGAGCCAAACTACATAAAAATTCAGAACAAGTGGTCATGATTAATAATAGCACAAAATGAAACATTGTACTCATAGGCTGCGTCTAGACTGGCAAGTTTTTCCGCAAAAGCAGCTGCTTTTGTGGAAAAACTTGCCAGCTGTCTACACTGGGCGCTTGAATTTGTGCAAGAACACTGACTTTGTAATGTACAAATATCTTCCCAATTCAGAGGTGACTCCACCCTCTACAGCACAGTACAATAGCGGCATGCACAACTTTTGAGCAGGGAGGATATAGTGCCTAGGACAAGCCACATCCTTCCTCAATTTAAAATACCTGAGAATCAATATTAGCTGTTAGCAGCAATAGGTCATGTATCCGCTTTAAGCTACAGCTGGCCACTGGAATGCAACAGTATCAGTAACTTAATTTTTACATTAGATTTAAATTTAAACTGCTACAAATCTACATATTACAATAAATTACTTGTTTTATAGATGAGTTAAGCAGTGTCTTACAACAGATTCTTAAATACTGACCTGTACATATTTATTTACAGAAATACACGGTAAACCAGTCCTTTAACCACCCAAATGATCCCTTGCCTTCTGTCTGTCTGAGTGTATTTTGTAACCTCGTCTTTCTTCTTTATTATATACAAAAAAAAGAGGTGAAATACCTGACTTAGTCTTAACTGACAGTATACCTTGTTCTTGAACTCCCCACCCACCCCAAAGTTTTATCTACTTCCTGATTCAGATTTTTTTCAAGTGAATTTATGCAATTTGTGGTGTTGCTCTCTGTAGCTCTTGAATTTCTGGTTGTGCAAAGGGAGGCCTTGAAAGCACGGGGTGTGCCATTCTGGATGGGCATACTGAGATGCTGCTTTGGAAAATTTGGCCCATAATGGTTTAGAAAACAAATCCATTTGGGGTGAGTCTACACAGCACCCGAAACTCAAAATAAGATATGCAATTTGTGAAGCACAAATTGCATATCTTATTTCAAATCTATTTTGAAATAGCTTATTTTCAAACTTGGCATGTATACACAGTGCCAAATTTTGAAATAATGTGCTCTTTCGAGACCTCCCTTAACCCTTGTGGAACAAGGGTTACCAGGATGCCGAAATAGCGCACCTTTTTATTTCCAAAAATATTTCAAAATAACGGGTGGCTTGTATCGACGTTGTGTAGACCTCCGGTATCCCGAAATGTACCCTTGAGGAACAGTCTCACTGTAAGTGTATGTAGGTTCTAAAACTGGGCGCTAGTGTTGCTTTAATATACCTGTTCCTTGGGACTGGGGCCAATATGTGTGTGTGATGCCTCCCCTCCCCAGCACAGTAGAACCCTGTTCCCTGACTGTGACCTCTTTGTTTACTACAGACCAAAAATGAATCCTGCTCTTGTATGAGTGTGAATGTGTGTGGAAAATTTACAGGCAATTTCTTGTTGGGAGGGGGGAGCGGGTTTGACTTGCTGTTCCAGGCAAGGGGAGGCAGCAAGGAGCCACCATATCAACAAACGGGGCATTTGGAAGTGCAGACTGCTCATCTCAAAGTGATAGGGCCACAGAGCTCTCTTATGGTGTTTGATCCAAAGCCCATTGTAGTTGGGGGACTGACTTCATTGAACTTTGCATCTGACCTGTAAAGAGAAGTTCTCCCAAAGGGGCAAATCATGCCCCATCCTCTGTGCCTTTGGGAAGGACCTGCCTGCCTGAGAAATGCTATGACCATGCTGCCTAGAGGAGGCACAGCCTCTAGGCCAGTGATGGGCAACCTAGGCTAGTGAGTGGACAGCATGAATGACCCTGCTCCATCTCCGTTGATTGTCATAACAATACCCGAGAGAGGGTAGGTTTGCTAATTGTGCTTGTGTACCTCAGTTTTGCAGGGTGTGCTGATTGTACACAACATGGACCGAGAGCCATGCACTCCCTCTCCATCCAAAGTGCTACTACAGTTCAATCAGCACACACGTCACTTCACATACCCTTGCTTTACGTGTGTGTTACTTTAGAAATATTGGTAAGGGAAAAAAAATCTATGTGGATGGAAACCAGTGGTATCTGGCAATCCTGCGCATGGGCAACAGTAAACAAAACATCTTGCTGGACCTAGACTTCCAATAGGCCACTCAGTTTGCCCACCACTGATCTAGGCAGTTAGTTCTGCCAGGATTTCCTAGATGGTCCACAGAGTGAGGAGATGGGGATGGGCTACTGGAACTGCTGCTATACAAATCTGCCTGCCCTTCTCCAAGCGAGCAGCAGAAAGTGCAGGCAGAAGGAAAGGTACCTCAGCTCTGAACTTGGTTTATGGCTGTGATCTGGGGGGAAATTCTTAATCTCTGAAGAGATTCTCCATCTACTCTGGGGAGGGCAAGTGGGGCAGATGCCCTGTCTATTTTCCCCTAGGGAGCGTTGGACTGCTCTGGTGTTGCTTGACAGTTAGCTAGGGTTTTTTTTTTTTCTTCTTCATTTTGATTGGCTAGCTGTTTTTGCTTTGTTCGTTGGCTGGCTTCCTCTTTGCTTGGCTACTCAAAGGAGGGGCACCAAAGATGTTTTCTGCCTTGGCCAGCTGGGACTGAATACAGATGTTATAGACTCTGCATGTGCAGATCTCATAAGACTTGCAAGGACAGAGCTTCAAAAGCATTCCTTAAACTGCCTGTTCTTTACGTTAAAGCTGCAGGTGCTGTGACAGTTCTCCCCTCCTCACCAGGGTTTAGAACTGAATCAGCTCATAGAGCCACTCATAGCGACTGTACTCCTGTATAAATCTTCTGTCCAGATCAGCAACTCTATTAATTTGAAAGGAGTTTTCACAAGTAAATTGAGTGCTGTAGGGAATGATGTTGCTTTATGCACAACTATATTTAGCATATGGGTCTGATCCTACAAGCCTTTATTCCCTAGAGTATTCCAGTAATTCCATGGAAGGGACCTGTTACTTGTGAGAGTAAATCTCTCTCATGCAAGCGTTCACATGATCAGGCCTTTTGTTTTCAAACTTATTTCTGTTCCTTGCATCTTCTGCCTTTTTATATGTACACCCAAGTATTGCATGTACTTTGCCAATAGGAAGCCTTCCTCTTGTCTCTCTGTCAAGGTACTGTACTCCCCTAAGAGTAGATAAATGGGAGTTGAAAATGCTCAGCACCTCTTGGAAGGTGCTCAGGATATGGCCCACAAAAGACTTTTTAAAAACTTCTCCTCCTCCTTGCTTCATCCTCAGTATGTGTTACACTTGCCCCTACTTTGCCAAGATCATTTGTACTCTCCTGGTTCATTAGCTGCTACCCCCTCCTGTCCTTGGACAAAAAAAGGGCCTTACTGTTCAAAAGAACACATGCAGCAATCATTAATGCTGACCCTAATTGTGCCAATTCGAACCACTCAATAGCTCTAATTAAAACCTCTCTTGTGCAGGGCATTGAACAGTAACAAAACTGTCACCTCAAACAATCAAATCCTTGGAATTAAAAATATTTTTAAGTGCTGTGTGCAAATTTTGTTGCTGCTGTCAAAAGGGGTCATCAGAAGAGGATTAAATGAGGGCTATTGTGGGCTGCAAAGGAGGCTATCTAAAAACAATCCATATCTTTTAGTCACAGTTTGAATTCCCACCACCCACTTGCCTACCCGCCCCCATGCAGCAAATAACACCTGCAAGCAGAGTAGACAAGCTCTTGGTTACCAGACACATGGACACCACAAGTCAATTTAAATATCTACAAATGGGGAGGGGAGAAAAAGGAGGGGGGGGGGACCCTTTCTTATCCCTACTGCCTTGTTTCTCAGGGTCCCTGACTTTGCTTTCCTGTGCACCATAAATAACTCTGAAATTGCATTAATTGGTTGCATATTTGTTGACACTGGAGTGGGCGGGGAGGTGGGGTGGTTGGGAGGATTTTTGTGTTTAGTGCTATTTTATACTGCTTTCCTCAGATGTCCCTTAATCCCCGAACTCCCCTCCCCCTTCATTTTGGATTCACATGTCTTTTAGAATAGCTTTTTTTTTTTTTTTTTATAAGTGTGTGTGGTGGGGAGGGAAACAGCATTAACATTCCTTTGATGGCACCCATGTGCACACATCTGTTCTGTTAAGTTTCCCCAGCAATGTCTATCAATCAAAAGAAAAAGGGTTATATGTACCTCAGTGGGATCTTCAGAAAGTTCTGCAGGCAATTATCTACTGAATGGCTTCTCTCCCTATGTGGTTTCTGGCAGGTGTCAGAGGATAACTTTTATACATCTATAATAATTAAAGTGTAAGAGTAGCAATATTCATGGACTGATTGGATTGACTAGCATAAATTCCTGTCAGTATGTCTCATTTAAGAGATGTGCTTGTTCTCCGAACTCCAGATCTAGATCCCGATGCAAAAAACCCCAAACACATCAAGTGTTCAGATTTGGCTCAGCCCTTTGAGAGATGTGCCAGTCACAGTGTTTGACTCTGGGTCCGAACTACCCCAATGTTTAGCTCTGGGGTTATGGTTTGGGGTACTTTGCGCTAGCATTTGCTTCCAGTATATTTCTAGTTTGATTAGTTTCTAGCTGGAATTTAGTAATGGAGCAGGGAGGTTCATAATCTAGTATATATCGTTTGCAGAGCTCCTCCCTTTTTAATCTTCCGAACCAGTCCCACAACATGGTGTTATGGGGAGCTAATGATAGAGCTGACTTCTTCCATTTGAAGCCACAACTGACTATGCTGACTACTGATTACCTGGCAGCTCTCATAGGAGTAGAGCTGGTAGCTTTAGTCTCTGGGCTAAATTCAAACTCTAGAAACTGCATTCAGCTTCCTTGAATTCCCCTCTGCGACCTCATTTGGAAATTGCCTCCTTCACTTCTTGTTCCAAAGTGCTGGAATGTGGTGTTGCACGCTGTTGGAGAGCTTCAACATTCTACTCTAAAGGCAGCTTCATTTCAATGATGGGTAAAATCATCTACATTTATAGTAAAATTCAATTCCAATTTTAATTATGAAGTGTCCATACAAAATACACGCATTCATTCTGTATTGTGTAGCAATGGAGTGTGACATTTTTAAAGCACTGTGAGGCCTTTGAGGATAAACAGTGTTGGATTAGTGCAGAATATTGACAGGGTGGCCATCTGAACTGCAATCCACGGGTAGTTCTGAATTTCATAGCTCTGTCCAGGGCTCTGCAAGTTTGGCTTGTAGGACAGTGGAAAGAATCCCCACTCTCTTTTTCTCTGCCCCCTCCCCCCCCGGAAGAAAGATGTGTTGTGACACGATAAAGCTGTGTCTGTATGTGATGGACACAATTTCATGCTATTTATGTCTTTGCATCATAATGAAGCAGTGTCACAATGTTGTTGTTTGGTCTTTCTGCAAGGTTAACAAGAATAGGTGGGAATCCTGCCTAGCAGCCTAGTTACCTTTCCTCAGATCAATATGTTCTGTGGTGGTGGTGAACAGAAAAGGGGGAGGGGGGCAAGAAATAAGCAATCTTTCACTTTGACTTCTTTTGTAAGCTGAAGAATCATGTTGAACGGGAATTCAATAACACATTGCTTTGGCATGTGAGGGATTTCATGTGATGGTCTCAAAGCACTTTACAAATCTTGTCAATTGCATCTTAGAACAGGGGAAATGAAGCACAAAGCAGTTGTATGACTTTCTCAGGGTCACCCATCAAATCAGTGGCTGTGTTAGGAACTGACAACCTGTCATCTGCTCTAACCACTAGACCATATTCCCTCCCTTTTGGAGCTTCTACTAATTTAGCCTATGAAGTCTCATCACTATAGCTTTCTGGGTATGAGAAGAAAACATCTGTAAAACTTGCTCCAACCTCTGCTTTCAGCCTGGATCACTCCATCTTCCAGTCAGCTTCTCTGTCCTCATCTCTTGCTCCCATTTCCTTTGTCGCAATGTTGGAACTTAGTCATGCAGCTTGTATGTGGTCTTTGAACATGTGGCTCAGCAGCTAGTATACCAAATGGGTGGGAAGTTGTATATAAATAAATTCTGTACCAGTTTAGTGCAAAGGTTTGAACCATTTCAGATGCATGTAGCTGGTTCTTAGGGGCTGCAACTGAATGTGGGATCAGATGATGTCAGTGTTAAGACACTGGTGTCCTTCCACTATTGAGAAGGAAAGGAAAAATCCCTACCACATTAGCATGGCCCTACTAAATTCATGGCCATGAAAAACATGTCCCTGACCATGAAATCTCGCCATTTGCTTTTACTTTTTACTACACAGATGTCATGCGGGAGACCTGATTTTTCTAAATTGGGGGTTGTGCACTTGGCAGGAGGGGATTAAACCAGCCCTGCAGGCGGAGAAGGCTCCACCCACGGAGTCTTACTGGGCATGCCTGAACTGCTCTGCTATAAAAGAGAGCAGCCCAGCTCATTTGGGGCTGATGGCCAGAAGGAGAGGATGTGCCTTGCCAGCTCCAGGCAAACCCCAGTGACTGCCCAGATGCTGAGGTGCTACCACGGAGGCTGGAGACCAGACATATCTAGAGCCCTCACTGGTTCCGGACACCAGCAGTAGCAGTAATACCCCAGGCACTGGAGAACTGGCAATTCGTCTGAACAGAGACATTTGAAGCAGAAAGTAGCCCAGGGATGGCGACAGCTGTCAGGTGAATCAGCCGACACCAGAGAGTCAGCATGTTGTGGTTGCAGTTTTTCTCACTGACTCAGTGGCTATCCCGAACCACTAACAGGGCCCTGGGTTGGGGTCCAATGGAATGGGAGGGCCTAGACCCCGCCCCCCCCCCCCCAGGATGTAAACTCTTCTCCCATCCCTTGAGGGGGGGAAGGCATTACCTCATGAGTAGGAGCGAGTTATTAAAAGGCACTTTTGAACTGTACTGCCCTGCAACCGGGAGCAAGCTGTCGACTGTGTTCCATGGATCACATCATCTCCCCCTCCCGGGGGGGTAGGGGAGGGGAGAGAAGAGGCGATTTATTGTCCAGGGCCATTGAAGACTTTGTCCCAGGGATATAGACAAGCTACAGATTGTAGACGTTGAGTCACACTACTCCACAAGGAGGGGTGAGTTATTGATTGGGTCTGTGGAATTGCATTGCCCTGCAAACAGGGGCAAGGTACAGACACTGACCATTGGGTCACCCTGCCCTGAGGACTAAGGGGGTGGCCCATACCGACCTTGGTGGGTTGAGTGAGAGACACACTTTGGGGAACAAAAAGGGCGAAATACAGGAGTGACAGGTGTGGGTTGAACACTCCCACCCTGCCCTGAACAGGGTCGTCTTCCCAGCCCTGTGACAGGGGTCCTGACCTAAAAGAGATTTGCAGGGAGGCTGCAAGATTATTTTAAGGGGGACTGTGGTATTACCACCCCCATGTCTGCACTGACTTCAGAGCTGGGTTGCTGGAGAGCAGCGGCATTTGGCTGGGCACTCAGCTTTGAAGGCAGCACCCTATTAGCAGAAGCGCAGAAGGCTGGCACTGCCATATCATGCCACTCTTACTTCTGCGCTGCTGCCTTAAGAGCTGGGCGGCTGGAGAGTGGTGACTACTGACTGAAGGCCCAGCTCAGCAGGCAGCAGTGCAGAAGTAAGGATGACAATAGCATACCATGCTATCCTTACTTCTGCGCTGCTGCTGACAGTTGTGTTCTTCAGAGCTGGGCGTCTAGCCAGCAGCCTCTCCTGTTCAGCTCTGAAGACAGTACTACTGAGTGCAGAAGTAAGGGTAGCTGTACCGCAACCATTCTATAATGACCTTGGGACCTCCTTCCCACAACTCCTTTTTGGAGAAGAAACCCTATAATAAGGACTGCAAAATTTCAGATTTTAATAGCTGAAATCATGTAAATTTACTTAAAAAAAAAAAAAATCCTGTGACTGTGAAACTGACCAAAATGGATTGTCAATTTGGTAAGGCCATATAGCCACTATAGAAAATGTGCCACTTTTTAGACTCTGATTTAAAAAAAAAAAAAGTTGAACTAGGGCATCTTAAAATGTGCTTCTTATTGTCACCTTTCTTTCCACCAGCCCTGAAGATAGATAGAAAGGGCCTCATAGAATATGGGTCTGAGCTGTGTTACGTATCAACACATGGGACAATCCAGACAGAATCAGAATTGTCCCTGAAAAGACAAATAGGCAACAACTTCTGAAAAGTTAAATCTTTCAGTACATTTATATAGTTATGTCTACAATTAGGTTCATTAAACAAATTCAAGTCTACACTGGCAGGGCTTGACTATGCAAATTGAGCTATGTCAATTGAGTTTCTTATTTCAAAATAGCTTATTTTGAAATAGGGAGCATCTACATAGCACTTATTTTGAAACAGAACACACTTCCTCTGACTTCTTTTACTGCTCGTACAATGAGGGTTATAGGTGTCAGAGTAAGAAGTCCTCCAGCTTGACAGTATTTTGATACTATTTTGAAATAACTGCCTGCTGTGTAGATGTGGACTAGGTTATTTTGGAATAGTGCTAGTTATTTCAAAATAGTGTTGCAGTGTAGGTGTACTCCTAGTGACTCTAGTGTAGTGGTTCCCAACCTTTTCCAGATGGGGACCCATTTTGACAATTCAGGAAGACTTGGTGACCCAGGGCAATTAAAAAAATGTGTGAATGGCTCCTTAAGAGCCACCTGGGGAGACACCTGGTGACCTTTTTGAAATGTAATGGCGACCCATATTTGGGTCCCGACCCATAGGTTGGGAAACCCTGCTCTAGTGTTACTAGCTGACTTGTGTAGTTCATATCATTGCAATGTGAAAATATCCAAATGGCAGTTGCATTCTATCCGGACAGGGCAGCTATAGTCAGAAAACTGACTGGGTGGGGAGAGAACTGCTTGCTGTGTGTATTTAATCACATCTGCTTAGTGTAGACAACAATGAGTTTAGAACACTTTGTTCTGGTTAACCTTGCAGCTCCTATTATGCCAGCAAAAACTTAGTGTGTAGCTTATTAAAAAAACTGAGAAATTCCCTAACAACTTTAAGGTTGAAAAAGCATTTCATTGGAGTTCTCATTAGAACCCTCCATGTTCTTTGGAAAAATTATACTGGACCCTCCCCACTCCTCTGACCAGATTTTAGAGAGTTTGGTAAGAAACCATTAGGTAATTTACTCTGTTTCCCAATGTTGTATAATCCCTGGAGATTCACTGACACATAGCTGACTTGTCGCTGCCTGCCAAATCTTAACTTTACCCCAGCAATAAAATCCCCCTCTTTTTTTTAAGATTCAAGGGATCATACATATGTTCAAATATTACTCACTACAAAAAATTAGTTGCTATGCAACATACTAAATGTTCCTCTGTATTGCAATACCTACGTATACTTTCATAAACCCGCAAAACCATCTGATCAACATATTTCTTAACACCAGCCAGATCAGTCATTTCAAATCTGTCCACATTCTTGTGGTCCAATACCTTATTTCAATAAAAACAAAATGTACAGAAGTCTGTAACTTACCAGATCATGTGGCCATATTCCTTTCAAAAATCTTTACTGCACATTTAATAAATGATATCCATGTCTGTGTACATGTAGTAAATTAAGAATGAAGTTAAGGTTTTTAACTGTTCAGGTTTTCTAAAAGGTAGAGAGTTGAAGTGTAAAACAGTGTTTGGGTGTTAGCCAGACTTCGCTGAAATGCACTTGCAATCTCAATTCTTTATTTATTTAAAAAAAAAAAGACTTTTGTTTGGGACTAAGGCTAAGTCTACATTAAAAAATTAGACTGACATAGGTACAGGCCTGTGAAAACATTTGTCTTGATTACTGTACTTAGGTTAACCTATCCCCATTTGTATATGTAGTTAGAAAATTGACAGAAAAATTCTTCTGTTGCCCTAGTTAATACTTCTTGGAAAGGGTTTTTTCATCACTTCACCTTTCTAATGTTTTGTACAGCCCTGTAAAGATGAAAATCTCTATGAAGGTGCTGAGTACTATTATAGTTAAGAAGGTTTAATAGATATAATCTAGATGTGATGTTTACAGGGTTCCTATTTTATTTGACAATATAGATAAAGTATGGGTAAGATCAGATGAGAAATAATCAAATGAAAAGAGTCTAACATCAGGAAATGGCAGATAAATAGTGACAAGTTTTTGAAGTGCTTATACACAAACACTAGAAGTCTAATATGATGCACTCTATTTCACTCCCATTATTTAAAGGATTATATTGATAAAATAGGCATCACAGAAGTTTGGTGGAATGAGGACCATTAATGGGATACAGTCATACCAGGCTACCAAATATATCAGAATTACAATAGGTGCTATGCTGGTGGTGGAGTGGCACTATATATGAAAGAAAATGTAAAATCAAATTAAGTAAAAATTTTAAATGAACCAAAATGTTCCATAGAATCTCTAGGGATAGTAATTTCATGTTCTGATAAGAATATAGCAGTAGGGATATATTATCGACCACCTAACCCAAGATAGTGATAGTGGCTATGAAATGCTAAGGGGATTACAGAGACTATCAAAATAAAAAAACTCAATAATAGTGGGGGGTTTCAACTATCCCCATATTGAATGGGAACATGTCACTTCAGGACGGGATGCAGAGATAAATCTGTTGATACCTTAAATGACTTCTTGAAGCAGCTGTTTCTGGAACCCACAAGGGGAGAGGAAATTCTTGATAGAGTCATAAGTAGAGTGCAGGATCTGGTCCAAAAGATAAATATAACTGGAAGCTTGAAAATAGTGACTATAATGTAATAAAATTTAACATCCTTGTGGTGGGGAAAAACACCGCAGCAGCCCAACACTATGACATTTAATTTCAGAAAGGGGACCTACACTAAAATGGGGTTAGTTAAACAGAAATTAAAAGGTAGAGTGACAAAAGTAAAATCCCTGCAAGCTGCATGGAAACTTTTCAAAAACACCATAACAGAGGCCCAACTTAAATGTATACCCCAAATTAAAAAATACAGTAAGGCTACAAGTACACTATGGGGGAGGCATAAGGATCTTGAGCAAAAAGGGGGTTTTGCACAAAAAGGAAACATCCACACTGCTTGTTTTTGTGCAAAAATCCCTTGCTCACAAACAGATTGGAAGAGATTATGCAAATGAAGTGGGAGAAAATGCTAATCTGCACTTCATTTGCATTACCTCTTCTGGCAAAAGCGGTAGTGTAGATGTAGCCTGAGAGAACCAAAAAAGTGCCACAGTGTCTTAACAACCAAGTAAAAGAAGCAGTGAGAGTTAAAAAGGCAGGGCATGTCTAGACTGCTTTCACTTCTGAAAGAAAATATGCAAATGTGGTGCTAATTTGCATATTCTTCCGATCGCTTTTTTGACAGCAGTTTTTTCTTCACATCTTCTGTATTTAATCTTCTGTGAGGGATTCCAAAAAGATCTCACCAGACTGAATGAGTGGGCAATGAAATTTAATGTGGATAAGTGTAAAGTAATGCACATTGGGGAAAATAACCCCAACTATACATACAGTATGAGGGGGCTAATTTGGCTATGACAAATCAGGAAAGAGATCTTGGCGTTATCATGGATAGTTCCCTGAAAACTTCCACACAGTGTGCAGCCACAGTCAAAAAGGCAAATAGGATGCTAGGAATTCTTAAGAAAGGGATAGAAAATAAGACAGAATATCTTACTGCCCTTGTATAAAACTATGGTATGCCCACATCTTGAATACTGTATACAGATGTGGTCTCCTCACCTCAAAAAAGATATTTTGGCCTTGGAAAGGGTTCAGAAAAGGGCAACTAAAACAATTAGGGGTTTGGAACGGATCCCATACGAGGAGAGGTTAAAGCGACTGGGACTTCTCAGTTTAGAAAAGAGGAGACTGAGGGGGGATATGATAGAGGTATATAAAATCATGAGTGGTGTGGAGAGGGCGAATAAAGAAAAGTTATTTATTAGTTCCCCTAATAGAAGAACTAGAGGACACCAAATGAAGTTAATGGGTAGCAGGTTTAAAACTAATAAAATAAAGTTCTTCTTCACACAGCATGTAGTCAACCTGTGGAACTCCTTGCCAGAGGAGGCTGTGAAGGCTAGGACTATAACAGAGTTTAAAGAGAAGTTAGATAATTTCATGGAGGTTAGGTCCATAAAAGGCTATTAGCTAGGGGATAGAAATGGTGTCCTTGGCCTCTGTTTGTCAGAGGCTGGAGAAGGATGGCAGGAGACAAATCGCTTGATCATTGTCTTCGGTCCACCCTCTCTGGGGCCACTGTCGGCAGACAGGCTATTGGGCTAGATGGCCCTTTAGTCTGACCCAGTACGGCCGTTCTTATGTAATACAATCCCATGTAGAAACTGTTACTAGCAATATGTCTATAGGGATTCCAACAACCATTGCTATCCTGCCAGTGCAAATTCCACCATGTCTGCAGAGTCATAGTAATGTCATGTTGTCACACACTGTGATTTCATTCCTTTCAGACACCAGGGATTTTTAAGCTTTAGGTTTAATAAGGGTAAAATTCATTTCACCTAAATAAAGCCCATGTATTCAGGCTCTGTACAGGGAAGGTGAAATTCATCCCCAGCTTAAGATGGCTGTATAATCTCCTGCACTCCACAGCTGCTATTCTCGCCTGTGTGTGGGCTACGCGAGCCAGTGGACCTGTGATGAAAATGTGGATCTGCAGCTTTTCCACAGCCCACCCTCAAATTGCCCTCTTGCATCCCTACTGCATATTCTGGCATGGATTGCTGTGTGACTGCTGAGCTGGCAAGCCTTCTTCCCCTCTCGCAGCTTCTAGACAGTGGAAGGCTTTGTGCTAGCCCCCCCTCACCAGGGACAGGTTTCACTCTAAACCCAGACTTTCACTAGCAGTGCAATCTGCTGTGAGGGTGGAAAGGCTTGATCCAATAATGTTCACCTTCTTTCTATTAGTTGGGGGGGGAGCGTTTTTTGGGTTGGGGGCCACTGACCCACAGAAAAATCAGTCAAGGGCTGCATGCAAGTGAGAACCAAGAAACAACCCCCTCCAGAAACAACCCCCCAAACAAACAACAAAACCAAATCTTCACTGATGTGGCTCATGAGGGAGAAGGGGAAAGACACTTTGCACGTTCCCCTCGCACTCCAGAGCCTCAGGGAGAACAGCCTAGTAAATTTTGTATGCTTGTCCACGCAAGCTGGGGGCCATATCCAGCCCCCAGGCCTTAGGTTCTACACCCCTGTTATAAGCCAAGGCCAATAGTTTTCTTTTCCCAGTACTACTTTTTTGGGGGCTTGCTGGATATGCTACTGAAAATATCAGATCACACATCAATGATAATTATCCAGAGCATTCAAGAGTTTCAGACTTCAGAAGATTTCCTCAAACTTGCATCTCTTCTTTCTATTATTTCCTGCTTCTTTCTTTTAACCAAAATCTTCTTTTCTTATGCAGAGTCAAATTTAGCCTTGCTGGGAATCGTGCAACACCCACTGACTTCAAAGGGAGCTGTACATACTAATCCGGGACTGATTTTTCCCTTTTATTAAAGTAGTAATAATTTCTAGAAATCAGCAAATTATTGTGCATCGTAAGTCAGAACAATCACTTACATTAAACACAAGCAAATGTGGCTTTGACTTTTACTAGACATAGGTCAACAGACAAATCCTGTGAAGGTTCTGCAGTCTATTCCAATGCAATTCAAGTCAGGATAGTAATTTTTGTGGCATGTAACACAGACATGTGTCCAGTTAAACATTTAACTGGGGGGAGGGATAGCTCAGCGGTTTGAGCATTGGCCTGCTAAACCCACAGTTGTAAGTTTAATCCTTGAGGGAACCGTTTAGGGAACTGGGGAAAATCTGTCATGGATGGCACTTGGTCCTGCTGCAAGGGCAGGGGACTGGACTCAATGACCTCTCAAGGTCCCTTCTAGTTCTATGAGATAGGTAACTGTCTAAAGACAGCTAATAACTACCTTCTACAATATTTCAAAAAAACTGTACATACTGTATGCAGACTCAGCAAAATCCCCAATGCAGATATCTGTATTTTGAGATAATGATGTAAGGTGCATATTGGGTATGTCAAATAGCCCAAATTGTACTGATGTAGAATTTCACCTTCAACAACATTGTGTAGTTGATTAGGTGCAGTTAGATTGGGGTTAATGTCTTCCTTCTGAAGTATCAGGATGCTGGGGCTCACTGGAACTTGCTATACAGCATCCAACCATTCATCTATCTTTCTTTAGTATTTCAAAACTCACAGTTAATTATCAGGGCTAAACTCTCTGCGGGTGTAACACCACTGACTGAAGTGGAGCTGTGCCAGCAGATAATTTGGCCCATGTCCTCACAAGTCATGGTTGGGATCTTCAAAAGAACATAAGAACATAAGAATGGCCGTACCGGGTCAGACCAAAGGTCCAT
>CM057848.1:63493248-63512573 GCA_030068395.1 Apalone spinifera | reverse complement strand
TTCCGTTAAAAGTATTTCCGCAAAATCATGCCAGTCTAGACGAAGCCTAGGAGTATATTGCACTTGAACCTCTGTACTATAGGTGTCGCTAGTCTGGGAACACCCATGATATGGAGGAGGAAGCTGCTCTGCCCGATTCAGAGCTGCTTCCCTGGTGACGGTTGCAAAGCCATGTTGCCCCACCCTCATCCAATCCCACGCAGACACCACAGCACTTTTCTGGGCCTGGCAAAACCTTTAATCCTTCATACCATATTTCCCAGGATATGCGGGATTAAAAAGATTCCATAAATTGTGCTCTAGCCAGGAAAGACTCTGGACTGGAATAGTAGGGGATACTGTAGGTCAGGATTAACCAGAACTGGCACGGCTACGCTGAAGCCTAGGAATGGAATAGGAGAGAATGGTGCAGGTTAGGATAGTGGTATATTGGCAGTGCTTAGTGGTGTCTGTGAGCTGGAATAAAAATGATTACAGGTAGAGTTTTCTAAGTGCCATATTGTTTACTCGGACTAGGTGAAAGTAAAATTTCTCTGTATTAGGGTTGTTTTTTTTTTTTAAATTGAAGTAACCACTCAGCTAACTGCCTAGCTTCCAAAGAGATGCCACCTTTACAGGACATGAACCAGATAGCAGGGTTTTGTCATGTGGGTGGTATCTGCCTCTTCCCGTTCCAAACTACTGAACCTTTTGGCTGGTTCTTATAAGATCACTGAATAAGCCAAAGCTAAAAGAGTCTAATGAAATGATCATGCATGTCTTGTGCATTCTCACAAGGAATCACAGGAAACTTCTTGGTGCAAAGGACCTCCTGATTACAATTTCAAGAACAGTGGTAATGATTATATATCGGTATTGTGCCAGCAGTATGCAGAGTATCATTCATGAACATCAAACTTGGAAAGAACATTTAAAATCAAGTTTTACATCTCACAAAGATGAGAGGAATAAACAAACGTAAGAGAGCCTAATTCATGGGATATCCCAGGCCCCCAAAAAGGCAAATACTCCACTTCTGCTGGCTGATCTTTTCTGACTTTAGTTCACCTCTACTGACACCTTTGCCCCACCACCAATCACCTCTCCCTTTTGCTAGGCGTTGAAGTGCACAGAATCTGGCATTCATGTTGTGTCATTAATAGGCCTATAGGAAGTAGTGGAAAATGATGCAGTTAGTGCATTACCCCCTCCCCCTCCCCGACACACCAAGCACATCACTTCTTTGACATCCCTGTGCGTTACCAGACTCCACTGGGCCAGAGGCTCCTGTTCATTACCTGATAGGGCACTGGGATGAATGGCTGCCTTTCCAGGTCAGCAGAAGGGACATGTCAGTCTTTGTTTACTTGGGTTAGATGTACTTTGAGTCTCACGTGTTTCTGTAATTAGTTCTAGATTGTGAGTTCCTGGGGAGCAGGGACCCTGTCTTATGTTTGTACAGCATGCAGTGTAGCAGTAGCACTTGACAATTGAATAATATGCTGGCTTTGAACATAACTGTGTAAACCAGATTTGCCTATCTGCTTACAGATAAATCCAACCTCTGCTGAACAGACCAAGTTGGCCAGAGACTATCCATTCTGAAATGAACTGCTGGCTCATTCACTGCCTGGATATGGACTGGACTATATTTTCCGTTCCCCCACAGAAATACACACAAATGAACCTGACTAGCGCACAGGGTCAGAAATAGTGTTAGATCTAATTTGACACAAAATACTAGCTTTGCAAAGCCCAACATTTATTCAAGTGTGCTACAGAATAGATACCTTGCATGATTTTCAGCATCGGGCATTTTACTTTACCTCAGACTTCCTCCAGGTGCAAGCGGCAAAGAAGCAGGGCTGAGGACTGAAGCCCCAATCAGATTTTCAGATAGAAAGGACACATTATAGGGCCAGGTATAGGGACAAATTGCCTTGGGGAAGGCATGGCTTACCATCCATTTACTATCTTCTGTAAGAACATACTGTTCTACCCCCCCCCCCCCCCCCCCCCCCCCCCCCCCCGCAATGACTGGACTTTATAAAGGCTCAAGAATTAGGGTTTGAGGAAAATACCGGGGTGTGCTTAGTGTACCTTTGATTGCTAAACCACCTGACGCTCCCACTAGCTCCTGAACCCTACATAGAGGTTTCTAGGCCGTCACAAGTAGGTGAACTGGAAATGTTCCTCCATCACCCTTCAGTGTAAGGCAAGCCTTCCCGCAGTGTGTCCGCACAGGACAACTGGCAAGCGAAACCGGTCATAAACCAAAGAAACAGCCTCTCCCTGGCGGGAGCTGGGGGAGCGGTGCACAAGCAGCATTCCTGGGGCGGAGGGAAGGGACTGGTTAGGGCACTGCTGGTGTGGCTAACCCCAGCTGTTGCGAGTGACAGCGGTGAGGCGATGGAGGTGCACGGTGCTTTGCACCCGCGTGTGCCTCTCCCTGATTCGCGCTGCTCCTCCTTCGGGAGCTCCGCCGCTGGAACCCAAACATGCAGCCGCAGGGGGCAACCCGAGCAGCCCGCTGCCCCCTTCCGCGCAGGGGGAGAGGAGAGGCGGGGGGGCACACCCACCTCTCGCTGTCATTGGCTCTCGCCCAGCGCCGCTCCGCTGTGATGGGCGCCTCCCTCAGTCAGTCCTGCCTGACCCCGCCCAGGCAGCGTCTTTATAACGGGGATCCCAATGGCCTGGGCTGAGGCATTTAACCTGGAGCCGCTGGAGGGGGTAGCGCTAAGCTGCCGGAGTGCGCCGCACGCTCCGGCTAGGGCAAGGAGCTGCCTCCGGCTTCTCCGGGCGGCTCTTGTCCCGCAGGCTGACGGCAGTTGCAGCCCGGCCAGCCGCAAGGGGGTGTCTCGTGTCTGGACCCCCACCCAAGTGGCGATGCGGCTCCGCAGAGCCTGGTGCAGCCTCCTCCCTCCCCAGCTGCTCCTGGGGCTGCTGCTGGCGCAGCTGCCTCAGGTCGGGAGCCACAGGGCGACCGGGCCCCGGGTAAGTGCGAGACTTCTGCATTCCCCGCGCCCGGGCAGGTCCTTAGCCAGGTGCCCCTGCCTCCCGCACTGACCCCTCAGGCTTGCCACGGACGCTGCGGGCTCTTGTGCGCTCGGCGACCCGGAGACTCGGTCGCGGTCCTGCGGCGCTTCTGGCCGCTTTGGTCGTGTTTGCCCCCGGGACCCGCACACCTCGCTGTTTGAGTCGTGCGCTGGGGCCGGTTGCCTGCCTCCCACCCCAGAGTGGCTCCCCACTGAGCCTCAGTGGGCGCCGGAGCGTCGCTCGTGGGCTTACTCTGGCCCTGCTGGGCTTGAGCCATCACTGCCTCCAGGGGCGTCTGACCCATTCGTATAGTGAGGTTGCCAGCCCATTGACCCCGACTGCAAACCCGGTGTGTGACGGAAACTACATGAAGCAGGGGATGAAGCAGGCGGCTCTTCTCCCCCCCCTCCCCAGTACCTGTGGCTGCCTCTGGAGTTCTGCTTCACAGGCGGGGAGAGACTCCGGCAGTGCGCTCACGTAGTTAAGTATCAGAGGGGTAGCCGTGTTAGTCTGAATCCGCAAAAGCGGCGAGGAGTCCTGTGGCACCTTATAGACTAACCGAAGTGTTGGAGCATAAGCTTTCGTGGGCAAAGACCCACTTTGCCCACGAAAGCTTATGCTCCAACACTTCGGTTAGTCTATAAGGTGCCACAGGACTCCTCGCTGCTCATGTAGTTAGTTAGCTGTTTGGAATATCCCTAAAATCAAGAGCCCAGATGCACACATCCATCCCCCAGTGAGTGTCAGTGGTTGGTACAAAAGAGGGGACAAAGTTAACGTGCTTTATTTTTATATTGCTAGTTTTTTGCTAGTTTTGTGTTTAATAGGATCACTTGGTTCCCAGACTATAGCTTTGGGACTTTCCCTGTTAGGCTTCCAAGTAGGGATTAAATGAATCCCTTCTAGATGCCTTCAGCCTGGATTTCTCTCCTTAGGAATCTAGTCCTGTCTTTGAATATATGCTTGACTCTTATTGAGGCTGTTAATTTTACTTACCAGAGTATTAAACTGCTCTGGGGGAAGAACACCTCTGTTCTAAATACAGTATTTCAGCTGACCTATTACCCCTGCAGCCTGTCTCCTAGACTGGGTAATGACTCTGAATTCTAAAGCTGTGAAACACTAGTTGTGTTAAAGTCAAATTCTGCAATAAAAACAATTTTGGGTAAGTGGAAAAACTTAATCTGTATGTAAACATGTTAGGTGCACTGTCTACATACCCTTTTTGCTGATTGGTCTGAAATAATTAGTATGTAATCTAACTACAAGGGTAAGCTCTAAAAACCTTTATGTAGGACTCTCCACTCAGAATATATCAGCTTTTTTTACATGAAATTGAAGTGCCATACTAAGCCATATTACTGAATAATATAAACTCACTTAAAAACTCTTAATAGTGTGGAAAAACTAGCTATGGGCCAGCCTTTCTATAAGTCCAAGATATATTCCAAAAAACTTGGACTTCTAGCAAAACAATTTAGAGGGGAATTTTTGTTCTGTGTCTGATTTCCGTTTGTGCAAATTGGTGTGGTGGCTTTTTTTTTTTTTGCATGACTTAAGAGTGGGGTTTGGGAAGACTTGTAATGCATCAGTTCCTACAAGTGTCAATGACTTTAGTGCGGAACGGATGGATACCAGAGCGACTTATAGCGGGGATGCCCTGTACCCCATTAAAATAAGTGTCCTTGTGTTCAACTGCACCTTGTAGCCCTTTTATGACCAGATGTGTAACAGCCGCAGTTAGAATGTGGTAGATTAGATCCAGTGTGTGTCATAAATCCTCAGACAGGAATTTTGAAAATTGGAGAAAACACAAGGTTTTGTGATATGCATATGTATTCTAAATGAAACTGTGTTTGATAGTGAAGCACTTGATTTCCAATTCCCAAAGGTTTGATGTTGGGCCGTTAGATTCCTCAACAGCTTTTTTTTTTTTTTTAATTATCTAGGTAATTACATGGTCCCTCATCAATGAAGTAGCCCAGAGCCTTAATTAGGAACAGCTGAGATGAGGAATAAAACAAACAAATCCTGATGCCAGCTTGCATAATGGCACAACAAGCCTGTCTATCAGGTTCCCTGTAGGCCTTTTTTATATACTGTATTTTACAAGCCAGTTTAATTGCTCCATGAACTGTATCCTTTTTAAAAAAAAATAGAAGTCACTTCAAGAGAATCTAAAACCCAAACAGCTACTGAGTCTATACTCACCCCATGAATTCAATTAACTCACTTTTCTCCAAAGAATTTTGCAGTCAGTGGGAAAAGATAATCTGGCTCCATAGCTTTTTGTGTATTGGAAAGATCTATGTCTTTAAAAATTAACTTATGGGTTCTTCGATGTATAATTATGGATTTTGTGTCTTTAACTAGTAAATCTTTGTCACCCTCTTCAAGTGGCTTGTTGAAAAGTTGTGTAGCATAATTCTCTCTTCTTCTCTCCCCCCTCCCCATTCCATTAGCATATTGAAATTCAAATCCCATCTAGTAATCTCTCACCTGATTAAAAACAAGTAGTCGTAGACCAACAAATATCTATAGTGTTATGAGTTTTCATGGGCAAAACCCATTTCAGAGGATCTTGAGTTAGGCCAGTGGTCTCAAACCTTTTTATATCCAAGATCATTTTTTAAATGTTAGGACAAGCCAAGATCTACTCCATCCCTTCCCCAAGACCCCACTCTTTCCTTGAGGCCCCTCTCTCTCTGTTCCCCTTCTCTCCATCACTTGCTATACCCATCCCTTATACACTCTCACGGTACGGCTATGCTGCTGCTGTTATTCGATACTTCTGTTGGAAGATATTTTTCCGACATTTGGCCTGTCTAGACTGGGGAAAAGTCCCCAGCACATGACATTTTAGGTACCGTGCTGGCTGTTGGGGAGGCGGAGGAGGAGAGGAAGAGCAGCCTGTGCACTTCCGGGACCTGGTGCGCAGCTGCAGAACTCCACCCCGCCGGAAGCCTGTGCTACCTCTGTTGTCCCTGGAGGTAGCATCAGTGTGGCATTCATCTGGGAGGGGGCAGTGAAGGGGGGGGGGGGCCCTGAAAGCCTCGTGATCAACTGGTTGGGCTCCCAGGATTGACCAGTTGATCACGATCGATGGGTTGGTGACTTCGGCGTTAGGCATGCCAATAAAGCTAGTGGTGGTCTAAAGGTACCAGCTTTAGATTCCCATTTACATAAATTATTTGAATTATTAATTTTTTGATGGCTGCTAAGCTACATCATACAGGGTATGTCTACATTTGCACCCTCTTTTGGGGGAAGGATGCAAATAAAAACATTAGAAATGGCACATGAAGCTGGGATTTAAATATCCTGTGCTTCATTTGCATATTTGCATTATGGTGCTATTTTGAAATAAGATGAAATATTTTGAAACCCTTCTCTCAAAATAACTGGTAACCCTTATTCCTCATACAATGAGGTTTATTTCAAGAGAGGTTTTCTCTTGAAATTGCTGCGTCTTAACAGCGTCTGTTTTGAAATAGCGCTATAATGCTATAAATCCCGGCTTCATTTGCAATTTCGAATGTCTTCATTTGCATCCCTCTCTCAAGAGGGATACCCACAGTGTTTCTCTGATCCTGAGAAGAGATCTGTGAAGAGAAATACCCTTGAGGAAACACTCTTTTTAGAAGTGGAAAGGGTTGCAATTAGGGATGTGATAGTGTAGTCGATTAACTGGTTAACCAATAAGCAAAAGCTTATAGGTTAATACTATAGACTGCATGCATTTCCCTCCCCACCCCTTGTCAGTAAATTTTTTGCAGGCTGGTCAGCAGCCCGGTTTAGTTCTGGCTTATGCCAGATCTAGAACATAACCCTGCTGTGGCTCTGCATTTAAAGTGTGTTAGGAGACAGGTGGGCAGGCAGCCTGGCTCATTTCCTACTTGCACCGTGTCCAGGAGCTCAGGCCCCCCCTTAGACAGGGGCTGCTGCCACCCCATGCTGTTGCCCCTTTATCAGAGGCAGCAGCACTGGGTGACAGGCAGCCAGTCCACAAGGGGAGCTGTTTTTTAACTATTTCACCTTATGGACCAGCTCCCACCTGGCATCCCATGCTGCCTCTGAGTATTCAATTAACTGATATTTAACCTCCTTAGTTGCAGTTGTAAGGTTTGATTCTGCAGCCTCTTGGTTTTGGGTGAAATCTGCCTATGCAGGGCAGTAGGCACTATGTCATGCAGTGACTATAGGCTTCAATCCTTAAAGCTTTATTAGTAACTTACTCAATTTGCAGAGTTGTAATTGTGATGGTCCCAGAATACAATAGGCCACAGGTAGGTGAGATCTTTCTTGAGCCAACTTCTGTTGTTGGAATATGTGAGCTTAGAGAGAGTACTACTTTATGTCTAGCGAATGAATCGGAGTGAGCGCTAAATAAAAGTTGGGGAAAGATGTTGGGGGTGGTCATTTCTGTTGCCTCTTCTGTTAATAAGTTGAGTTTCTTCTTCATACATGCTGGGGCTGCTACCATGCTCCCTGACTTGAAATAGTAATCTAAATACATGGCTTCTGCCTTCAGCACCTCTAACTGTTAAACAAGACTGTTTCAACACCAATGCTCTGCTTCCTACCCCAGATGTGAAGAACTATGTAAGTTCAAACTTGTAGCTTCCTCCAACAGAAATTGGTCCAATGAAAGATTACCTCGCCCACCTTGTCTAACTTAGTTTAGCCACTTAAATTATTGGCATAGTTCCAAGTATTACTCCTGTGCCTGAGTCTTCCATCTAGTTGCTGTGTGGCTTTTTAAAATGCTGTTTTTCGTCTGTTGCTAAATGAAAGACCCAGTAAATGGTATGAATATGTAGGAGGTAAGAGGGGCCAGTGTTTGCAAAATAAAAGTAAAAACAGAATAAGCATTCAGAGTGATCTTGGTGGGTCTCTTGTACAAATTGACTGTCATAAGTGACACCATATCCCTACTGGAGTTCTGATACGTGGGTTTGCTGCTTCATTTTGGTTTTATGTGGCTCTCAAAATGGGCTTACCAATAGCAAGTATGAGTATCTGTATCTCTTGGTATAAGACAATTGACAGCCGCTTGAGTCTATTTGCTGCTATTCTAGGCTTCAAAGTGACTTGCTGTGCAGAAAGCACTTCACTTTGAATGTGTAGTCTCACCAGCTTTCAGACTCGTAATAAAGGTTTTCACTGAGAATCTTTAGGAAGAGTTTAGTGCCTAGGATTCCCTAGAAATAACTTGAAATTCTTGATAAAATATCAGCTACATTATGAAATTATAACAGACACTTCTCTTCAATTATGTCTGGTCTCATGATTGCATTACACTTCCTGTGCAGTCTAACATTCCTATGATCAGTTGCATATGGAAAAGTGGTAAGCATGTTTTCAATGAGAGCCCTCTACAGATGGCTGAAAGTTAGTTGGTGTCTTTTCTCTTCTGACCCCTCCCCTTTCTCTCAGTTGGAATGGAAGAGCCAGACCCATGAATTCTGGCAGCTTACTCTGCCAGCTGTTGGTCTTCAGAGCATCAGTGACAGTGATGCCTCCAGCCTGAGAACACTTGGATGGCCCTCTACAAATCTCAACCTGTTATGTTCCATTTAGTATCATTTGTTCATCCAATAGCTGACCAGGTGGATAGTGCACTCTAGCTCTGCTCTTCTCGCTTGGTGTTAGAAAGAAGTGATGGCAGGCACCTCCATTCCACAGCTTAACTTTCCCTACAGCTGGCAATAAGTAAGGACCCTATATCACAATTTCAGTTAATGAGGAACTGAAATAGATGGCTGTAATCTCCTCTTCCTCCTCCTCCCCCCCCCAAAAAAAGAGGCACAGACAACACCTGAAGGAATTTGAAATGGTAAAATGGTAGAGGGATGCCTGTGTTCTAATGTCCAAGCATTCTGTTACCTCCTGCAAGGGAGATGGCTCCACTTGTATCAAAAAGCAGGTAATCTGTTTTCCCTCCATTGTACCATCATAAGAGACTGCAGTCTGTTTTAGTTTGGAGTTCTGCTTAGTATGTTACATTGTGAAAAGATTTGGGTCCACACTGCATAGTTCAGATCTGGATTAAAATTGTGCTAATGATTGGTGCTTGGGCTCCTCTCTCTGAGCTTTGTCATCTTAAATGTAATTCTGTCTTTAGTTTTTTTTAATAAAGATAATGACTGAAACATTAAGGGTTCCTTTTGGAGGGACTACAGTACTGGAAAACTAAGTACACCCCAAAAGGCAACACTCTGGGCTAGATTCCTCAGAGCATAATACTATCTCTATTGTAGCAGAATTGCTATAGTATTATGCATGGCTTCTGGTCTCAAATGTTTAAATCATGAGTGGATAAGATCTTCACTTCATTGAGTTGAGGGCAATTCCGGCTCTTCTTAAAATTGTTCTTTGGGCCTGTCTTGGATGGCTGGATTTTTAGGATGTTGACAGCTGTTGGGGGTGGGGAGGGGAAGTGTTACTATTTGGATTATGTAAAGACTAACCTTAAACAGCTGGTAGGCTTTTTTGCTATGCACCCAAGAAGCTGTGTGCTGATCTGACTTGCATTGTTGGTTATGCAGTTGTTTAATAGGATAGAAGTTGACTTAACTTCTGAGATCTATTTAGCATGGTACCCCAGGACTAACATTTTATGAGTTTTACAGTATTTGGTATTCATTCTGAAAGATTTTTCAAATCTTTCAATCTAATGTTTGATTAGCCAACTACTGTGGCTTTCTCAGCAACTTTACTGCTGGTTTGCATTTTAGGACTTCACTTAAAACTCTCATTTTTGGGAATAGACTGGTTTTAACTGAGTTTCTACTTGTCTATTTGTCTCTTGCAATTGATGAATTTAGCATTTTGCTTTTATGAAGGCTGCTAAGGTATAAAAAGTAGGTAGATGTACTGAAGATACAGTCCCTGATGCTGTTACTTGCAGTCACAGGTAAAGTTCGTGAGCACATATTAATGTAGCTAAAGAACTTGCTATGGCAGCAGTCTTCAGTCTTTTTCATTTGTTGACTCCTAACTGAGTAGAGATACAGACCATTTTGAAAAATCAAGCATAGTCTTCAGCTCCTCAAGGGTCTGCCAGACCACAGGTTAAAAATCACTGTTCTATGGCAGGGATCTCTTGCTTCAGCTGTTTAAACAGTGTTATCATGTGGCTGTGAAGACAGCATTAGTTTTACACTAGATTCAGTTTAAAGTTGTAACTTCCTGAATTTGTAGGCAGTCTGCAATCTTCTTGGCTATCAATTCAAACTCTCCACTTAAATGAAAGGGGGTAGTAGCTCCTGTCTCTCCATAAACCCAGTATCTTAGTTTTGTTTGGGCTTTACCATTTAGGTAAGCTAAGGCTATGGAATTAAATTCCATGTCACTTAGAACTTTCTGCCCTTTATCTTGGGTCACTCACTCTGGGATTTTGGCAAGTGGCATGGCTGAGGCTGCCATCGCTATTGGCAATGGTGTCACTTTGGCACTAGGTTTAAAAACTGCTCTGTGCAATTGAGCAAGGTGAAGCTACAGCTATCCAAGCATGCTGATATAGATGGGGGGAGGGGATGGGCGTGGAGGCCATGAGGGAAAGGTTAAGGCAGTGGTCTCCAAGCTCTTTGACCACAAGATCACTCTTTCAATGTAAGTGCAATGTAAGATCTACCTCAAACCCATACCCTTGTTCCACTTCCTTCCCACCCCTTCTTTGACACCCTGCCCCTGCTCCACCACTTCTGACACCTCACTCACCCTGTTCACTCCATCCCCCTTCTCCCTGAACCTCATTCACTTTCACCAGGCAGGGCATAGGGATTGGGTTGCAGGCTCTTCTCTTGGATCAAGGGATTTGGAGTGGGAGGAGCTCTGGGCTTAGCCCCAGGTGGGGCATTGGGGTCCAGGAGGTGTCAGGGTGCAAGCTATGGGAAGGAGGTACAGGGGGACTCATGTCTGGGGCAGGAAGTTGAATACAGGAGGTGGTTCAGGGCTGAGACAGGTTCAAGAAACAGGCTCTGGCTGGGCACCATTTAACTGACATGGCTTCCGGCTGATGGACCAGTGTGGTTAAGGCAGGCTTATGCTTGCTCTGGCCCTGCACAGCTCCTGAAAGCAGCTGGCATGTACAGCAATGGCTCCACGTGCTGCCCCTCATCTACAGGCACTGAGCCCACAGCTTCTACTGTCCAGTTCCCTGTTGTTGATCAATGGTGGTGTCTGCAGGCAAGGACAGCATGTGGGGATTTCCTGCTCTGCCTCTCTCAGGGGCTGCAGGGACATGCTAGCCACTTCCAGGAGCAGCAATTACCATTGGGATAATTACTTCAGCCACAACAGGTTACATTTTTAGAACTTAAAGAATTGAATTTAAGCATTAGAAATGAAAATCATGAAATGCACAGACCAGTCACAAACCCAAACTAACCCATTTTGCAAGTAGTACAAGAAGTAACAACAATCCCCCACGTGTTGGGTCAGGAGATGAGTGAAGGACAGTGTGTCTCAGTGACTCGCACACTCTGGGTGTCTGTGTCTCTCTCTGTCTTTCTCTCTCTCTCTGAGTGACAGATTTGTGTTGCCAAGATCCCTCCATCCCCTTCTGTCTGTATGGAGATGGCGTATAGGAGTGGAGACAGGGAGTATACCTCGACATCTGCGCCCCTTCTCCCTCCCACATCCTGCACAGCAAGCAGGAGGCTTCTGGGGGGCAGCTCAAAAGGAAGAGGGCAAGAGCAGCATAACAGTGGGTGGAGGGGCAACTGAAGTGCCTTGAGAGCTTCCTGGCCAAACCTGTAAAGATCCCCTATCGGAGGCTCCAAGATCTTCTGGTAGATCCTGATCTATTGGTTGGTGATTACTGGGCTCAGGAGTGCATTATGTGGTCATGTCTCCAGCTAGTGGCTGTCTCTCATAACAGAAAAAGCCCTACTACTTTTAATGAAGTCTCCTTAGTTGAAGTCACAGAAATTCTGTGGATTGGTTTACGTGGCTTTGTTTTTTTTTGGCTAGGAAGGTTCTTGTTCTATACCTGATGCCACATGTGCTGTCTAGCTGAACACCAGCACTTGTCTCAGAGGCACATGGAATATCACTGGAACTATGACTTGAGAGCCTTTCAGGACAGCCTGAAACCCAAAGGTGCTGTTGCTTAAAATATAAAGGAAGCAAGAGTAGGTTATGCAAGAGAAGATGGGAGAAGGTGACAACATAATCAGATTGCTTGCTTCTAGTGAATGCTGCCTGTGAAAACAGCAGTGTAACAGCTGCATATGTATGAGCTTTGGTTGTGATGGTCTATTGCAAGTTCCCTAGTATGCGGCACTATTAGCAAAACTTTGAAGCCCAAATATGTCAGAACTATGCATTTGAACCCTTCCAGTAACAGCCACATTTAAACACTGAAATGCTACACTTACAAGGTTCTGTTCTCCTTTTGGTCAGAGCCTCTCTTTAGTAGAAAGGCAGGTAACTGAATCCTTCCAGAAGGGCTCATGTATGGATTTACAAGGCAAGGAGGATCAACAATTTTGCCTTCCGCCACCTCTCTTGCTAATCACCTCAGTGTCACTCAGGTTACACTTGAGGTGTCTGCTTTTCATCTTAGATTAGTTTCTATAGACACTAGGGTGTGTGGGTGGTGGCATTTTTTTCTCTTCTGGAGGAGCAAGAAATGTAGCTTAGTAGTGGTGGCATATTAACATGTATCTGAGCCCATAGACCAAAAGCCTCAAGAGTGACTAGTGAGTGCATGATTTAAATCTTGAAAACCCAACTTGTTTTCTTAAAGGGGCCTGACTTTCAAGCACAGCACAATAGCCTAGGTGTAGAAGGATAATTCCATTTCATGGAGGAGATAAGTATTTCAAAATGTTGTCCTGGTTGGCAGACTCCTGGAGCTGAGCTCGCCAAGAGCTGCCTCTAATACATAACTGTTGGTATCAAAACAAACACAATGGGATGAAGCTACAGTGGGGTTTTCATACTCAAGGGTTTTTCTTAAAAGCTCACAAAATAGAATCGAGTAGGCGAATACCACGTGGCTTGTAAAGCAGGTTCTGATTGATACTGCTAAAAGCTTTCATAGCTGAATGAGTAGCATTCCCAAATGGGAAGTCTAAGCTGGCAAACTTGTTGTTTTAGTAAGTAATTCTCTATGCAACCAGGATACTGGTGTATTCCTTCTGGGGTGTGGGGCAGAATTTCCCTACCTTAAAGTAATTTGCCATATTTCTGTAATGGGGTGGTGTTCTTCACAGATGTGTTGGAAATTGGGGTAACTGAATAGTCAAGTAACCACGTGAATTCTTATTGGTTACTCGGCTATTCTATAGTCCCCTGTACTAGAGGCAGCAGTGCAGGATGCCAGGTGAGAGCCAGTTCAAAACCAACTCCCCTCGTGGACTGGCTGCCTGCCACTCCACACTGCTGCCTCTGATACAGAAGCAGCAGTGCGGAGTGGCAGCAGCCCCTGTCCAGGGATGGGTGTGGGGGGGGGGGTATGGTCTGAGCTTCCTGCAGAAAGAGGCTGCTGTGCCTCCCCTGTCCATGGGGAGCTCACACCTGCAGGACAGGGGCTATTGTTGGGGACCAGCCTCTGTCCATGGCAAGCTCCCCCCAGCACTAGCTTCTGCTTCTCTTAACCCCCTCCTAACTCTGATATAGAGGCAGCAAGGGGGGAGAAATGCTTATTGGGTTAAATCATACAGTTGACATCCCTGGGTTCCACAACACTTACCCATTTTTTTTGCTTGTGTTGATCTCTACTTAGAGGGTAGGGAGTGCCCAACATAAGAACAAACATAAAAATGGCCATACTGGGTCAGACCAAAGGTCCATCTAGCCCAGTATCCTGCCTGCTGACAGTGGCCAATACCAGATGTCCCAGAGGGAGGGAACACAACAGGTAATCATCATGTAATCCCTCTCCTGTCATCCATTTCCAGACAGAGGCTAGAGACCTTATTCCTACCCATCCTGGCTAATAGATTCATGGAGGTTAGGTCCATCAAAGGCTACCTAGCGCTTTTTTTGAACTCTGTTAAAATCCTTGTTTTCTTCATATCCTCCAGCAAGGAGTTCCACAGGTTGGTTGTGTGCTGCATAAAGAAAAACTTCCTTTTATTTGGTTTTAAACTTGCTGCCTATTTCATTTGGTAACCCCTAGTTCTTGTATTGTGGGAATAAGTAAATAACTTTTCCTTATTCACTTTCCACACCAGTCATGATTTATATACCTCTATCATATCTCCTCCCATTAGTCTCCTCTTTTTTCTAAGCTGAAAAGTCCAAGTCTTTTTAATCTCTCTTCATATGGGACCTGTTCCAAACCCCAAATCATTTTTGTTGCCCTCTTCTGAACCTCTTCCAATGCCAATATATATATATATTTTTAAGATGAAGCGACTGTATGCAGTATTCAAGATGTGGGCATCCCATGGTTTTATATAGAGGCAATAAGATATTTTCTGTTTAATTTTCTATCCCTTTTTTAATTATTCTTAACATTCTATTTGCTTTTTTGACTGCTGCTGTACACTGAATGGATGTTTTCAGATAACTATCCACAATGATTCCAAAATATCTCTTGAGTATTTGTAGCTAAATTACATTTATCAACATTACATTTATTTGCCATTTTATTGCCAAATAATTTAGTTTGAGATCTTTTTGAAGGTCTTCACAGTCTGCTTTGATCTTAACTATCTTGAGCAGTTTGGTATCATCTGCAAATTTTGCCACCTCACTGTTTACCCTTTCTCTAGATCATTTATAAATAGGTTAAATAGGGCTGATCCCAGGACAGACCCTTGGGGACCCCACTAGTTACCTCTCTCCACTCAGAAAACATACCATTCATTCCTTTTGTTTAAACCTGGTCTTTTAACCAGAAATCAATTAATGAAAGGACTTTCCCTCTTATCCTATGACAACTAATTTCACTTAAGAGCCTTTGGTGCGGGACCTTGTCAAAGGCTTTCTGGAAATCTAAGTATACTGTATCCACTGGTTTTTCCCCCTTGCCCACATGTTTGTTTGACATCCCCCTGCCTGTGAAGTCTCTATCTTGACACTGGGTCACCTGTCCTCTGGCACTACCTTTGGGGGATGCTTACATATGGAAAGCTTCTGGCAAGAACTTTATGCTCCAAGTGGTGAGTGCTTGAATTCAGAAGGTTCTTGCTTACTTAAACTCGAAGAAACAATTGTTGTAAAGACATTTATTAACAGCAATAGAAGGCCACCTTTTCAATGAAAGCCATTTGCCATCTCCCCCCCCCCCCTTCTGCAAAACCTCCCATAAATCTCAAACAAAATCCTACAAGGGGAGAGCAGAACTCCTTAGAATGTCTGGCACTTTTGACATGTGTTTGGAATGCACCACACAGAGTGTTCACTTTAATCTTGTTTGTGGTAAATCTATAGTTGTCCCAGATTATCTTGGAAAATTTTTAGGAAGCAAAAGCTCATCTCTGGGGGGAAAACAGATAATAAATCTTTGATAGCTGGATGGTAAAGACTGTCTGATCCCTTCTTCCAGTCAGTCCTCATTCACCTATTGTACAAAAAAGAATATACATGTATTTCAGAAGAATTGCACATTCGTTACCACTAGTTTTTATATTTAGGGAAGACTTAAAATCCAGTTCACAACTTTGAATATTGCTATTAAGTAGTAATCCCGCCCCCCTACCTTGTATTAACTTGACTTGATCACCACTAGCTCTGTATCAACCACCATTTGGAATGACTGATGCTTAGAGGTAGACTTCAACATGGAGGTAACTCCCTTATGATTTGTTGCATGAGAGCAAATCATGGTTTCCACTTGTTAATGTTCAACACAAAATCCAGTGACTTTATTTGTATCTTTAATCCTGCCGTGAAGTAACCAAAGTCCACATTGTTGCATCAGATGCTTCTGTATAATGGATGCCAACAAGAGTGTGAAGTCCCTGCAGGAGCCAACAATAGGAGGAATTGTCAAATGATGGAGATGGCACTCTTTTGAGTAGATCTGTGTTTAGGGGGTACACTGCTTAGTTAGCACATTTTGGTTCTATGTACTAGGGTGGAAATCTGGGAAAAGGCATATCTATGGCTTCCTTTTGTCCAGTTCAGGGTAACTGCATCTGTATTGCTCCTCTGCAAGGGCACCTACACTCAGGCTCCCAGGTCCTCAACTATTGCTTTTCTTAGGTGGAGACCCACATCGCTCTCCAATTCTTGCTGGGATATTTCCAGGCTGAATAGTTCCATTCCTACAGCATAGTGGTCTCAGTGCAGATAGGTTGCCCAAGGGCACTTGTTTTCTTTTTGGAAATGATTAACAGGTATAATCACTACATTTGAGGTAACACAACTTCCTCTGCAAGTCTAGATTTATTCTTAAGGTAAAACCGTACAGAGCAAACCATAATAATCAACATGCTAAAAGATTACTAGAGTTAACCCCAACCCTACCATAGATCCTGGCAGAAACAGTATTTCAGCCTGCCCCCCAACGGGATTCCTTGTTACCAGTTCATCACAGTTTCTGCTTAGAACAAGCACCCAGTCCTTCCAATCCGAAGGACCAGAGGTCCTGTCCGCTTCTCAGGAAGAAGGGCCTAAATCAGTTTAAAACTGCTTTAGTCAAACTTCTCCAGGGAGGTGACTTCTCTGGAGCCGTAAAGACCGGAGTGAATTTGATTAACCCCCTCCCTTCTGTTCTCATATTTACCCTTCCAATGAGAGAATCTACAATACTTCCTAAATACTATAGGGTTGCCAGGTGTCCTGTTTTTGACCAGACTTTCTGGTCGAAATTTGTACATGGCAGGGGCTGGTCAGATGTAGTGATCCCTCACCACAATAGGCAAACTACTGGGTGATCAACCCACATGAGCCCCTGCGCAACCAGGGTTACCTCTTACCCACATCTTATGAGCAGGTAGGCAGCAGGCTTAGTGTCAGGCTGCAGCTCCCATACTAGTTGAGGAGCTGAGGTGTGTTACTTTCATATACTTTTGAGTGTCTACTTATGTAGTGTTCTAGAGACAAGCTGTACCTCACTGGTCTGGCACCCTCGGGACCTGAACGAGGGGATTTGCTGGACCAGGGGAGGTCCCTCCTTTTCTGACCCAGGCTGCCACCACTGCTGCCCTAGACCCCTGGGTTCTCTAGATGCCACCTTCCCTGCTGCTGCCGCCGGAGCTGGAGCTCCTCAGCCTCCTGGCTCTGGCCAGAGCTCTGCAGTGCCCCGGCTGCCACTGGGGTGCCCATTTACCCCCCCCACACACACGCTCCCCCCCTGAGTTGTCAGTGCCTCTTATGGCATTTCTGTCCCACTGCTGGACCTCTCTGTTTCTGAGTTCTGTGGTCCCGGAATATCTGTGGCTGGTGCTGGACCACAGATGTTGCCAGACCAAGGAGCCCTGGTTAAGGGAGGTACAACCTGTACTAGAATTCTTTACTGTGTGCTGTGACTTTTGTATTCCAGTACTGCAACTTTCCATCACTAGAATCTCTAACTTTTAAAAACTCTGCTTATTTTCATTAACTACATCCTTTGCAGTGTACGAGCTCGCAGAGTGATGATCTATAATAAGATGGAGCATATTGCTGCTTTGGATTAATGTGGATCTGTGATTGGTGTGATTGTCCATTGTAACAGGCTTTTAGTCTCTCCCTAGAGTGTCCCTTGAGGATTAGTGTGCTTGTTGCTTTCTATAGAAAGAATGGGAGCTGCATGGGCCTAGAAGGGAGGGCTTGTGTTGCCCATGAGCAGAGCAGACCCATAGTAGGCATGGACGGACAAGGTTCTCTTTTGCGAGGGCAGTTGAAGTGCCTTGTTTAGGGTTGCCAGGTGTCTGGTTTTGAACTAGACAGTCCAGTATTTGAGCTTTCCATTCAGGAAACAAATTGAGAAAATATAAATCTTATTTTTTAAATAGAATGTCAAATCTACATTACATCTTATCACTGTGTCCAGTATTTTTGTTGATGCCCTCTGGCAACACTAGCCTTGTTTAGCCTACATAACTACAGAAAGTGTCATAAGCACTCTTCCCCGTAAAGAGGTATTGGAGGGAGGGGATTTCCACTGACTGAGTAAACAAGGAGCTGACTGCATGGGGCTCCATCAACTTAGTGGAGTTGGGTTGCTTTCTAGGCAGGGGGCAGGAGAATACCATGGAAATCAATTTGACTGTCTTCTTCCTGACACTCCTTATGTATAGAGGCCCAGGTCTCTGGAGGCTGGGAGGCAGTAGGGGAGAGGTTGCTGACTTTCTCTCAGGATGGGACTCTCACTGCATAGCTGGAAAAATCCTATTTTAAAACAAGTGAGATGGGCCACCTCAAAGAAAAGAGTTGGCAAAACTATTCTGTGGTTAAAATGGCGGCCTTCCCTTGACAGAGACCAGGTCCCTCCTGCCACTCAACAAGCATTCTGTGGGAGTGTTGGTGAGGAGGCCTCTAATTCCAAAGTTAAGCTATTGCCCTCTTAGCTCACAAGGGTGCAAAGGCTAAATACTTTGTTTGCAAAACTGTTTGATGGTCTCTGACAAACAAAAATCTTCCCTGTTCATGAAAGTGATCTTGTCTGGAGCATTGGTTGGCTTGTAAAAACTGCAGGGTGCATCTTACTGTCCCTTGAAACTTTAAATGGCAATGCTTCAGATATGTTTCAAGCTGCTGAAGAGGCTATTTAGAGGGCTGAATAAATAACTGGCAAGTGTCCTTTTTAGTGGAAGCTTGGACCAACCCTGATTGCAATATGAACTCTTAAACCACACAAGAAAAACAAGCAAAAAAGCAGATGTTTCTTTATCAGTCTGAAAGGTCAATAGCTCTCATGGCAAAAAGGAGGGCAAAAGCACCTCTGACTTGGTGTCAATCAGCACAACAAGATTAAAACACCATGCAATTAATCACACTTGCATTCAATTTCCCCTCCTTCTTGGTTAACTGCTGAGCCATTTAACCTGGGAAGGGAATATTCTTTCTGCTTTTTTTTTAATTCTCTCTCTTTAACCACGATATGGTGCAAGTATTTTTTTAAAGGTAAGTTGAGTGTAAGATGGTAGCACAAGATGGAGGAAAGACAGTGGATGGATGGATGGGACTGACATTGTTAATGTAGAGCACTCTGGGGAACAGAAGTCCAGAGTGTTATCAGGAAGGAGATTAAGATTGGGAAATATAGGCCGGAAATAGCTTTAAACCCTATCTACCCATCTATGGAAGGGGTAACCAAAGTTGTTGAGCAAAACAAAAAAAGACCATGAGAGTTGTTAAGCAAAAAAACCCAGCATGGCCCCTTTAAGAAAAGCCTTTGAAGCTTTTTGCTGGTGGCCATCTTG
>CM057848.1:63481892-63493148 GCA_030068395.1 Apalone spinifera | reverse complement strand
CCTGATGGTGCCGGACCATCAGATGCTGGACCAATGGAGTTTTACTGTACTGTAGTATTCCTGGAACTACTTTAGTATTGAAATGCTTTATATTGGCTGGTCGGTTTTGCACTGATGGTGGATAACTGCTCACTACTGCTACAGTGCGGAGCTATTTCAGGATACCAGAAGTATCCCAAAATAGCTATTTTGCATCTTGAGTGTGCCTATTTCAAAATATAATGGGCTTGCTATTCCAATGTCCTTGTAAACATTATTCCACAAGGATTCAGAGCTGTTTTGGGATAGTACTCTATTCTACACAACACCCAATTTTGAAATAAACTATTTCAAATCTAACTCGAGAAACTACACAATTTTTGCAGTTCATTTCGGGATAGGGTGCAGTATAGATACACCCTAGATATTTGGATCTGGGTGAGTTGAGAAGGTGACCTGCAGGTTTTGACAGATTTTGCAGGAGGTGATCTGCAGGTTTTGGTAGTGCAAAGCTTAGGCCTTTGACCTCTGGAAAGATGTGAGAAGTACTCTGGGATTTTGGCTTCCAGGAGGCTCTTGAGGTTTCAGATAGTGGGGTGATGGTTTAAGCCTCATGGTAGCAGAGCTGGGTGGGTTCTGAAACAAAGCCATATGGGGTGGGAATTTCAAAACCTTAAGGAGCTTATGCAACCAAATTCCATTTGTTCTACAAGAGCTGGGCACTCAAACTCGCTTAAACTCACTTGACAATCCCAGTCTCAAGCCTCCAGTTATTGATTCAAGCAAGCCTTGATAGTGCTAGCTGCTCTGCTTCCATCAAGAGAGGGAGAAGGGGACCACTTTGATGCACTACATGGCCAATTTGGGGGGGGGGAAGGGAAGGGCAGAAGTGGTGCTTTTCTGCTACAAAATCATGGATAATCTGAAAGAAAACTAACTTCCCCCTTAATCTATGATCGTCAGTGTAACTTTATTAAATCTTAAAACCTCTAAATTTTGGACTTCTTCCCCTCTTTCAGCTTGTTGGAGTTGGGTATAGCAGCAGAAACTATCCCAGGTTAAAAGGCCAGTGGAGCTATCAGACGAGTCATTAATTTTACTGTTCTGAGAGGAGCAAAACTAGAACTGCTGAGTTGTCACTACATACTGAAGTCTGATCATAATCATGTGGATTTTGACATCACTTGTGGGCCCTAGGTAAATGAAAACAGCATGATTATGAAATAAATGCAAACATCACTGATAGAAGTGATACTGTATAAGCTATTGCAGATTTTCAGAGACTGAGAGGAAACTAAATGTCCATCAGGGTTTATACTAGTCAGTGTATTTCTTTTCTCTTAGAAAAACCTGTGCTTAGAACCTCCTGTGTTATCTGGTAGATATTCAATATGTCAAAGACCAAGATCAGTGTTTTTATCTCTGGTTATCAGTTGCTTGCAGAGTTTGCTCTCCTTTTTGAAGTCAGAACCCTTCCTGTTGCAATACTTATTTTAAATTTGTCCCTTTTGATGGGACCACAAAAAGGCTAATGATTTCACAGCCACAAGTGGCCTCCCAAGAGCAGTGAAACTAACCATTTTGGTGAAGGCTAAAGTTCTTTAAACTTTCAAACACCCCAGGATCAATTCATTTTCCTGCAGCAAATGAGTCTCAAAGGGCTGAGGCCTTTACAACCAACCCCCTTCCCCAAAGCCTCATGAGGGATTCATTTTCTGCCTCAGTGGGTTCCAGACCTTAACATGGCCTTGCATTTATTGTTGCACTTTGGCTTTAAAGTGTGATGCTGCCTTTCATTTGTTTATATGCAGCTCTTATACTGATGGCCAGGCCTTCCTGCAGCACTCTGCTCAAAGTGCAGCTTATTCAAATCTGAGAGCTACAAAGAATGCAGGCTGAGTATCAAGAACAGTTAGAGTTGCCAGGTGTCCGGTTTTTGCTGGGTCTCTGTCTGTCATATCTGGCCCCTGTCCAGTTGATTTAAAAAAAAAATCTGGTGTGGGTGGGGGGGAAGCAAAGAGTGCGGGGATTCTTAAAGGTGCAGCAACCTGTTTTTGTTCTTTTTTTTGCTCAACAAGTTCTCCCCCCCTTCTCCCCCGCCATGTTCAGGATTTTTGGTGAAAGCATCTGGCAAGCCTAACAGTGACCTGGAAATTGCATTGCTTGAGATGCTAATATTGTAACCAAAGGTGTACTGTGTTTTCTAGCTATTAAATGAAGATAAGTTCTCTGGGAAAGGTGCCTTACTCTAGACATGACTCAGTGAATGGTAACAAATAGTACGGAAAGCAAAGCTTAAAAAAAATCATAGGGCACGCCTACACATCAGGGCTAAACTGGAAATAAGCTATGCAACTTGAGCTATGTCATTTGTATAGTTTACATCGAAATAACTTATTTTGACTTGGCTCTGTCTCTGCAGCAGCTATTTCAAGAGAGCATTTCCCCCAGCTTCCCTTAACCCTTAGTATACAAAGGGTACAGGAGTTGGAGTAAGAAGCCCTCCAACTCAACATTATTTTGACATTGTCAAAATAACTGCTTGTGTGTAGATGCAGACTGTTTTTAAATGTCAGCTATTCTGAAATAACACTGTGTAGATACAGCCTTACTCAGTTTAGGCATGTGCAGATCATGAAAGTTCAATTAAACAGTTTTTTCTAACTGTTTATTCCTAATGTAACGTTTTAAATGGTGTAAGTTTGTATAAAAGATGCTTAATGAAATAAAGTGCAGGATGTACTAGAAAACAGTACTGGAATATGTGCTGCAGGGAACTTTTGCTGGCACTGGCTGAGGAGGTGGACAAGCTGACTTAATAGGCCCCTTCGATTCCTAATTTACACTTTTCCTAGTGATCAGGCTAAAGTCATGTTTTGAAGTGACTTAAGCTGCTTTTTGACACATCAAAATTCATTAGCATGTTATGAATTCCTACTGAAATGTAGGAATGTAAAATATACTGCTATGCGGGCTTTAGCAGTTGTCACTATGCTTCAGGGATGGCTATGCTGAACTTGACTGCACAGCAGACAGAATGCTAATCCGCAGGCTACTCACTTGCTTTAGCAAAAGTGGAATAGTTTGGTTTCTAGGAATGGGAAAGCATTGATATATACATTCTTGTGGTTATAATATTGTGCACTTGTCTGAAAGGCAATCTGGACCCTGTCACTCAGGGCTGAAGCATGGAATCATAGAATTGGAAGGGACCTCGAGAGATCATCAACTCCTTGGTCCTGCTGTGAGGGCAGGGGACTGTACAGTTTAGAATGATCATCTGTCAGGTGTCTGTCTAACCTGGTCTTAAATATCTCCAGTAATGGAGATTCCATAACCCCCCTAGGCAATTTATTCCACTGTTTAACCACCCTGACAGGAAGTTTTTCCTACTGTCCAATCTAAGCCTCCCTTGCTGCAACTTAAGCCCATTGCTTCTGGTCCTATCCTGAGGCCAAGGAGAACAATTTTTCTCTTGTCCTTGTAACACCCTTTTAGATACTTGAAAACTGCTATGCTATCCCTTCTGTCTTCTCTCTTCTAAACTAAACAAGCCCAATTCTTTCAGCCTTCCCTCATAGGTCATTTTTTATAGACCTTTAATCATTTTTGTTGCTTTTCTCTGGACCTTCTCAGATTTCTCCATCTTTCTTGAAATGTGGTGCCCAGAACTGAACACAATACTCCGATTGAGGCTTAATCAGCACAGCAGAAGAATGACTTCTCGTTTCTTGCTCACAAAACTCCTGTTCATGCATCCTGGAACCATGTTTAACATGTTGTCCACTATGACCCCTACATTCCTTTCTGCAGTACTCCTTCCTAGACAGTCACTTCTCATTCTGTATGTGTGAAACTGATTGTTCCTTCCTAAGTGGAGTACTTTGCATTTGTCCTTATTAAACTTCATCCTGTTTACCTCTGACCATTTCTGTAGTTTTGTCCAGGTCATTTTGAATTTTGATCCTATCCTCCAAAGCACTTAAGCGTACTCTCTATGCCAATATCTAAATTGTTGAAGATATTGAACAGAACTAGCCTAGGGTTGCCAGATGGTTTAACCAAAAATACCGAACACCCTCCCCTACCCCCCCAAAAAACACTAGGGAAAAAAGTTCAGGGGGGGGGGAAGAGAAGGGGAGAACAAAGTTGTTGGGCAAAAAAGACCCTGATAGCAGTTAAGCCAACAAAAAACCAACAAAACAGCATGGCCCCTTTAAGAGGCTTTTTTGCTGGTGGCCATCTTGTTTTTCTGTTCCAGCCACAAGACAAGCCCCTGTGGGATGAAGTAAGCAGGGGGACCAAGGGCTGGGCCCGGTTACTGAGTGTATTGTAGGGTTGCCAGGTGTCTGGTATTTTCACCTCCTGGCTGGGGGGGACGGACCCCAGAAGATACCAGACATTTTAGGTGTCAGTATCTTCTGATTTTTTTTTTTAAACCAGACAGGAAGCAAAAATACTGGAGTGGCCAGATCAATACTGTACAGCTGACAAGCCTAAACAGGCCCCAAAACAGACTCCATGTGGAACCCCCACTTGTTACACCTCTTCCAGCATGACTGTGAAATTGATAACTAAACTCTGAGTGGTTGTCCAGCCAGTTATACACTCACCTTACAGTAGCCCAATCTAGCTTGTATTTCCCTAGCTTATTGATAAGGTCATGCAAAACTGTGCCAAATGCCTTAAAGTCTAGGTATACCATGTCCACTGCTTCTTTTTCCACAAAGCTTTCTTTGAGAGGATAACAAGCCATCAGATGGGTTTGATATGATGAAGCGCTTTGGCTTCAGCCCCAGGTCCTGGCAGGAATAAGCCATCACTAGCAACCCCCTTCAAAGGAGATCATGATCCCCTTTGGGGTTTCAACTAGGGATGTAAAATTTCAATTACTTGGCTAATCAAATAGTCAATGCAAATTACATTGACTATTTGATTAATTGATAAAGGTGCCTCAGGCCTTTGAAGTTTAGCAATAACCCTAGGTCTCAAGCAGTCCCCTACTGACCCCCATGCTCCCTGTGGCATTTCAAAGTGGTGTTTCTGCCTTGAAGGACCCCCTCCGACCCCCCCTTGCTGCCTCTTTCTGATAGGCAGCAAGGGGGTGGGGAGTGACTAATCAACTAGCATGTCAGCTGTCTGATAAGCATTTGCTTATTGGATAGTCAATTAGTTGTTCACATCCCTAGTTTCAACCAACAATTTGAAAACTGCTGAACTAGACTAATAAGGGACTCTGAGCTTGGTACCAAACAATTTTGACTAAAAACAATCCCACTGCCAGTCTGCTGCATTCCTGACAGCTGCTGCTTATTTTCAGTTATCAAATTCACAAGGATTTGCTTGAAACTGGACAGTGAAATGATCATCTGCATGCTGGACTTCTCAGACTCCCCTGTTGCTTATGGCTAAAGCCTGGGTTGTCATTTGGCCTTCTTGTTTAGATTTGCAATCCATGAAAATGAAAACATGTTGTCCGTATGGATAGTATGTCAAAGCATTCCCTTCCCAACTACTATCAAGGTACTAACTGGCTTGATGGGCATAATAAATCTGGAACAAAGCATCAGAAGTTTGATTAATTCAATGGGGAAATCTAACAATGTTGCTGTCTGCAAATGCGATAGAAGTGCCTGTGACTCCTTTTTGCCTTGAACCCCAAACATTGCAATGAGGTGATGACTTAACACATGCTTGGGGAGGGGGGGGAAGCTGGGATTGATATGGTTCATATCTTGTCAGGTCACATGTTGGCTTTTATTGCCTGCATATTGCAAACAACTCAATTAATACATTCTAGAGCAGAGCTACTCAACTTTGGAAGCCCCAGGCCCACAAAGATACTCACAGCACATGCCAACGGCTGCAACTTATGTGTGAATGCATATATATATGCAAATAGCTTCTCACATGCTGGGCATGAATACAAAGATTAAGGCAAGATTACACTACACACAGGCCCCATTTAAGTCAGTTCTGCTGATATTAATAAGATACAATAGTTACCCGATTTCCACCCAAATGACAGCACTTTCAATGCGCAATGACAGTCCAGGAATTTAGTTATTAAAGCACATATCAACCCCTACTGCACTGCAGGCTGCAAACAAATGGGCTGTAGGCCACATGTGGCCTGTGGGCTACCTGTTGAGTAACTCTGTTCTAGAGAATTTATTGTGCCACTCCTGGTGTCTGGGAACTTGGCATGTGCTATTGTTAGAGTTGAGGTCAGCCAAGGAGTTCTTATGGGTTTCTTAGATTTGAATGTTTGAAAGGGGAGGGTGTATGATGAAGCAATCTCAAATCAATTATGCACTTTATCAATGTTAGGAACCGTGAAGACTCAAATATCTAACATCTCTTTTCTTAAACTGGAGTTGAGAACCTGAACCACTTGGTGCCTGCTGTTTCAAAGAGAAGACAAATGATATAGAGCTGCTAGCAGACCTGCAATAAATCCAAAGGCAGCTGGACTTCCAGAGGAGAAGAGTCAAGACTTTTTGTTCAGAAATCTGAAATGGATACAAGTGCCTTTGTGATGCAGTGGACCACGGCCCCTGCTGGAGGCCTTGCTACCCCCTTCCCCAAAAAAGGGCAGTAGAGGTCCTCCAAGCTGCCTAGAGCAGCAGTGTGCAAAGCAGCCGATCAGGAGCCAGAAGGCCAGTATAAGATCTGGAGGGCCAAAGCAAGAATGTTCCTGGCTGGAGCTTGAGGAGAGCAGACAGTGCTCTGGGCTGTGTTTTTTTTTTTTGGGGACTCCCTTTGGATGAAGTCCTGAGGTGAGGGCTGTGGGGGAGGTGGCCCACTGAATTAGAGCAGCAGTGGGATTTAAATGAATGGGCACAGCAGATGGCTGCTATCTACAGGGTCCTTGGGCCTGCCCCTGCCCCAGCTCCACATTAGCAGTGAAGGGGGTAGGAAGAAGCCTGGACAGAGACACCCAAGAAGGCAAACTGAACTGTAGTGACCCAACTAAATGTTGTGGCTAGGAAGACACTACAGGACTTGTGCCCTGGAAGGAGTTTGCTTTATTTCACATACCAACTGTCTCAGCTGGAGGGCTGAGTCACTGAAGAACCACCACAAACTGAGGGCAGGCACACATTGGCCAGGGAGTGCTCATGAGGGCTAAGTGAGCAATAGGGGGGTGTCAATCAGGAGGCTCCCATACACTCAGTGAAGCCACACCGAGTGCATAAGCATAAGAGGTTTTATTGCCAAAGCATATTATGCCTTACAGCCTTCAAGCATTACTAAATATGTGCTTCTCACTACGGAGAAGCAAGCAGTTAAGCAAGCAAGCAATGATCCAATGCTTATGCCCCTTCTGCTACTGACAATCCTCCTTCCCCCTCACCGGCCCCGGGTCCGTGCTTGTGGGCTGGTGGTAGGCGCTGCTCCAGTATGGAGAATTCCTGGGCATTCACATGGCCTAGATCCACCTGTGGGACTGTCTGTTCAAGCAGGGCCTTTTGGCCGTTTTATAACCATTTCTTTCTGAGGCATAAACATCCACAGGCAGATTCTAGCAGGAGACACCACTGCTGTTCAATTCCCCACACATCGTGTCCTTGGGGAATTCCCACGCTACTACTTTCTATCCAGATTAAGGGAGAACATTAAGTGCTGCTGAGAGAGAAAAGATGTTGCATGTTCCCAGGTTTTGGTCTAGAATTTATCTTGAGGGAAAAGTCTTCTAGCTTATCAAGCACGCTTCTTTAGGATCTAAAGCTCTTATTTGGCTAAATTACAGGGTGTGGGTATTGGTAAAGAATCTTGCTTGAGGCTACTTCTCTTCTTAGTTGTAGCTAAGGATGTTAAATATCAACTAATTGACTAATCGACTAGTCAATGCATTTTGCATTGACTATTTGACTAGTCGATAAGGGCGCCTCAGCCTTTGAAGTATAGCAACAGCCCTAGGGCTCTTGCTATACGTCAAAGGTGACAGCGCCACGTGGAGTCCGGGGTCAGCTATGGACTCTCCCCTGATCCTGGGCTATGTGCGTTGCTGCTGCTTTGAAATGCCGTGCAGAGCTTGGGGGAGTCCACAGTTGATCCCAGGCTCCACGTAGCCCTGCCACTTTGAAATGATGTGTGCTGCCTGGGGACATCCCAGCTGGTCCAGGGCTGCACAGGGTGTTTCAAAGTGGCTGACCCCAGGCTTCAAGTACTGCTGCCGCTTGGAGTACCCCCTCCTCTTTCCCTCCCTGCTGCCTTTTTCTGATAGGCAGCAAGGTGGGGGAGGGGAGGGGAGAAATCGACTAGCCTATCGACTATCCAATAACACTTGTTTGTTGGCTAGCCTACTAGTTGTTCACATCCCTAGAACAGGGTCTCCCATATCCCAGGTGAGGCTCCTGATCCCTAAGTTACTGGCTGTTCTTGGGTATGTTGCGTGGTCCCTCTTCCTACCCTCTAAGGTCTTGCTTTTAACAGAATGAAGTTGACACTCTGCACAATAGAAAAATTTGTTTTCTAGGCCTATTCCACCCAGTGATGTAAAAATCTCATTTACTTGGTTAACTGGTTAAACTAATGAAAAGGGAGTGGGGCTCCTCCCTCCCCTCCCATCCCCACCATGGCTTGGCTGGAGCAGTGTCCACCGTTCCCCTCCTCCCTCTCCCACTCCCATGCCCCGCTTAAATGTCATCTTTTATTTAACATCCTAACTGATTTAAAAAAAAAATAGTAGCCTTCTACTAAATCAGCTTTTTCTCAACATAACTACCCTGTAGCCTTCTCTGAACTGTAATACAGCAGCTTGCTCCATCACCACATCCATTGTCCTGCAGAGGCTTTCTAGCCTCCCTATGACGGTCTAGAGGACTTATCCACTGAGGGGCAAAAATTGTTTGCAGAAAGCAGACATCTCCTTACACACCCTAAAGGACTCCCATACAACATTAAACAGGGCAGCTCCTATAACAAATGATTTCATCCTGCCTCATACATGCAGCCTCAACTGCATTATGATCAATGCCATAAGCAGCACCTGACACGACACTCTGACAAAGTCCCACTCAGCCATTTGCTTCTAGGAAATCATTTTGAAGAGTTGGCAGAGGACTCGAGTCCCACGCTCCCCAATTTCCAGCCTGTTGGGACTCCCTTTCCACCATTTTACAGAGTCTGGAGAACCCTCACCACAGACAAGTGGGTTCTGGAAATCTTTTACAGAAGGGCTATTCCGTTCTCTTTCTTTCCGCTTCCCTTTTGCTTTTCTACATCTCCAAGCATTTTCTCCAAAGTACTGACTAGTAACATCACATCTTTGCAAACAGCATGTGACATTGTTCCCCTGTCCAGATACCTACCTGCTAAAAGCACCAACTTACAGTGAGGCAGTCCATACCATTCACATCACCCTAACCCTGTTTACAAACCTAGGGTTACAAATCAACCTACAGAAATCCAACCTCACCCCAACCCATAGGGGTACACCTCAATTATGTCTCAGCATTAGCCCAGCAACCCCAACAATAGCTTCTTGCCTTAAACATTGTAACAGTAAGAAACTGTCAACAAACATCCACCAGAATATGCCTACAACTTTTAGGATGCATGTTGATTATCATGTTTGTCATGAAACATGCCAGGCTATATGCTATGTCTACAAATCTGGCTATGCAATGTGTACATTCCTCAGGTTCTCTACTTAACTGGCAGCTCAGAATGCCCAGCAGAATGAAAGAATCACTTACGTGGTGGACATAGGAATGCCTGAGCAGACATTTGTTTTCCAAAGGGAAACATCATGGCTACGTCTAGACTGGCATGATTTTGTGGAAATACTTTTAACGGAAAAGTTTTTCCGTTAAAAGTATTTCCGCAAAAGAGCGTCTAGATTGGCATGGCTGCTTTTGCGCAAAAAAGCCCCGATTGCCGTTTTAGCCATCAGGGCTTTTTTGCGCAAAACAAATGTCAGCTGTCTACAGTGGCTCTTTTGCGCAAAAGGGACTCTTGCCCAAACGGGAAGGGCAAAGTATTTCCGCAAGAAGCACTGATTTCATACATTAGGAAGTCAGTGCTTTTGCGGAAATTCAAGCAGCCAGTGTAGACAGCTGGCAAGTTTTTGCGCAAAAGCAACTGCTTTTGCGCAAAAACTGGCCAGTCTAGACACAGCCCATCAGTCCCTATCATCATGGATGTTCCTCTAGTAGATAAGGGGCACACTTGGCCAACAAGACCATCCAGGGCCAATGATCGCTACTGGAGTCAGATGTCCATAATAGATATACTGGAGTGTCATGCAGTTCAAAATGCGTATCTTTACCCATCCACTGACTAAGCCAGGGGTGGGCAAGTTCTGGTCTGCCAGGGTTAGTCTCTGGTGGGCTGCCACTGCTATATTTACTTGCACTTCCCATAGGTATCAGGTGATTGCAACTCTCCTCTGCCACAGATCGCCATTTCCAGCCAATAGGAGTGGCAGGAAGTGGTGTCCCAGCCCATGCTGCTTCCCGCTGCTCCCATTGGCTGTGAACGGCAATCCATGGCTGATGAGAGCTGTGATTGCCTGATACCTAGGGAGGCATAGGTAAATATAGCAGTGGTGGCCTAGCAGTCTGCTTTTCCCCCCCCCCTCCCTATTGCCCACCCCTGGGCCAAGCACTTTCTCAAGAATTTGGAAAACACTACTTCAACCTTGTTTGACTTAAGGGCCTGGAGGACCCTTTGAATTGCTAACAACCTGCTCATTACTGTACTTACCCATGAAGACTGCCTTTTTAGTAGCTATCACACCAGTTGTGTGCCCGAATGGTACACCCTCTTTATAGCTCAAAGACAAAGTAATCCTACACCCCCACACTAAATTCATAATCAGAATTGCTGCCTCCTTCCATCTTAAACAGGTTCATTACTTCCCTGTATTCTTCCCCTAGCCGCACATACTGACAACAGAGACGCATCCCTTCACTCACTAGCCACCTACAGAATACTGACATTCTATGTAGTGTGGCAGGGTTAGTCCCACTCCTGGGTCCCTGACCCCTGTTCAGCCCACTGTCCCACAGTCTAGAAGCCACAGTAATATGGCTTACTCGCTTTGGTTTGAGTTTTGTTGTCTTCCTGTAGTCTTTTAAGAAGGTCGATGCTGTTCTCTTGACTCCTGCGGTGCCTTTCTCTCGCCAAACTCCTCCTCCACGCTCCAAACTCTCTGTTCTCCAGACTCCTTCTCCACTCTCTCACAACTCGCCAAACTCCTTCCCAACTCTCCCTCCCCCAGGGTTCTTAAATAGGCCTCCAGGCAGCCTCAATTGGTTTCACCTGGGC
>CM057848.1:63449693-63481792 GCA_030068395.1 Apalone spinifera | reverse complement strand
AAAACTTTTCCGTTAAAAGCATTTCCGGAAAATCATGCCAGTGTAGACTTAGCCGACGTGTCACCCTTGCTCTGTCACAGTAGAAAGAAAAAAAAATGTTCAGAAAATCATCCAGGGTAGTTGTATCTACAACAGAATGATCCAGAGGCCAAACCATTTCCAAACAGCTGTTCTAAACAGATCTCTAATTGTATCTAAACTTGCCTGGATACTCATTAGTGGATCTCAGTCAGCATATTATTTCAAACCAATTTCGACAGGGAAGCTACAGAACTTAATTTCATTTACAAGTTTGAGTCCTACAACAGAAGTCTAAACAAAGATGTTGGCTGGATGGCCCGCTACATTCCACATCCTAATGACATCATAAAACCAAACAAAGGGTACTTAAAGTGGGTATTAAGTATTCTTATCAGCTTCTTTTAGCATGGACGCTGTAATTGACAATTTATTTCCTTTTTTTATTTTCTCATCTCCTCCTCCCCCCCTCCCCCATCATCCCTTCTCTGTGCTATTTGTTTGAAAACTGGACTCCTTAAACTCCAGTCATCTGAAGTGGGTTGTGCCCACGAAAGCTCATGATATCTTCTACATGTTTTGTGTAGTCTCTAAAGTGCTGCAAGACTTTGTTTTTTTTAAAGTTGTATCAAGCTATATTACCAAAACTACAATTTGCATGTTCCTTCTGGACATAACTTGTGTGTGTGTGTGTGTGTGTGTGTGTGAAAGAGAGTGTGAAATCCGCATCCATAGCTCCCCCTATATGTATCTATCTGTACGGCAGCTACCTAGGGGTTCACGCATACTTTCATCAAACAGTACACCCTGGAACAGCAGTCAGCTGCAGAAGCTCACTTTGGGCTATTCGTGCTCTCTACCATACAAACCAACTTTGAAGCCCCTCCTCTACATCAAGGGGCACTGGTTTTCAGTCCCCTTAAGTGGAGCCCCCTTAGGGACTAAGGATGTTACTAACGGTTAATTGAGTAGTCTATGGAATTCTAATCAACTACTCGACTAGTCGATAGGCATTTCCTCATTCCTCCTCTGAAATGTACAAGAGCCCCCACTGGGGCTCTTATACATTTCAAAGGAGGAATGCGGAACTCCGCGTGCAGCCCAGGGCCAGTGGGAAGTCCCGCTGATTCCAGGCTGCATATGGGTGCCAGCTTGGAAATGTACAAGAGTCCCAGGCAGCAAGGGGGAGGGAATCGACTAGTCGACTGATTATGTGATAAGCATTTGCTTATCAGATAGTCTACTAGTCTTTAACATCCCTAATAGGGACACTTCTCAACGAGGTTGCTCCCCGTGTTCAATAACTGAAATTCCTCAAGATGGCTGTCCCTGTTGGTGCCGCACTGCCCACTCTCCTCCCCTCTGCTTCAGAGTTTGAATTTGATCCTCTGGAGTAGAGAAGGAACTGGGTGGTAATTGGCTGTGCGCCCAGGTGTAGCTGCTTGGTGTGGTGTGGCCAACAAGAGCACTGCTACCAAAAGACTGAGATGTGCAGGACTCCAAAGCACGTTAGTGCCCCTGGGGATGCGCCACATTATCTCATGGAATATCAGTTATTTCACAAAGTGAGTAACCTTCTTGTGAGGTGAGCAGATTTCTTGGTTCTGCTTCTTTCTTTTATTATGGTTCTTGTAACACTACCTAGAATTTAGAGCTCTGCAAGCTTCCATCAAGAGGCTATTGCCTAAAATCGAGGTGCTACGGATAAATTTTAGAACTAAAAGGGAGTGAGTTTGTGGCGCATGGGGTGTCTGGGTATTTTGAAGTTTGGGTGCTAAAATATGCAAGGGACCTGGGTAGGGCAGAAGTCCAAAAAAAAAAAATGTAGAGACTGACCAGGATTAAGGGAATACATTTAGTTTAGTAAGAAACTGCTGAACTTTCACCAGTAACTATATCTTTGTCTCTTGAATTAGCTGAATGCCTTTTCTTTGAGGGTTGAAAAAGTTAAGCCATTACAAAAACCTCTGTTTAGTGGACCTGCAAGGTGCTGGAACTAGAAGCAAAATGTGGAAGCCCACCAGAAAGGCTCTTGCAGCCATTATAGGTCAGCTAGAAATAAAAGGCTATGAAGTCAGATTTCCATCTCCCCTCTCCCCCGCCTCCCTCAGTTAGAAGTTTGGAAAGCATTCAGATGTGTAATTGTATACAGTGAACTGGTCATATGTTCCGGAGCAGTATGCTGGGCCAGAGAACTTACACATTTACACCAGAGTAGCTTCTACTGCGACTAATGAAGTCACCGGAGTAAAAATTGGTGACATCAGAACTGGGCATAAATGGGTTTAGGCAACCTGTGATACCTGCTTTAGCAGGAAAATTCTAGGACTCTGAACTTTCTGGCAAATTATTAAGCATCTGACCACTGCTAAATGTTGCAGGTTACTCAGACCTGCTGTGCAGTGGAATGTGCCGGGTACGCTTTAAACATCCCAATGTTTCAATGGCTTGTTAGTGGGCAACAGTAGCACGTCTGAGCAAAGAGCACCCAAGGGCCTTACACAAACTTGGCCCAAGCCAAGAGCTGTGGAGGACTGCACCTTGTTTGCACGTGATCAGGCAGTTGAATTTGCTCTAACAGTGAATAGAGTTGTGGCCCTTTTGGGGATAAAATGATCCAAGCAGCATAGGAGATGTACCTCTACTTGTATAAAGTCTAGTTCAGTCTCTTCCAATTGTATGCCCTCTGGGTGAAGCATGTGTGTACGTGACTTTTTATGGAAGGGATGGCGAGTGGTCAAATAAAACATCACTAGTTTTTCCTATCCCTGTGAAGAGGGGTAGAAGAGGAGACTGTGCCTCTGCTGGTAATTTTTTTGGGCTAGCTTCAGCAGTTTACTAAGTACTAACCACACATGAAGGCACAATTCTACCTTGTAGCCTGTAATCTAAAGTCTCAGTGTTGTGCATAGATCCTTGCAAAGTGTGGGTTAAACTCTGCACCTGGATCCTGTTAAAAGATCTTGGCCTTAGAAGATCAGGAGCATAGGAAGAGGGAGGGGAGAAGGAAAACAGAGGTTAAGGCCAGAAGGGACCCTGGCTCATTGGCTGACCTGCATACCAACAGATCACCTGCACATTAAACCCCCAAACCAAAATTAGACCAAAATATTTTTGAAGGCTGGTTTTAATCATCTGTTTACCCAGTCTTTTAAAATCTATTTAATGTTGAAAGGATGCTTCCTTGTTAATCGCTAGACCTTTAAAACAAAACCAAACCCTACTTAACTTGGTTTTCAGTATTTCCAGATGTTGGTCAACTTAAACCACCTAGAGTAGATCTTTCAACACATTTGTGCATGGGTTTTTTTAAATTCTAAAGCTGAGATTCCTTTGTATATTTTAAACTGATGCAAATTTATTAATTCTTTCAAAACCTATGGAACTGAAGCAGGTATTGCAAAGCTTGCTGGGAAGTGGTCAGGTACAGTATACTGATCAACAGGATGCTAGAACAAATATATCCACTGAAATAAGGGGCATTAATCTAGGGATAAACGTTGTCCATCTTGTATGCAAATTCCAGGCAGAAAGGACTATGAGGGGAGGGTACAGACAACAGTTATTTGAATAATGGTAACTGGTTCCTACTGATGCACATCCTTCACATTGTCATCTACATTTGCCTCAGGGTGAATAATTGCTAACGTAATGCACTACGCACAGGAAACTCTTTATTCTCTTCTGAGAAAAGGTGGTAGTTGATGAGTGAGGAGCAATATCTTGCAGAAGTCTAGGACATGAGTGCAAAAGTTGTTCCTTAGCTGAATCTGCAGGGAGAAGAATATGTATGCAAAAATACCCATATACACTTGGCACCCACATCTTCTGTGTAAAATGCCATAGTATTTTTTAATGGCTATAAGAAGTCAGATCTTCTGTTACTGCTGTTTTTTCAGATAGCAGCACTTGACTCCTCATTGGTGGCCTCCCATTAACTCGTGTAAGCCATATTGGACATACCTAATTCGTAAGATCTTGGATGGAGAGTAGTCAGGGGTTGAGTAGCCAGTGAAAGGAGTCATTCAGTTTTAAAGGGCTTTCTTATCTTAAAATAAGGCACTAATCAGACTCTCTCATCCCTCTCTTACATTGGGTTTGTGACACAGATGTCCTAATTAGAGCTGGGTGAAACCTTTCTGGATAACCAGACTTGTTTCTGAATGCAGATTCAGATTGACAAATGTTTGGAGAACTCATGTAGATTCTTGTTGAAGTGTTTTGGCTAAAATAAACAGGAAGATAATTCAGGAATGTTTAAACAAGCCCTCTTTTCGAAAAGTTTTTGCAAGTTGAATTTACAAGGAGATTAGGCACCATTCACGTAGGAGGTGGTGGTAGTGCTGCCAGTTCCCTGCTATAACATTTAGCCAGTGGTTAGGGCACTAACTTGGGAGGTAGGAGCATAAGAAGGGTTGCACTGTTGTCACCTCCATGAATCTAGTCCTTCATTTCCTTTACTCTGTTCCTCCCTTTTTTAAGGTGTTTTTTTTCCAAAAATTCTGGAATCTGTTTTTGGTTTGAACCAAACCATTTTTTTTTTAATGGAGAGAGAACCAAAAGCATCAGTTATTGAAGTGCTCTGATCATAAAGCAAATAGTAGGGTTACACGTCACATGCATTTCTGTGAATCTATCTTTTTGGTGCCTTTTTGTTTGCTAATTGGTGCATACCAGGAAGTTATCAAGCAAAAACAGTTGCTCAAAACTGAATAGTGACTACTTTAACCTTGCTTGCCACCAGTGGAGGACAAAGAGGGCAATTGCACAGGGACCTGGCCACAGGAGCTCTGGGCCCCTTTGAAATGCTGTGGGAGCACTGCTCCGTAGGGCTCTGACACCTTGCTTTGGGCGGTGCTAAGGGCTGACTGCTCTCTGCCCTGCCCTTTCTGAGAGATGCAGAGTTGCCCCTCCACCTTGCTCCTGAGACTACAGTCGCTGTGGGGCCTGCTGACTTTAACCCATGCTGACATCACCTTTTGCATACTGTTATCAACCAGTGATCTTTCAGAGTGTAACATGGGTGCATGTGGAACATGGGGCAGGCTTTTTCAGCCCTCAGCATCTCATCAGAATGGAGAAGACTGAACGTCCACATTGATGCTTCAATTAGTTGATTAATCTAAATTTAATATCCTTAGTTCTATCAATGTAATTTGCACTGACTAGTTGATAAGGGCGCCTCTGCCTTTGAAACGTAGCAAGAGCCCTGTTGGCTCTTGCTACGTTTCAAAGGAAGAAGCACCGAGTGGCCAACGGGGACTCAAGCAGTTCCTGCTGGCCCCCACACTCTTTGCTTCTGAAATGTACAAGAGCCCTGGGAGGGTTCTTGTACATTTCAAAAGCAAAGCGCTGCTGGGAGCGTGGGGCACTGTTTGAGTCCCCCGCTGGCACCGAGCTCTTGGCAGCACTTCTGCTTCTCTCTTTTTAAATGTAGCAAGAGCCCATCTCTTGCTACATTTCAAAGGCGGGAGCACCACCAGTGCCCTGCTGCACCCCTGCCCCTTCTCCCTACAGAGATAGTGCTGGGGGGAACTGGCTTTTAAGCTGTCTTCCTCCAGCACCGGCTCCTGCTCTTCACCCTCTTCCCCCCCCCCCTTGTTGCCTCTGATGGAGGCAGCAAGGAGGGGAGCGACCTAGTTGAGGGACTAGTTGACTATCCGATAGTCAACAGCTTATCGGATAGTCGACTAGTCGCTTACATTCTTAGTGTAAACATGGAGAGGAAGGTTAAAGTTCTGAGAGAATTCATCTGACTTTCGGGCACTTTTGGTGTCCTCCGATACTATGTAGTAGAGTGGAATTTTAATAAGTGTATAAGTTGGCACTTCTGTAGTGTCTTGCATATGAGGATCTGTCCATTGACTGTGCAGTTCTCTAAGCTTCAAGTAGAGCCCAGTTATGAATTTTTTTTAATCCACCTTCTGCTATTGTGGCAGTGGGATCCCAGTCCCACACTCTATTTCACAGTGCCCCGTAGGTAAGTGTTTATTCCTACTTTACATTAAAAAAACAAATAGCTTAGCTATTTCTGCAAGATCATGGAGCATGTCTGCACCGTATGCTAAGAGCTGCAAGAGTCACATAAACCACATTTTAGCCAGTAGGCAATCCTTTCATTTCCTAACTTATAGATTTTTTTTTTTTTAACTTCTTGAGACATGATGACTTGCTTAAACCACTGTGACTTCTGATCATACTGATTTCTAGGCAGTTTTTATTAGCCGCAGGCAGAGTTTGTGGTTCAGGGTGTAATGAGTGCTTCTATTTTTTTGTAAAGTTGGACTGTGATAGCACTAGGATTCTTGTTATAAAATTGCTATTTCTAGGAGTTGGCCGAGTTCTGTAGATTATTGTAACAGTGTGAGCCCTAGTCTAGACAGTGCTCTAAGCAGTCTGTTACTACATCAGGCATTCTAAACACTGTTCTGTCTAGCCCTGTGCAGTCTAACCCTTCTATTGGCTAATAACTTGTCTACCCTGGTGCCACTATGGGTGGGCCCAAACCAGTGGTGGTAATGGTAAGACTTTCCTTTAAAATGGCCTAGTTTAAACAAGTCCTATTAAAACTTTTAAAAATCTAGTCAATGTAGAATTTTATTTTTTCTAAATCAGCATATTTTAGTATGAGAGCAGTTTGGTTTAGTATCAACAATATTTAAACCGCACTACCTCGTCCAAAGGAAAGAAATTAGATCACTTGTCTTGTATCCCTCAGGAAAATCCCTCATGGGCTGTCCAGATGCGAGCTCTTCTGGATAGGCCAGGAATGAGTTTTAGACCTAAGGATCCCTCACCGACCTGATTTAAAAAGGGGTCAGCACAATTACCAGAGATACTGGGAATTCTAAGTCACACTGTGCATAATACTGCAAGTCACCATCAATTTGGTGGAATTCTTTTTTTTTTTTTTTGTCTTATCCCAGGGAATTAAGTGAAAGCTAGAAAAGACCATAGCAGCACCACTAAGCAAGAGGGCCACCATGTTCTGCAGTAGTTTCAGCTTTCACATAGTCATCTGCTATAGCACCATTTCAGGAAATTGCAGGAATCCACAGATATCAAGCTTGTATCTTGAAAGGAGAGGTTGCATTCTTGTAATCGATTGTAGATGGAGAAATACATTTGGCCACTGCTGCTATTTCATTTAGAAGCAGCCATGCATTTGATAGGACATCTGTCCTAGATCACTAAGGAATCTATCTCACCTTATTCCTTTCTACCATGCCCACAACAGAGACTAAACTTTGCCATCTCTTCTAGATGTTTCCAACCAGCCTGCTTTCTGGATGGAGTTTCATCCAGGCCTTACTCTTAGGAACTACCAGTACAAACCACTGTCTTGGCTAGAAAGGAAATGTCATATAGCATTTCCTTGCCATACTGACCAGATAACCCCACTCTCTGGCCAGGAGTCTCTCTCATGCTAAACCCACAAAATAAGAAGGTGCTGTACTTTGAACAGAGCCATTCAACATAGACCTCCTGATCTCTCTCTCTCCTGAGTGCTGCTGCTCATGTACAATGCCTGTTTTACAGTCTGAAAATGTCTCATTAAAACCTTAAACTCAGAGCAGGTATCAGGCTGCTGATAGCCCTTGTAATAGTTGTTTAGATCTGTATCCCTTGCCAGAAGAAGGTTGCTGACCAATGAGACCAGGGCTGTTTCTATACTGCAGCCAGATCTTAAATGAGACAGACAGAGATCCAGAAAATATGAGGAATCTAGTTACGGCCACAGCTGTTTTGCCACTGCTTTCTCAATAACCTTTTCCAAAAGAAGATGAGGACGGCCCAATCTTGCCAATTCTGTGTCAAGGATTTATTGTGCACAGGTCTTGCTGTCTTATTTTAAGAGACACTGGTGTGCTACCCCCCTTCAGCAAGACAGGCTACAAAAATACAGTGCGTGTGCCTGGGCTTATGCTATATTAACAAACATAAGGGACATGCATGCACACGGTAGCTTGGTGTTCCCTCACAGGCTTGCAAAATGCTTCTGAAAGTTGAACTGAAGACTTTTCAGTATGTATTTTGGAAGACAGAATTTGGAGCAGAGCTATTTGGCAATATGAACAGAGGTGCGTGTTGGCCTTATATTTGATTCTGTTACTTTGGTTGTGCTTGGGGCTAATACTGAAAATAGTTCAGTCTTGCAGTGTGAGCCTGCAAGCAGCTGAGTATTGGTGATTGATAAAGTTGGAAACTTCATTATATGCATTGGAGGTGAAATGTAGAGTGCAGCTGGAAATGAATCTCTGCAAATTTGACTTCTGCCTTAAAAATTAAAAATGGAAGTGCATGTCTCTAGCAGCAGGTAATCTGCATCAGTTGCCTGCCAGTCCGAGCTGGGAGTGTGAAAATAGTTCACTTTGTGGCCAGCCTCCCTTATGATTTAAAAAACAAACAAACAATAAAACAGTTGTACAGTACAAAATTATGAAAAATCTGTCAACTTAAGCCAAAATCCAGTCCATAACCTTTGGACTCTAAAAGAAATACAAGTGTACAGATAAAATCTTCCTGTTAATATTTAAGTCACTTTTAAAAACACTGTTTTAGTTTTTGCAGGGATGTAGGAATTAAGCATGTAGAAAAAGTGAATTTTGACTTGTATTGGGGAGGAATAAGTAGTAAGGAACGAGAGGAGTTTCCTCTAATGTCCATATAGGTAATAGGGATCTTCTCTTTGGGGGAGGGGAGAGGTTCTGCCCCTCCCCCCACAATTTAATAGCTATAGATATTTTTCCTTTTCTGGAAGGCATACTGCAATGGCCATGTTAATGGCTTGCTGGCACTCCATGTAGCATGTTTACATGCGAGATTTTCCTTTAGGAATATCTCATGATCATTCCTTTTCACTTAAGTTCTGGAAATACCTTGTCAACCCATTGGTAAAAGACCTTTTATATTAATAGAACTTCAGTCTCTGTCAAGATTCCTTTGGCTTGTTGTGCCATGCTATTAGCTTAGAAAGAGCCTGACTCTTTGAAACAGCTCTTTTAAAAAAGGAAAAAAACCAAGAAAAAGCTAACAATACAATAGCATTGTCACCTTATTAACTAAAATGAAAACAACTTCACACACTGGTACAACGCACTAGCAGTCATTTTGAGATTACAGATTGTGTGCTAGAAGTATAGCATTTGATTTAGGAAGTAGATGCAACCATTGGCTTGGTTTGTTTTTCTTAGATTTGTGGAGTTAGCACGCAGTAACTGAACTTTATTTCCTGCCATTCCCTAGTAAGGATCCCTTTAACTTGTTTATAACAAAGTTAACTAAAATTTATTATGTTTTAGAAACAGTCACATAAAGTCCTGGATGTGTCTGGTGGATGAGAACAGATAGTTACATCATATAAACAAAAACAACCTGGCAGAATCTGAACCCTCATGGTTCAGGTAGGGATGTTAAATATTAGTTAATTGAATAGTCGAGTAACCTCATGAATTCTTATTGGCTAGTTTGAAAACCAGCTCCCCTTGTGGGCTGGCTGCTTGTTGCCCAGTGCTGCTGCAGCCACTGTCTAAGGTGGGTCTGAGCTCCTGGACCCTGGCATGAGCCAGAACTGAGCCAGGCTGCTTGCCTGCTTGGCTCCTAATACACTTTAAATGCAGAGCTGCAGCAGGAGTAGGTTCTGGACCGGGTGTGAGTCAGAACTGAGCTGGGCAGCTGGCCAGCCTGCTAAAAAATTATTGGCAAGTGTGTGAGGAGGGAAATGCATTAACCTGTAAGTTTTTGCTTATCGGTTAATCGACTATACTATTACATCCCTAGATTCAGGGTGCAAGCAATTCAGAGATGGGTTAGGAAGGAACTTCATCTTGGTTAAATTATTCTAGAACTGCTTCCTGAGGGGTTTCTTGGTGCTTTTCCTGAAAGCTTGTACTGATATCTGGTTATAAAAACATCAGAACAGCCGTAATGAGTCAGACCAAATGTTCATCTAGCACAGTATCCAGTCTTCCAACTGTGGCTAATAGTGCCCCAGAGGGAATTAACAGAACGGGTAATATCGTCAAATGATCCATCTCCTATCTCCCATTTCCGGCTTCTGGGGCTAGGGACACCATTCCTATCAATCCTGGCTAATAGGATGGAAATTTGGGTGTGTGTGTGTGGGGGGAGAGGAGAGGGGGTGGGTGGTGGTGGTGGTGTGTTTAGTCTTGGCCTTGGCCTTCACATCCCCTAGCAAAAAGTTCTACAGATTGACTGCATGTTGTGAAAAGAAATACTTCCTTTAGTTTTAAATCTGCTGCCTGTTAATTACATTTGGTGACCCTTAGCTCTTATGTTATGATGAGTAAATAACACCTTATTTTTCTCTACAACCTTCATGATTGTATAGACCTCTAATCCAGTCTAGGTCTTTTCAGTTTGGAAAAGAGACAACTAATCTCACCTCATATGTAAGCTGTTCCAAATCTCTAATGTTTTTGTTGCCTTTTCTGTACCTTTTCCAATTCCAATATATCTTTTTGAGATGGGCTGACCACATCTGCACGTGGTATTCAAGATGGAGGGGTATACCATGTAATTATATAGAGATCAGTTATAAAAAGCTTTCATCTACTACCTGTCTAGAGTGACTGTTATGATGGTCTCCCATCACAACTAGCACATAACTGTTCCCTTTACTGGTAGACCCCATTTTAAGGTCCTCCAGATAGAGCTTGATGAGGACTGGAAAGGTGGTGGGAAAACTGTCCCTGTTGCTGTCCAGGCTATATACTACTTCTAGGAACAATACTCCACTCGCCATGGCTGTCGTTCTGATACTCATCAACACTAACTTCATGCAAAAAGGATCAAAACCATTCTTGGCTATATCCCTGGAAATGATAGGAGTGTTTGGCTTGAATAGGTATGAGGGGGAAAAGAAAATAAGCTAACAAAACAGCCAAATAAAGTAGCAGTATTAAAGCCAGGCAGCCCTTGGGAATTGGGGGCGGGGGCAGGGGAGGGGGGAGAATGGGAATCCTGCTTAGAGTGGAAATACAAGTTTCAATTCTTTTGCATGTCCTGATTCTTCTCCCCCCCCCACCCCCATTGCTCTAAATTCCAAGCCGCCTTCATTCCTTTCTTTGGCTAACAGATTATTTTTCCTTTTTAAACTATGCCTTGTACACCTAGTTAAAATAACACAAGGATCTCTGGGTCAGTGTAACCCACTGTACTAAAAGGAGATACATTGATTGCTTTAAGACCAGAATCCACCTGACATTCAGAACCTGGCTCCATCCGATATAATAGAAGGAATTCTTTCAAGGTCTGTCAGTGTACCTCTGTTCCTGTGCATGTACAGTGCATAAAAGGAAAACTATTTTATTTTACCCATATAGCTAACTTTAAGACTTTTTTAAAACTATACCCTCATCTTAACATCTTTAGGATGCCATACGGACAGCTCATACCCTTATTAAAACAAGACTAATCTTGAAAGATCTATCTGCCATCAGGTCAAATTTTAAAACATGAAAGAAAATATCTGTCCACACAATACATGTTTGGGTTGTGCACCGAACTGTCACAAGGCACAAAAGCCATGAGCTGCTTAGCAGAATTAAATAAATACATTGATTACAGCCATAATTACAATACTAAAGGTTCAAAAATGTGTAAAGACACAAGACGAGCGCTAGAAGGTTATGAAGAAACTTCTTTCTTGTGGGCAGGTTGCTTCAGGACTACTCACTATAGAATTTGTCACCCTCGAATTTTTAGTTAGTGATTACATGTGGATGCTTAGTGAGAGACCAGATTCTAGACTGGATGGGTTGCTGGTCTAATTTGATATGGGGATTCTTAAGTTGTCTACACTGTACTGTTATTTTGGAATAAGATATTCCAGAATATTTATTCTGAAATAGCTTATTTTGAAATAGCACTTCTACACTGCAGGGAAGCCTGAATTAGTCCGAGGCAGGTTTTCCTAATGTGGACATGCTATCTCAATTTAGAGCCCCAGGAGGAATAACTTAGAATGGCCCTGGTGAGGGCCAATTTCAAAATAGCAGAAGTGGAGTGTCTGTACATGCCTTATTTCGAAATTGCTATTTCAGAATAGGCATTATTCTTCATAGAATGATGTTTACAGAAGTCAGAATAAACTGTCTTTCAAAATTATTTTGAAAACAGAATTGCTGTGTAGACGCTTGCATAGTTATTTCAGAAGAACAGCCATTATTCTGAAATAATTTTGCTGTGTAGACACAGCCTTAGTCCCTATAAAGAATAGTGAGTTCCTGTTTAAAAAAAAACAACGCCCAAAAACCTTGGAAGAACAAATGGAATTTTAAGGCTTGACTGGTAAGGACAGATCAAGGAGTATGTGTAGGTGCTGTAAAATTGCTTTTACCATGTAAAAAATCTCAGAACTTCAAAAATTGATATCCCTAAAGAACTACTGCAGGAAACTCTTGGATTGTGTGTGGGGCATGACTAAAACTAAACTTGAATTGAGGACAACAGAGGTACATATATGCTTTGCAAGATGCAAGACTCTTCATGCTCACAAAAAGAAAGCAGGGCTTTGTTTTGGGCAGTGATCTGAAAGGCAATAAATCAGCCTTTGGAGGCCTATAAACTGAATAGAGATGGGCAGCTTCAATCTTCCTGGGATTTAAAACGTGTAGCCTTATTTATGTTTGGCAGTAGTGATCATCAATGTTCCCTCTAAGCTTTTCCATCCATGTGCAGAATAAATTTTGTCATGTACGCCAAGGCATGTTCAGATGTGCACTGCCAGCAGAAACACATGCTTCTGGCTCTGGACACTGTGGGTGCCCTGCTAATCAGCTGGGTTGCATTTGAATCTCTCCTGGGCACCTGCACAGGTGCTCAACTTACAGGGAACACTGGTGATTGTTATAGTGAAGGCTGTGTTCCAATTTCTGTTGGACTATCTCTTTTCCAGTAGCTCATGAACTGGATGCATTTGCAAAGTATAGTCTTCACAAGGAGACTGCAACTTGGAAGGCTGTGGACTTTGAGGGGAGTAGGATCTTTCAGTGTGGGGTTGAGAAGGAATTCCCCCCTCTCTCTCCAAGATGAGAATGGTGGAAGCTGTGGGGTTGTTTGCCTTTATTTGATGTGTGGGACATGGTTCAAACTAATATAAACGATGGATTATTTTAATTTTAAATCTTAAAACTACAAGTTGAGAACTTCAATAACTCAGGTTGAGGTCCATTTCAGGAGTAGGTGAGATTTTGTGGCATCGAATGTGCAGGAGGTCAGACTAGATTGGTCCCTTCTGGCCTTAAAGTCCATGAGCCTGTGAGTTCTAGGAAAAGATGCATTGAGTGACATGGTGACAGCTGCTTCTTCATTTGCTCCACTCGGGCTCTTTTATGGCATTATGGCTACCACAGGAGCTGTAAGACTGTTTGTTCCAGGTTGCCCAGAACTGTAGAGGAGACCCTGGATAGTTGTACCTATGTTTGTTTAGTTGTCTCAGCTGTCACTGGCAGGAATCAATGCATCTGAACAGAGTATTCACACACACATGCTTACTGGCCTTGCTGTTGCACCTTGCATTTGCTCTAGCATTGTATTCAGTTGTTACTGGTAGCCCTTTGAGAGCATGTGTCCTAGAGTTCAACATTGCTCCAAAGTGTAGTCCTTCCAGGATGATTTTGCTAGGCCTTTCTGGGATTCTTTGCTCATGCCTAGGGAATTATAGGAGGACAGTTCAGAGTTTCAAAACACCCAGTCTTCCATAGCAACCAACGTTGTCTAACATAAGTCTTGATCTCCTCCTTTAGCATGGGTTGCCTCTTTGCAGAATGGAGGGTTGTCTCTCTAAGATCACCTTTCCATGGATTTGCCTTGTGCTGTATTACAACATTGAACTCCATTGGCAGTGACAAGATTAAGTTGATGTGATTGCCAGCAAAGTTTATTTCAAGGGGTAATCCTGAGTGCCTGGTATGATTTGCAGCATGATCCAGATACAACTATTATGGTTAGATGCAAGGCATGCTAGTCATGTTTAGAGTGACCATGTTTCCCTGTACTAATATGGGACACAGATAAAATTACTTGTATTCAAGCAAGTTCAACAGCAATCAGTCATACAAACATTCAAATTAACGTCACATTGACTATACTGCTGTTAAAAAGAATCCAAGTATACACTATTTCTTATTTATCTTTAAGGCTTTAGGGATCACACAAGAGGGGAGACACACCTACCTTCCCAAACACGCATGGGGAGAGATCTCTCACCTATCACACGAGTGACTGACTGACTGACACAACCCTCCCTTCCCAGCACAGTCTGCCCTTCATGCCTGGCTGGGTCCCCAGGATGGACCTGCCTCTTCTTGAACTGCATCTCAAGACAACATGTGGGGGGAACACAGGGTCATATGCCAGTGCACCCCTCCCTCCCAGATTTCTGCCAGGGCTCACACTAGAATGTGACCAGCAATAGCCTTTTAGTACTATGCAGAGAGGAAGGGATAGAGCTGCTCTCCTCTGCAGGGAAGGAGAAGGCAGGGGATGGAATGACCTGGACCATGTCTTTGCAGAGCGTTTCTTTTCCCCTCTCCCTTGTTTCCACCACCCCTGCCACCCTCCCTCCACATGTGACTGAAAGCAGCTTGTCCCTGTCTGCCTGCACAGGATTGAAAGACAATTAATATTACCAGGCTGCTGCTGGCCACCACATAATTCAGCTACCTCCTGGCTACGGCACAGGCAGGATGTGTTTGCACCTGACTGCAGGGGCTTTAGTGAATGTCCAGAGAGGAGCTCACCAGAGGAGGGTGCCTAGGCGATGGAGCAGCCCCACACTCCCTGGGGGCAGGACCCAGGGAAAGGGGGTGGAGGAGAGACATGTGAAGAGGGTGCTAAGTCAGCTGCTGTGTAGCCTGAAGGTGTGGGATATGAACAGGCAGAAAATAGCTTCTGCTCCCTCTCGCAACTTGAGAGTTTAGCTGAGGGCCAGAGAGGTTACCCTATGTCAGTGTTGTGCAGGGTTTGCCTCCTCCTGGCCAATACCACAAGCTGGAGGATTTTGGGTTTTTCCTGGGGCACCAGCTTAGCCAGAGGCAGTGGGGGAAGGAAGGAACCTGCTGGCCAGGCTGTTGGTGAGCTAAGTGCTGTAACCACAGGCTGGTTCTCCCCACAGCACTGGAAGTGGGATGCCCTGTCAGGGATATGGAGGAACAGTGGGTTTGGTGATTGGTGGGGAGGGGTAAAGCAGGGGGAGGACAGCAAGGAAAGGAGCATGTAAGGGGCCAGTGGATGAGCAGCGGAGGGGATGTGTAACCAGCTGCCACCTGGTGCTTGCCAGCCAATGCAGCTCAAAGCCAGTCCTAGCCAGAAACAGGATGGGGGCGGGGGTGTGTGGCGGCTCCCAGCTGGCCAGTAGCAGGCACACAGGAGGGGATATACCAGCGGACTGGCAGGGGGAGCAGCCAACCCTCCTCCATGCACTGTATCTTTTCTCGTCACCAGCCTTGTTCACCCACCCCATTGTCAGCTACTGCACCCCTCCCTCCCCTAGTCACCACTCATGGGCAGGTGACTAGCAAGTATGAATCCAGACAGCAGCAGGACTCACCAATACTGATGTGGGGGGGAGGAGGGGTGACAAAATATAGGACAGTTTGCCATCTTTAAAGAGAAAATTGGGACACCTGCAGGGGGGCTTAAATACAGGACTGTCCCTTTAAAACAGGACAGGCTAGAAGCCATAGGCATGGGGAAGTAGAAGTGAGGGGGTACTGCACCCTGCCATGTTTTGCACCTGGTATCTCCACCACTGGTCCTGGCTGCTGGCTTCGGGGTCCTAGCTACCAGCCCTGTTGCTGGGGCTCTGCTCGTGGCCTTAACCTGGACTCCACAGCCACCCGCAGCTCTGGCTCTAGTCTAGGGTGGTGAGGTGTGCAGACAGGAGTAAGGGGGGCACAACTCAATATTCCTAGCCTAAAAGCTGTTTCAATGCTACTGCTAGAAGGTACAACGTTGTATGTCGAGGCCAGAGTTAATACAGACAACATTTTATTTTACATATAATATGGCACTGAAAGCATTTACCACATAAATGTAATTTTAATGTCACTTTTAGGCTTCTAAACCTTCATAGCTCTGACCTGCTCAGAGTATGGCAAAGAAAGCTCCTAAGGATAGGCGCTTTCTCTGCGGAACACCGAAACTATATTATAGCAGGGCTGGCTTCTGGAGTTACAGGAACTGTATAGATGGAACAGTGTTTTGTGCCTTCCCCTAGCTATTCCACTCCGCAAGCTCTTGAGAAAAGAGTGACTGCATAAAGTCTGCAGGATACGGTGGTGTTAAATAACCTCAGGCTGTGAAGTTAACCAAAGCATAGCAACCCATAGAAATTAAAGATCGCTACCATATCACTTAAATAATAACACCTTTAAAAAACAAAACAAAAACAAACCAACCCTGCAGATCAGAATAACTAGAGGAAACCATACCCTCTTGGCTATGGGACAAATCTTAAAGGAATGTCTTACCCAAACTTGGTTATGTTTTTTCAAATGGTGCTGTGTGGCATGCATATCACACACGCACTTCCAAGATTACAACCACTATTTGATTTATTTTGAAATTAAGCTGTTTCTAAACTCATTAATCACTAACTGAATAAAGGCAAAAAGAAGAGGCCTTGCAGTTCTCAGTAGATTATTATGGGACTGCACAAGTGGAAGGTTGGCAAAATGATACTTCTTATGGAAATGGATGATAGAAAATAAATGCTGATAGGGGCTTCACAGCTTTCTTTTCTCTGTGAATGGAATGACCAAACCAAATTTTCACAGGGCCTACAGAATATATGGGGAATGAGGGGAGAGACCTAGATTATATAGTTGCATTGAGTTATGTTCACTTGCATCTTCTAACACTTTAAGAATTTAAAACTGAATTTATTCTTTGGCGTTAAAGATACTTCAGTATGTTCAATTTGCCCATTCTGTCAACAGCATTTAGGGAGAAGTTTATTTGTAAAAATATTGTCCGTGTTTGACTAGGACTGCTAACTTTAGAGCTGGCTCTAGAAAAATAGCTCCAGGGCTATATGCTACTTTTGCTTTCTTTAGAGCTAAATTTGTTTGCTACATATAGAATATAGATAGAACTTTGCAATGGTCAGAGGTGCCCTTTAATTGATCTACAATGGAGTGATGTGGGAAAAGGCAATATTATGCCTTGGTAGTTTTCTTGAATTTTGGCATAACCTCTAGCAACCTGATGTGCTTTCCAGGTTACATCAAACAGGCATAGGGATTATGGGTAACCCATGGACTGCATGTGGTTTGTCAGGCAAGGAACTGCGATCGGCAGCCACTGGTAGCTGCAGGACTTTGTTTGTGGAAGCTCAGGTAAAGTCTGGCATCCTGTCAGTGGCTAACCCTGATGAACTGTTCTTATAAACATAAGAATCTGTAAATACATTTGTGACACTGTTGTTCAAAATCTCTTTTAGCTGGAGATACGTTCTACTGTTTGTTCCAGCCTATTGGCTTTAAATCTCTGAAACCTTGCTGTTTTCAGAGAAGATGTATCCCATTATATTATAATAGCTGATTTTTCAGTGTGTTGTGGCAACAAGGGTGTAACTGATTTATTACCTGAGAGTGAGGAGGGAAAATACAACCTCATATCTTTAGTCCTCCCAATAGTAAGCTATGACTTGCATAACCTACATCCTATGACATTCAATGTGTATGGCTTCATTCTTGAATTATCCTGAACAAGCAGGGGACTCTCTTTAAATAACATTGAATTTTTTTACTAAAAACAGTAAAACTTTCAGGATAAAATTCTACTCTTATTGAAGTTACTAGCAGTTTTTTTCCATGGACTTCATGGGACCAGAATTTCTTGTTATGACTGTAGGTAAGCATCTGGATGTCCCATTTTCTTCCAGCATTTATAATTGGAAAATTAAATACTGGGAGTGGGGGGTGACACTAAATTCTTCCCATAAAAGTATTTGTTCATTAGTGTGTTTAATTTTTCTTTATTTGTAGATTAGGCTTGTATTTCTTTTCAGTGCAAACTTCTAATGGCTCCAGTATTTGTTGCATTTTCATTTAACTACTGCTAAAATGCTGCTACTTTAAATGAGTGAAATTAATTTCTTGGTGGGGTACATTCCTGCTTCCCAGACTACCCATACAATCTTGGCTAATATTAGTGCAGTCAAAAATCTTCCTTTCAGGAGAATAACATGTTTTCACTTTCTGCATGAGTTACTACTGAAATATCTTCTCCCCAGTTTCTGTCTTATGCTCATAACTACTCAACATACTAGTTGTGATGCCAGTTTTTGCCTTGAAATTGCTGATTCCTAGGGCAGAAGATTTACAAACATTTTTTTGTATTAACTGATATACAAGCTAAGCAGAACTATGTATTTCAGCATTTAATTTTCTCTATACTTGCGGTTAAATAGGCTACCTCCTGTTAGCAAGGCAGAGTGGCCTCCCTCTGTACTGTTGAGCAAGGGAGCACTACATTTCCCTTCGTGGGTGGAGCTAAACCTGCCCAGTCCCTCTTGTAGGCAGTACCACGGCAGGAAGTATTAGGCTCTGTTGGGCATGGCCAAAGAAAGAGATAGATGTCTCTGCTGTGCTGCGCCACCCAGGAGTAGAACCTGCCTTCTGCGGCATCCTGCCCCAGAAGAGACAAGCTCACATGGTTGTCCCAGCAACTCCTCATGCTGTGTACCCCAAAGATTTGTGGATACTAGTGGTACCAATGCCCAGGGTGGTAGGAAGTAGCTCAGGAGCTGCCGCTGACTGGCTGGCTACGTGATTGACCATATCTGTCAGCATACTGCTGTTAATCTTATAAGAAGCACACAGGATAAGGCACCATGCCACATTTATTGACAGTATAACAAAGTAGCGTATGCATTTGCACATACACACATCCTGCTGATGGAATAGTTACCAGTCTGTTGCTCAGCCCAACCTCTTGGCAAGATAGGTCGGGTGCGAGGAAGGAGCCGGGTTCATGTCGGTCCGTAACTAGTCATTCAGCATCACAGTCAGTCTTCCTGCGACATATGCTTATTGGGAAGAAGTTGTTCTCACAGTCATCTGATATCAGGATGCTGATGAGCCCTCCTGGGTGTTGTCTTTCCGGGGAAAGTTGTGATTGGTTCCCTATCAAGGGGTGCTTGCTTCTAGCTTCAGGATTCGTCAGTCTGCCCGGGTAGTCTGCGTTTTCAGTGTGCTTTGATGATTATTTGGTGCTTCTGAGTCTCCGGCCTCTCCTCTGACCATTTGAGCATGCAGTGGCCTTCACACTTATCTCTCCTAAAACATTTTCTCTTTCACACAAACAGTACATTTACAGAATTGCAGCATGGAACAAAGGGGTACTTCTAGTCTCTTTAACAAAGTTACATAATTCTATTCCAGTGCTGCATTGTGGCTGGACTCCACCAACTCAGTGGCAAATCCCTCTGGGACTGTTAGGGCCTTGAGCTGAGACATGGTGGAGTAGGGTGGGAATCCCTGCCATCGCAACCCCTGGGTTGCTGATTCCTATGTTTGACTAGGAGGCCTGTGTTGTGGGGAGCCCCTGCTAGAACCCTAAACTGTGTGCTGGGTGTGTAAACCTCTTTCAAAGCCCCTAGACTGTGTGGGCGCTCCCTCTTATCTGAACTTCCGGACTGTTTGCTTGCAAGCTGCCTGAGCCCTTGAGCAGGCTTTAACTTGGGCTTCTTGCTCTGGCCTCCCCAAAGGGCTAGAGTTAATTGACTGTTTGCTGGCTCCTTGCACTAGGAGGCTTAGGCTATAGCCTACTACCATCCAGCCATGCCTGTGGGCTAGGACCGTAGTTTGCTCAAGCTAGAGACTCTGCTAGGGGTGTAAGGATTAGTCGACTATCCGATAAGCAAATACTTATTGGATAGATGACAGGATAGTCGACTAGTCACTTTTCCACACTTGCTGCCTCTATCAGAAGAAGGGGGTACTTAAAAGCAACAGTGCTGCATGGAGCCACGGTTAGTTGCTCTGTGCAGTGCTGCTGCTTTGAATGCTGCAGGGAGTTTCGCTTCAGGATTCTTGTGGCATTTTAAAGTGGCAGGGCTGCATGGAGCCTTGGATCAGCTGGGGAGTCCCCAGCTGACCCTGGGCTTCACAGGCTGTGCCAGCTTTGAAATGTACAAGAGTCCCCAGCGGGGAGCCTGCGTGGAGCCCAGAGTCAATGGGACTTCCCTCTGGCCCTGGGCTCCATGCAGTGTTCCAACTTTGAAATGCACAAGAGCCCCCGCTGGGGCTCCATCGACTACTCAACTAGCAAATGTATTGCTACTTAATATCCCTACACTCTGCAAAGTGCTCCCCCACCCAGGGGCAGAGACAAGGGCCTCAGACAGTGTGTTTGCCTCTGTCAGATGGGCCTAGAGCTAGGGATGTTAAGAAGAGGGTGATTTGCTAATTGTGTAGTCAATAGAATTTTTATCAACTACAAAACTAGTCGATAAGGGGAAGTTAAAGCATTTTGTCCCACTCACACCGGGTCTGAGAGCTACCCCTGCTGCAGCTCTGTCATTTAAATGTAGTAAGAGCCAGGAGGGCAGGCAGCCTAGCTCCTACTACACTTAAACTGCAGAACGGCAGTGGGGGTAGTCCCGGACCTGGTATGAGCTGGGAATAAACGGGGCTGCCTGGCTCTTACTACATTTAAAATGCAGAGCTGCAGCGGAACTGTGGCTCTACATTTAAATGCGTGTTGCTGATAGCATTAATCAAGAAGCTTTTCTTATCAGTTAATCAACTATTCTATTACTCTATTACATCCCTACCTAGAACTCTAGCTTGTTAGACTTGGCCTGAGCAGTGCAATACAAGGCCAAGAATTAAACCACCAAACAATGAGGTAGTGTGGCCTCCCTCTTCATTGGCGAGTGAGGGAGCGCTACACTCCTGTTCTGGTTTTATGATTTTAGGGTCGGTTTTGCCAAACACACTATTTGATTAGCTATACAAACTTGCAATGACTTACAAAAACAGAAGTTGTAACCCACAGATGGGGCACTCACCCAAGCTGTGGAGATCTGGGTTTAAGACTTGTCTCTGCCTGAAGCAAAGGGATTTGAATGAGTTTTCCACATTATAGGAAAGTGCCCTAGTCACCAGTCTATGGGGACATTCTGGTCTCTTTCTCTGTCTCTTTCTGCTGAAATGCTTCAGAGGCGTAGTCATGTTAGTCTGTAACTGGAAAAACTTAACAAATAGTCTTGCAGCACCTTAGAGATTATCAAAACATGTAGATGGTATCATGAGCTTTCATGGGCACAACCTACTTCTTCAAAGTTAGTCTCTAAGGTGCTGCAAAACTATTTGTTGTTTATCTTTTTGCTGTTTAACTTCGTATAAGTTAAACAGACATTGGAAGTCTGAGTGCCCTATTTTTCTTAAAAATGGGATACTGCAATATTAAATGGCCAAATGATAGGGCTTTCACTAACAGACGTACTGTGGCTAATTCATGTGACTTGCTTGTGAGTCTTGTTATATTGGGGGGGGGGGAGGATATTTTCTTAAAACCCTAGATCCTGAAGTGGTGAGACTACATGAGAATTTCAACTTTACTTTAAAAATGTTTCTAGCTGTCATGGTTACAGATTAAAAACTTGAAAATGGAGACTTAACTTAAAACCTGGAGCTAATGTGCTGTCTTCTCTCTCCCCACCCCCCGTCTTACTATACAGCAGTCTGCTGTTAGAGAGGACAAGGGTTATGCCATTCTTCCTACTCAGTTACCTCAGTTCTGACCTACGTTAGGTCCTGCTTCCCCATCTTTTTCAGCCTATGTCCCTCCCTACAGGTTCTGCCAACCTGTACACTTTTGATCTTGCGCACCTCTCTTCTGAAATACAGTTCTGCCAATGCTTTGTGACTACTTCCACACTTGGTTAGTTCTTCAATTCAAATCTGCTATTTCTGTTTCAGGGCAGCTGCTTCAGTAGAGCCTACCATTTCAGAAAGGACCACACTAAAGAGTTTGTGCTTACAGTGGAGAGGAGGGGGAAGACTAGAATGATTGACCACCAAACTCATTTTCACTTGTGGGGTCAGACCTGTCTCTGCTAACTAATGCAAGTGGTTCCAGCTGTTGTGCAGCTGCAGGGAGTCTGCTTTCCTTCACAGTCATTAAAAGCCATCTAATCAGCATGTGTTGTTTGTCAGCAGTGGTGTTGAGGTGTGGGGGGAAAAAAAGCAGATATGCTTTGCTGCCAAATGTTGCTTTATTCTGACCTCTTATCTCTTTCTTTCAAGTCTGAAGAAGCTGAAACTGGTTTGGGAAGTGATTCAGTGAGCACCTGTGTAAATTAATTTAGCAGCGGGGAACGGTTTAGGTCCTGGGAGAGAAATGCTTCCTCTAAGTTTCTCCTCGCATTGTGAGATTCTGACTTACAAATTGTAGGCATTTGTGGTGGGGAGAGATGCCTCTTATGCTCTTTTGTAGTGCCTTACACACACACACTTAAAGGGTTTGAAATCTAGCTCAGCATCCACAGCATGTTCCCTTCTTGACCTTTCTGTAGGGTTCGCTACTGGGACAGACAATAATGATGTTTAAATTTGAAATGGGGCAGAGCATTAGCAAGTATACTACCAGGCAGTCCTGAAAGGGGTGTATGGTGAGGTGGACTTGTAGATCTAGTATATACAAACTAAAGTGATGGACTCCCTAACTATCAACAGATGGTCTTTTCATCACTATTGTCTGTGACAAAGACTGCTGCAAAGTGTTCACACTACAACTCAAAAGTGTCCTGAAAACCACCCACTAGACTGAGATCTGAGAACCATCTGTTTTCTTGTAAGCGAACAGATCTGTCTGAAGAAAATGGCTTTAGTTCTCTACCCATGGCTTGGGCTGGATTAGAATTTGTATTCTACAGGTAAGATTCCACAACCCTTTAGCAACATGTCCAAGACATCTAGCCCTCCTACCAATACTCCTGGGCTACGTCTAGACTGGCATGATTTTGCGGAAATACTTTTAACGGAAAAGTTTTTCCGTTACAAGTATTTCCGCAAAAGAGCGTCTAGATTGGCACGGACACTTTTGCGCAAAAGCACTTTCTGCGGAAAAGCGTCCGTGCCAGTCTAGACGCGCTTTTGTGCAAGAAAGCCCCGATCGCCGTTTTAGCCATCAGGGCTTTTTTGCGCAAAACAAATGTCAAAAAAAACTTTTGCGCAAAAGGGACTTTTGCCCGAACGGGAAGGGCAAAGTATTTCCGCAAGAAGCACTGATTTCATACATTAGGAAGTCAGTGCTTTTGTGGAAATTCAAGCGGCCAGTGTAGACAGCTGGCCAGTTTTTGCGGAAAAGCAGATGATTTTCCGCAAAAACTGGCCAGTCTAGACGCAGCCCTGGATTATTAAAAAATAGACTACTTCCCAATCACATGCACTATACAGAACTCTATATCCTTTGGGAATAGAGACTTTTCAGCAGAATGTACTTTTCAATAAAACAAGCACCAGTTTGTGTTACTACTTAGATTGTAACTCTTTTTTGCAGGATTGGCCTTCTAGATGTAAGGAAACCATCTTGTATGCCATGTAGGTGCTATTGTAATCCCAATGTTGAAAAGGCTTTTGATTTCTTGTAAATTGGTTCATTTAGAGTCCACCTAATGTTTGTTTTAGTAAACTTGTAGAAATTCAGCTTGCAGCCTGAAAATTAGAAGCGGTAGTGTGTAGTGATACACTGATTCCGTTTTAGGGTGCCTCCTGGGTGTCTTTTGGTATCTAGGGCTCAGTATGTGACCTGAAGAGTTTGCAATAATGTAACTTTTAAACCAACTGCTCAAGCCCTTCAAATGGATTGTGTGAAAAATCTCCTGTTTCTCCTGATGGGGAATGGTTTTTGCATGACTTTATTCCTTTTTATCATTTTGTTATAATAATTATAGATATACCCTACCATCTTAAAACTCCTTCTTAAAACCGTGTATGTATGGCAAGCTGGAAACCCCAGAGCAATCTTAATTGCTTTTGATATCACAAATTTGTAGGGAGCCTCAACCTCTCCAATCTCCAGCTCTGTCTCTGGACCTTAGCACACCTGACTGGATGGTCATAGAAAAAATTTCTAGCCCTACAGTGGGTACAAATAGATGAATAGCAATTTAGAGGAAATGTAAACTAACCTAGTATATACTGACAAATAGATAGAAATTGAGTTCAATCCTATAATGTTACAAAGACCTGGCCCAACACTTAAAAATAATAATCTGAATTTCTCAATTGGGATGGATAATGCAGGAAAGGAATGCATGAACTTCAAGGACTTTACCACTGGATAGTTGTCAAGTCCTAGGCAAATGAGTATCTAGAATAAACGCCGGTCATCTGAAGAAGTGGGCTGTGCCTATGAAAGCTCATGATACCATCTATATGTTTCGTTAGTCTATACAGTGCTACCAGACCATTTGTTGTTTTTTTTAAGTTTAGAATAAAACTGGCATTCAACATCCAGATTAAATCCACTGAGGAGCTCAGTTTTGCCAGTTGATGTTCAAATGAGATTTCTAGTACAGTAATTCACTTCTACCCAAAGATTCAGTGGCATACGAGAATGAATTTGATAGGTTTGTGATATTAGGATTTTTAAACCTTCTATTGCTTATTGAACTGAATGAATGACTCATTTTAAAATAATAATAATAATAATGTCAGAGGAGCGTGTCTTTTTGTAGTAATAAAAACCAATCCAAACTATAATGGCAGGCAATTTTTCCCCCCAGCAGCTTTAACCTCTAAGCATAAAACAGACAGCTCTGTAGACAGCTAGAACATCAAGGTGATTATGGTGATGACTCACATTTCCCTGTACAGAATCCAGCTATTAGTGCACTTGGAGAGCTGTGCCTTTTGTATATGCCAGGAGAGTGTCAGTCAGTGCCCACTTGCTAGCCAGCTCTGGACTGCTGTGCTCATAAGTGCTTTGGCAGCAGGCTGAGATACTGGTGCTTGAGAAAGAGACTTTGATTCCCAGGCTTGAGCTGGCAGCAGAGGGAAGTGCTTTTGAGAAGGAAGGGTGAAATTAAGTATAACATGGGAGAGGACTAGAGCTTAATTCCTGCCTGGTCTTCACAGGATGCATTATAGGAGCGCCAGTGAAATTTTGTTGTACAATCAGAATAATTATGGGCCCAGAAATTGAAGCCTGACAATATCTACCAATAAACAAAGCCAAAGATAAGAGATGCCAAGATGAAATTGGAAAAGCAAAAAGGGCTACTTGAAAAACCCAGACCGCTGAACCTGTAGTCTAGCAAGCTACTGGCAACAAATGTTTCTTTTTTCATATTAATCCAGGAAAAGAGCCTTGGTATTAATGTGCACAGGTTAATGAAGGCCTCTGTTCAATGTGTAGCTATGGTTAAAAAAGCAAATCAGGTTTTGTGACACAAGGAATGAGATGGAGAATAATATGGAAAATATGCCATTCCACAAATCATTGGCATAGCCTTAAGAGGGGACATGAAATACATAAAATATCACATGGTAGAGAGGGGCAACTTCTGTTTTTATGTTGAACAAGTAGACAGTCAGTGTCAGGACTGGGAAACAGGAAATACTTTTTCATGGAATATGTAATAAGTGTGTGGAACTCAGAGGTAAAAAGTACATCCACCCTAAATGCGCCACTTCAGTGACCTCCGAACCAGGGTTTGGGATGTACTGTATATCTCTATCTCTATGGAAAGCAGGGCCATTCAGAGTTGTTGAGAGATATGCATATTTTATTATAATTTATAGCACTTCGAAAAACAATCTTTAGATGTTAAGGGCTGTTAAAAAGATCTGCGGTCAATTGTTCTTGGTGTCCACTGAAGGTAAGACAAGAAGTATTTGGCTTAATCAGCCTCAAGGGACACTTAGAAAGCTTTTTCCTGATTTTCTAATCTAATGATAAAGATAGTTAACCCCAGCTTCCCTGGATCTAGCCCCCAAGGTTTAGGGCTGCCCCGTTCAACACTGGGGAGCACACACTGGCTCTCCAGCCCCCAGTTTTTTAAGAACAGGTTAAACAGCTGACAGGGATGGTCTATGGCAGGAGTTGGGAACCTATTTTGGGTCTGGGGCCACTCACTCACAGAAAAATCAGTAGAGGGCTGTACACAAGTGAGAAGCAAAAAATCCAAAAACCCTTCACTGATGTGGCTCCCAGTTTGAGAAGCAGAAAGACACCCCCCCACACACACATTCCCCTTCACACCAGAGTCCAGGGGAGCCCAAGCTGGTAGATTTTGTTTGCTCCAGCCCTGGGGGGGCTGGAGACCCAGCGTGGGCTCCCCAGTGTTGGGGGGGGGGAGGGAGAGGGGAGCAGCCCTAAGCCTCGGGGGCCAGATCCAGCCCCTGGATCTTAAGTTCCCCACCCTTATCCTAGAAACACCTGGTCCCTACTCGGTGCAGGGGACATGGGCTGGATGCAGGGCTGGCCTTACCATGAGGTGAACTGAGGCGGCCGCCTCAGGTGCCAGACTGGGGGGAGCGGGGGAGACACCATTAGGACCCAGAGTGTAGAAAATTGTCATCTGCTAGTGCATATGTATTCTCTCTGCTCTAGATGCACAGAGATGGTGGAGTACTGTGCTGGAGGAAGAAGGGCACAAGAGACATAACAAGCAGGCAGGCAGGAGAAAAGGTGTCATGGGTGCGTCATTTGAGCTCCCTGCCTCAGGTGTCAAAATGTTGTGGGCTGGCCCTGGCTGGATGACCTCTTGTATGATTTTCTGTTTCAGGTCTTAAGCCAATATCTAATACAGATTAGCCCACCTTTGCCTCCTGCAGTGTTTCTTGCATGTTTGCATGGAGCAGGTGGCCATTATTATAAAGTGATCTGAGCCCAAGTCCAGCCAGTGCAGCATTTTCCTATGTTGGGTTTGTTTTTGGCTTCACATCTTTATACCCACTGTTTCCAAGGTGGTAGTATTGTTTGTTTGTTTTTTAAAAATGGTGAATGGTGGTACCTTTCAAAAATAAAATACACTTTAAATCAAGCCACTCTTGTGATGAAAATCAACACTGAGGTCAAGGATTTAAGCTGCATCATTTATCTTTGCTTTCTCCAAGTGTCTGTGCTGACTTAAACCAAATGTTTTTTGTCTCCTTCCTTCCCAATTTTTTTTTTTACCATCAGTTTTTAATAAGTGACCGTGACCGAGACCCACAATGTAACCTCCACTGCTCCCGGTCCCAGTCCAAACCTCTCTGCGCCTCGGATGGCAGGACTTACGAGTCAATGTGTGACTACCAGAGAGCCAAATGCAGGGACTCAGCTCTGAGTGTGGTGCATCGAGGCAGATGCAAAGGTAAGTGAATTACACACTGGTTATTTTGAGGTGAGGATGGGTTTCCTATTTACTCAGGCTGAATTCTGACATGCATATATATAGTACCATATTCCACAAGTAACCCACTGAAGTAATATCCTCATGCTGACTTCTGAGTCTTTGAATCTGTCCCATTAGTGGACAGAGGAAAGGAAGATTACTGACTACTACAGAGGAAGTAGGGTATATCCCCAAGCAAGGGACCAATCAGTGTTCATTGAGCTGTGAGTTTGGTTACACAGAGAATCCAGGATCTGACCCTCCCCTCCAGTGGGTTTGCTCTCCTATTTGCTGTCTGGAGTAGGTGTACTTTTGATGGATGTATGTGTACCCAAAGATGGGTAAGTATAGCAAGGAAAGTACCTTTGCACTGAATTAGCAACATCGCTCTATTTGGTTTCTTTGTTCTTCCTACTATCCTTACAGCTGTGTGCACAGGTGGAGGGGGCACTTTCTCTCACAACACAGCTTCTTTATCCCTTCAGTGTGATCAAGCAGTGCAGTCACAGTTTCTCACTCAGGGACATCAATCTTTTGTCTTAGAAATGATTAGTCCTGCAACAAAGTTGGAATAATAGAGCTCTGTGCATGCTGCTCTAATTGGGAGAAGATGGGCTGCTTATTTGAAGGGATAATGCTTATTTGAACATAAAGATGTTTGGCAATCAGTTAGTGAGGGCCGAATGGATTTATGTTTAAGATGGACCTTTGAAAGCTTTTCCTTATCCTAAAAATCGCTCTTTTAAAGTCTATAATTTAAAATGTTCTGGAATAATTTCTTCTAAAATGAACCATTTTGAATTTTGGGGGGGGGGTGTCTTGCATTTAGTTTAGGGGAAGAATGTATGATAGGATAGCACTAAATGTTGAACTATAAGACATGCTTCCCCCCTCGCCCCCCCCCCCAAAAAGCTCCCTGCTAATTTTGAGCTTCCTAAACATACAAGTCTTTTTTTTCCCCTCCTCCATGATATTGTCTTATGTCTTGGCATACTGCAAGACTGAGCACCTGTCATGATTCAAAAGTCCCTTCCTGCATCACAAGCTGCCTTCTGAATATTGAAAACCATCTGCTTTAGATGGTTCCATAGGCTGTAGAAATGCCCGATGAGATATAATCATTCAGCCAAAAAACGGGTAACTTTCTTGCGTCATCTACAGGTTGAACCTTTCTAGTCCATAACTCTCTGGTCTGGAAACATCCATCATCCAGAATGATTTTAGTGAACTGGATGTCCATTTTTCATGGATGTGGCCAAGTTTCCTGTGGTCCCATAAAGTTTGTTTACAGCCACCAGTCTTAGCTCTCAGTGTTCTGTGTTATGTAGCTCTAATATTCCCCTGAATGTCCTCTAACAGCCCAGTAAGCAGTGGAAGTGTTAGTAATGCTGCTAGACAATATTGATCTCCCATGGTCTGGAAATTTCTCTCATTTGATCTGTCCAGGTTCCAAGGCTGCTGGATTAGAGGGCTTTGTCCTACACTACACATTTTTGTGGCAGAAAATACGTGCAAAAAGAAGCAGTGTAGTTGCTTCCGTTTTGCACAAAAAAAACCCTTTTGCACAAGATTCTTATCCCTCTCCCGGAGAGGCATAAGGATCTTGCGCAAAAAGAATTGGCAGAAAATATGCGAATGGCATCACGACTCATGCTAATGAGTCCCTCATTAGCATATTTTCTGCCGCAAAAATGTGGAGTGTAGACGTAGCCGAGAGGTTTAACCTGTACTGCCAAAGGCATTAGGCTGGGAGCATTGTCAATTGTTTGTTTTTGGTTACTGGAACAAAGATTAGTATGGCCAAGATTTGGCTGGTAATTCAGCCAGTTTTTTACTTGGGAGAGACAGCCTTCAATAGTGTGGGCTGGTAACTTTTTTTTTAAGAAATGAAACTGATGACAAGTTCCTTGTTTGGCCAGTCTCAACTAGTGAATGAGAACTTACTCAGTTCTTCTGGCCATACACTGAGATGGGAGACTTGAACCTTTTACTTCAAAAAATGAACTGCAAATATTTTAAAGCTTGGTTTTCTCCTTAGCATTCAGAAAACAAATATTGGAATTTCATGTGATAGGGAAACTCTGAATTTCCCTCTGGTCTAATATACAGAGTGTCCCCTTCACTACTTACTATCCCAATGCTGCATTGATTTCAGAATTGGGATGTGTTTCTATGATGTGCTCATATTTAGCTCTTCAAACATTAATTATTCTTCACAATGTCACTGAGATGATCCCAAATGGCTTTAGTTGGACAAAGTTTAACAAAACTATTTAGAATTTTCATCCCACAGTGAATTCAAGATCTTGAAACATCCCCGTGCCCCCAACTCTGGATGTTTTTATTCCATTCTAAATAAAGATTAAAGCTGAAATGACATGTTTCTATCTTCTAGAAATGGGTATGTTGGGATGATTTCTTTTGACAAATCCTTTATGATTCTGTGAAACATTTCAATGGCATTAGCATATTCCAGTGAAACTGTCCCATAGCTAACTGCAAAACCCATCATGCTGCAATCTACAAATGAAACTTTGTAGCTATAAAGATTTCACAGCAAGCTAGAAGAATGGCAATCAACCTTTTTTGCACTTCAGCACCTCCAAAAAATTTCAAATAGTGGCGCAGAAACTTTGGAAATCTTGGACCTAGTTTGAAGACCCCCTCAGGGGTTTGTAGTGCACAGGTCAAAATCTACTATTCTATGGTAGTGACAACCTTTTACAGACTGCTTAGACATGGACGCCCAGTGTTTGATAGACAGCAGTGGTTTAGACTTTTATACAGGCAGTCCTAATTATTCTGAATTAAATTAAGTGGAATGTCCTCTCAGTTTTTCATCTGCCATTGGATTCTAACTGAACTCTGCAGTGCTTGGGCCTTTCTGGCCCTGTACAGCTGCAATTTACTCTCATTTCCTTTATAAAAAACAACATACGGTGTCTGAAGAAGTGGGCTGTGCCCACGAAAGCTCATGACACCATCTACATGATTTGTTAGTCTATAAAGTGCAACCAGACCATTAGTTGGTACAGAAAAAAACCAAACTCGGCTTCCCCCTGGAGCTTCATTTTCTTTATAGTCCAGTTAAAAACGTATCGAATAGTGGTGCATGAAGATTTTCCCCCCTCCATGAATAAGGGTGCCTATAAGAACCTAACGTGTGCATAGCTGTGTAATATTGCTACATCAGTTGCTTGTATGTTACAGCAGGCTGGAAAACCTTCCCAGTCTCAGAAGATATTTAGTGCCCTCTTGCTGTGGAATAATGACTGACTTCTGAATAGAAGATGCTAACTAAAATGAACTGAAAACAACTAAACTCTAGAGGTGCATCTACACTGCACAAGTAGGTCAAAATAAGATGCGTAATTTGAGCTATGCTAATTGCATATCCTATCTTTATCTAATTTCGAAATAAATTGCTTTCTTCATCAAATTATGTCCCTGTGAGTGCTCCACTCAGGTCTCGGTGTGTCCTTGTGTCGCTGATTGGAGGTTTTTGGTGAGCAGTGCCCCTCGCGCCGCACTTGCACATCCAGCGTCTCGTGCTCCTGCTATTTGCTGAGTGTGTGCACAGCACAAGCCCCCTCAGTTCTTTTTCTACCATCCTCGGCTGAAGATGGAGTCAGAGCAGTGCTCTTTCTGACAGGAAAAACAAACATAGTTAGTTTAGAATTTCTTCATCGTTTAGTCAGTTAACAGTTTTCAAGTGGGTCCTGGAGATTATCAAATTGGGTTACACAATCCCCTTCACATCCATACCCCCTACCCAACTCCCTACTCTGTCCCTCTTCAGGGACCTATCTCACGAGCCCCTATTACAAGGAGAGGTACAAAAGTTACTCACCCTAGGGGCAATAGAACCTGTCCCCACAGAATATCGAGGAAGAGACTTCTACTATTTTTCCTAACATCTCAAAAAAAAGCAGGGGGATGGAGACCAATCTTGGATCTCAGGAAACTCAAGTTCATTCTCAACAAAATTCAGAATGTATGACAGTTGCAAGGGTCACCTTGCACTGGACAAGGGGAACTGATTCTCAGCCCTCAACCTTCAAGATGCATATTTTCATGTAACCATCCACCCTGCCCACAGGAAATTTCTCAGATTTGTCATAGGTCAAGACCATCACCAATACTGGGTCCTCCCCTTTAGTCTTTCTACGGCCCCTCGAGTGTTCTCAGAGATGCTAGCTGTGGTCACAGCTTTTCTCAGAAGACAAAACGTTGTCATCTTCCCCTACCTCAACTGTTTAATCAAGGGATTCACACATCAACAAACTGTAGCCATGATAGCCACTACAGAGAATGCTTTTCCCGACTTGGCCTGCTTATCAAGATACACAAGTCCACCATACAGTCCACGCAAAAGATTGAATTTATTGGAGCACTTCTAGATTCAGTGACAGCATCGCAAAGATTCAAGGCACGGTGTGACCTTATTGGGGGATTAAGTATACTCCCTTTTCCACAGCCCGAATATATCTCCAGTTATTGGGACACATGGCAGTCACAACTTTTGTAGTCCTATTTGCGAGGCTACACATGCACTACCTACAGCAGGGGTGGCAACCAGTTAGAGACGACGAGCCAAAATAACTGTGGATAGAGTGCAAAGAGCCACGTATTATATATTTATTTTTGTACATCATAGACTCATACCCTTTAAGGTCAGAAGGGACCATTATGATCATCTAATCTGACCCCCTGCACAATG
>CM057848.1:63430906-63444320 GCA_030068395.1 Apalone spinifera | reverse complement strand
AAACATGATCTTTCGGTCACCCCTATATTCCTTTTTCCACGAGGAATAAGGGGGGTTCCAAAAATTTTTTTCTGACATTTGGTCCAGTCTAGACAGGCCAAATGTTGGAAAAACCTCTTTCTACAGAAGAATTGGGAGGAGAAAAAAGAAGCAGTGTAAGGGTTGGGGATAGCAAGTGATGGAGAGAAGGAGAATAGAGAGGGCGGGGCTTCAAGGAAGGGGCGGGGCTGTAGATTTTGGCTTGTTCTGTCATTTAAAAAGTGATCTTGGGTGTGTAAAGGTTGGAGACCACTGGTCTATATCATCCCTGACAGGTGTCTGTCTAATCTGTTCTTAAATATCTCCAGTAATGGAGATTCCACAACCTCCCTAGGCAATTTATTCCAGTGTTTAACCATCCTGACCCTTTGGGAATTTTTCCTAATGTCCAACCTAAACTTCCCTTTCTGCAGCTTAAGCCCATTGCTTCTGGTCCTATCGTTAGAGGCCAAAGAGAACAATTTTTCCCCCTCCTCCCTGTAACACCCTTTTATATACCTGAAAACTGCTATCGTGTCTCCCCTCAGTCTTCTGAGATGCAGAAGGGATACATTGCACCCCACCCTCCAGCCTGATTGTACTTGATTGCAGGAGTTACCCCTTAGGAAAGGAAGCGAGTGATAGCACATCCTTGCCTGAGAGGCTCTTCAATTTTAACTGGTAACTAATGCTGTATTGGCCTTATCTGCCAAAGTTGTCTGTGGGATGCGCTTGACTGGCTCACCCTCTGGAGCTGTGGTTATGGCCCTTTTGCTGCCAGCACTGCCTAATACTTGGCCTGTACTGGCTAGCGGCCATCCAGGGAGAGAAGGGGTTATAAGTGTCTTGCACTCCCCTGCCTGCTCTGGTAGACTTCCAACTCCTGTAGACTTTGGCCTCTATTAACAAATGCTGGAGTCAATGTCTCCCAGGAATGAATGTAAACAAATGTTTCCCATAACATTTGCTACTGCTTACAAAAGTGTGCTGTGGCTGTTCCTTTGAGCTCGTGGGTCTTCCTTCCAGGGGATGTTAAATTGCCTAATGATTGTCTTCCTAACATAAGATGGTGGGAAAACAAGTCTTATTGCATAGCTTCCCATTGCATCTTTGCCCAGCTGAATGTAGTCTCTCTCAATCTTCTAGAAAGCCAGTTTCTATTTAAAATAAGAGTGGGCTTTTGGTTCCCTTTGCAGATGCTGGCCAAAGTAAGTGTCGATTAGAGAGGATCCAGGCGCTCGAACAGGCAAAGAAGCCCCAAGAAGCGGTCTTCATTCCAGAATGCAATGAGGATGGATCATTCACACAAGTAAGATTTCAGTCAGACTATATCAGTTGCTGTTTCCTGTGGCTGGCAGGAATTAACTTCTGGTTCTAGAGTCTGACCAAAGGGGAATGATGATAAGGTGGTAAAAATAGACTGTGGTAGGCAGACACCCTCACTGCCTTGGAGATCCAAAGGTCTTGCCAGTTGATAGCTGTTTGGACTGTGCAAGATACAGTGTTGGCTACTCCTGTACCGAAAGGACATGTACATCAGCATCCCCCTTCAGCATGACCTGTGCTAATTAGCTCCTTTGTTAGGTCCTCAATCTGTGCTGGGACTTAATGTGCTATGAGCCTGAGCCCCATGGCCATTCTTCAACGGCAGGGTAAGGCTGCCTGACAGGACAGGGTGGGACAAGCCTCCTCTGCTGCTGCTCACACTTCACCTGTTTTGGTGAAAAAGGATTAAAAGGGTAAAAGAAATTTAGTCTTGATGTTCAGCTCTCTGGCATGCAGCGACCTGGAGTGGCTGTTGCCATGGCTGCTAATGAGAACAGTAATGAGAACAGTGTAGCTCACTAGTGGCTAGGGAGGTAAAAGGAAGCCGTGTGCAGTTCAACCCTGAAGCTGGGTAAATGGGAGAGATGGATAGTCTATTGGACTTGGCACAGGGCTCTAAGCCAGCAGTTGGAGGCCCTAATCCTGTCTTTGTGACCTTGTCCAAGTTGCATAACTTCTCTGCATTCATTTCCCCATGGATAAAATTGGGATAGAATTTCCCTGCTACATAATGAGCTAACTACTCCTCAAATCCCTATGTATAAAATGTTTCTATACATGAAAAGTCTAAGTATTATTTAATGCTTATTTCAAAATGTTGAGAAGGAAAGTTTTGGGGCCAGTTCAAACAATCCAGGATGTCTTGGAGAAGGGGAGAGGAAGGATGCTCCTTGCAATCTCAAATCTCTTCATCTTCCCACTCCCCCCACAAATAATGAGATTCTTAAAGATACAAAGCTAGCTCTTCCTTATTATTCCTCCCCCCCATCACTTGCCTCTCTGTCCATCTGCATTTTTCTACATTTAAAGTGGATACAGTCTTATTGATCCTGCCAACTTCCTGACATGTATGATCCTTTATTTTTTATCCTCTTTTCCTAAACCATTTGTGTCTATTTGTGTAAAATATGTATTTTATTTCTGGGAGAGGTGACAAATGGTGTGTGTGTGAAATGGCAAGTATCCCATATCATCACTTTGAGCCAATCTTTAAGATGTGGCCTTGTACATGGTTATGTAGATTATATTGAGGTTGGTATGTTTAGCAGAATGCAGCAGGACTCTTTGGTTCCTGCCTCTGCTAGGTCCACAAAGTCACTCTGAGATTCTAGGATAAGTAACCACTGGTGCAGTTTATTCAGAGTCTTGTTCCCACTACTGTTTCATCATATGCAGTTGGTCCTTCACCGCTGCAGGCGGGAGGGAGGGAAAAGCTACCTCTCTGCTTCTACTCCCTGCATTTTCCCTTTCCTTCTGCTCCCCATCTTGGCTTCTTCCCTGGAGGCTTTTAGACAGCCACAAGCTAATTAGGTGTCAGCTCTGTCTGTTACTTTATCTCCAGACAACTCTGAATTATTTCCCTAAATGGGAGGTGGTATGACTGAGGGCTGAATGAGCAATCCTTTGCCCAATATCCTGTCACCTCCTGCTTTCTTTCTGGAGCTGAATTTCAGTGTGTCCCCATCAGTTGTCCTTCAACAGCTAGAGATTAAACATCAGAAGATGGGATGGAATTTCTGCCCTGACTGCTGGACTTAGACTTGCTGATGGACAGCCCTTTCGTCTCAAGTTGAGTATTGAATATGTTGCTGATAGTAGCTGGAGAGCTCTTAGGTGAGCATTTATTGTACAGCATACTTGGTACAGGTTGTACCTCCCTTAACCGGGATACTCTGGTGTGGCAACATCCGTGGTTTGGCAGGACCAGGGATGTTCCTGGACCACAGAGCCTAGGTGTTGGGAGGTTGGGCCATGGTGCGGGAGCATGGCAGGGGCATTGGCGACTCATCTGGGAGCCCCATGAAGTAGGGGTTCAGAGGGGTGGGTGGTGCAGTGAAGAGTTCTGCTCCCTATAGCAGGGAGATAGCAGAGACCAGCAGCGGCTGCAGAACTCCAGCCGTAGACCTTGGGGGCCGGCAGCACCAGCTAGGGGGCTCCAGCCTGGGGAGCCATGGCTGGGCAGGCAGCAGCGATGCCGGGTTGGAGCCCTAGCAGGGGGCAGGTGTTCAGTACTGACTGTGTTGGGAGGGTCCTCCCCTGGTCGGGCAAATCCTCTCATTTGGGACCAGTCACGTCCTGAGGGTGCTGAATGAGAGAGGTCCAACCTGTGCCAAACGTAAGAATGGCCATACTGGGACAGATCGAAGTTGTCTCACCCAGTATCCTGTCTTCCAAAATTGGCCAACGGAGAGAATGAACAGAGCAGGGCAATTATGAATGATCCATCTCATTTTGTTCATCCCCAGCTTCTGGCAGCTAGAGGCTTAGGACACCCAGAGAATGGGGTTCCATCCCTGACTATCTTTGCCAATAGCCATTGATAGATCTATCTTTCATGAATTTAATTCTTTTTTTGAACCCAGTTAAACCGTGGTCTTCACAAACTCCCCTAGTAATGAGTCCCACAGGGTAACTATGCATTGTGTGAAGGAGTACTTCCTTTTGTTTGTTTTAAACTGTCAGCCTGTTAACTTTGTTGGATGTCCTCTGGTTCATATGTTTGTATGAAGAGGTAAATAACACTTCCTTATGCACTTTCTCCACAACTTTTGTGATTTAATAGACCACTAGCATATCCTGATTTAGTTGTTCTTTTCCAAGCTGAAGAATCCCAATCTTTTAAATCTCTCCTCACATGGAAGCTGTTCCATCCTGCTAATAATTTTTGTTGCGCTTCCTCTGTACCTTTTCCATTTCCAACGCAGCTTTTATATGAGCGAGGGTGACCAGAATTACATGCAGTATTCAAGGTGTGGGCGTACCGTGGATTTATATATTGGTATTATGATATTTACTGTCATCTTGTCTCTCCCTTTCCCAGTTGTTCCTAACATTAATATTGAATAGAATAAAAGGTTACATCTGGTCAATGTGTAAGAGCAGTAAAAAGAATTAATTATACTTCAGTTGGCTCATTTCTCATGGCTAGTCTCAAGTTCAACAGAGTTCTCTGCTCTGTATCTAAAGCCCACAGGAATACATGGAAACCATAGGCAAATAACAGGTGCAATTACAAGAACATCTATTTTAGTTTTATTAAGTTACCAACAAAATCATAAAAGTCACAGCATATACAATTCCAAATAAAGAGATGTACCAGTTATAACTACAGACATAATAGTGTCCTAGATGGTGTTAAAGTCTGTTAGCGCTCTCATGGACTGGTTCATGCTGGAGTTTCCCATAGGAAACTCAGTTTTCCTGCTCTAGGCACTTTTTTTATATTGTAATTCTGTCTGTACCTACATTCATCACATGTACATGAACATGTTAATCCCCTTTCTTATTTGTCTCTGTTCCCTAGAAACACAAGGTACTCCAATTCTATAGGCTGTGTAGGTTCTGGTTAAGGTTGACGTATCACCTTTATCTTAGGGTTAACATGCTTGTTGGAAACAATATTTGTTGTTACAGCATTTAATAATTTAACCTTCAGAGTAGAACTTTGACAATATTACCACTTAGTACCTCTTTTCCTATAATTCTCAGGTTATTTCTTGGTCTCTCTAAGGCCTGAAATAGCTAAACTAGTATCTTGCAGGCCTCAGCCTCCAGATTCTTGCATTTCAGCTTGTCTTACCCATGTCTGCTGCATAGTTGCTCTAAATCCATTGATCAGTCTTCTACTTCTATTATCCTACAAATCAACTCTTACATACAATTAATGCATATAGTATGGCTGTATTGATTAATGACACCACACAATAAATGGATACTAAATTAAAATCTTTGGCTATCCACAATGACTTCAAGATCTCTCTCAAGTGGTAACAGCTAGCTTAGACTCCATTTTTATATGTATAGTTGGGATTGTTTTCTAATATGTGTTACTTTATATTTATCAACATTGGGTTTCATCTGTCATTAATTGATTAATTGCATGCAGCTGAGAATGAATGTTAAGTTGCATGTTACCTTTAAAGTGGTTTCTATTTCCGGTATGTTCTTTTTTGTGTTAGTGTATTTTGCATAAATGCCATTTGTTTTCAAGCTGTATTTAACCTGCTGTGATCTGATCTTCCTAAATAATACAGACTGTACTGGGTAAGCTGTACTTTTTTGCGGTTCAGTGCCATAGGGCTTGTTGCCATGGGCTCAGGGAGAATTGCATTCTTCATAGTTTTCCCTCAAGCAGGTTTGCAGAAAAGATGGCTTAAGGCTTAAACAAAATCCTTTCTGGACAAACCAAAGGGAACGTTAATAATCTCATTGCTGTTCTGGATGCATGACCCCATGTAGCTTTCTGTGGCATGTTTCGTTTTGTCCCTCTTGCTTCCACTGTCAAAGTTCAGTCCCTTTCCTTTACAAGTTGGCATAAATGTGGTTGACACCAATCCTAGAAGAGCAGCATTTTTCCCCCAGTGCCTTATTTCACTTGGAATTTCTTCATTCCAAGAAGCAACTGTTGGCGCAGTGGTCTACCAGCCTGCTGTGGTACAGAGTGTGCTCTTAAATCTAGTGCTTCACATGTGCTTTTCTTAAAATAACCTGAGACGTGGTAATTACACTGCTGCTGATTGTCAGGAATGTCTCTTTTGCTCACATTAAACAGGCTGAGACACTCTTAACATCCATCTCTATAAGGCTGATTTAATAGAACATTGCTTTGTAACGGGGTCCCTCATGGTAACTTCATTCCTTACCAAATTAGACTTTCTGGCAGGACTTCTGCATGTTGCTTATGCCTGCCAGCTCTGATTCATTTCCCTTTGAAATGTCAAGATTCTAGACTGCAATTCTGCAAGGTATTGATCAATTCATACTAAATGAGTATCCTCTGTTCCCAGTGACTTATGGGGGAACAGAGAATGTTCAACCTCTCACTAGGACTAGGCCCCAATTTTGGAGCCTTTCTGAAAGATGGCTTCTTTAGAATTGCCAGTAGAGCATGCCACACTCAAGAGGCATTTACTGAAGCAAACCAAAGACTAAAGATCTCCCTGTGCTCACAAGTTGTGCATTCCTTACTCCAGTTTGGTATGCACCGTATAGGAAAAATGGCAGTGGTTTTGTCACCAGTGTTGTGGTTTAAAAAAGGATGTTGGAAAAAGTTGCAGAAGATGAGAAAAAGCTATAAGAATCATATGAAGTCTGCAAAACTTTCCTCCTAATGAAAGACTTGTGTTCAATATCTGCAGTTCTCCCAAGAGAAGATTAAAGGTGGGTTAGATGTCTGTCTCAAAGTATCTACATAGGGAAGAATTTCTGATGCTCTCTAATCTAGCAGAAAAAAACATAATGAGATCCAATGACGAGAAATTGAAGCTATATAATATTCAGTCCAGAAATAAGGTGCAATTCATTTAAAAAGAGTAACAATTAGAACCACTTACTCAGGATGTTGTGGGTTTTCCACCACTTGAAGGCTATAAATAGAGACTTTGTCTTTCTAAAAGGAATGCTGTCGCGCAAACAGAAGTTATGGTCTTGATCCAGACATTTCTGGATGAGGGATTATGGCCTGGGTTACACAGGAGGTTAGATTAAATTGAATAGTCCTTTCTGGCCTTAGAAATCTGAATACTATTTAGATCATCTTAACTGTTTTTACAGTATCTGTTAGCTGCATTTGAATGGAACTGGCACAGTGTGTGTGGGGATGGGAGGCATATATGCTGCATGTATGGAGTAGTTTCACTGTGCATTCCCTGCCTTTGCACTGGGCTCTGAAAACTAAAATTGTTTTTCTTTTCTTGAGGAAATGTTGTTCTGAATGTAAAAGGAATGTTTTTCTTGCCTCTGCTCCTTGCCCCTCTGTATTACTGAAGGAATCAGGAAGTGTTTTGTTTTTTGTTTCCAATCTGCCATTGGATATGAATCAGTTATCAAACACCCTGTCTGAACAGCAGTTATTGTGTAGTCTGAACATTGTTGTGAGAGATTTGGTGCAGTGCTGCTCAGAGCTGTTCCAGTTCTATAGCAGGCACCCTAGAACTGCTATAGAACTTCTTATTTATAAGAAGTTTGTTTTCCCTAACCGCAAAAAGATGGCTTGACGCTAATCCAGCTACTGTTTAGCCCCCTAATATCTACTTCACACGTGCACGTACAACTAACTTCTCTGCCATTTCTTCTGGAAAACAAACCCTTGGTTCTCTTGTCAAATCATTGTAACGGTGTGATCCAGCCAGCTTGTTAAAAGATTTTGGAATGGTTTGGAATCTCATTCTGGCAACTCCAGTGTGGTATTGAAGAGACCCCAACAATAGCTTCATTCTCTGGACAAGAATTAAGAGGCAGAGGAGTCTGCCAGTGACTACAGTTTTAATGTTTTCATTTTCTAATGAATTTGACAAGGGCAGGAGTTTATTCATGGGCCCTATGGCTTGAGTGTTAGCTTCTGTTTGATTTCACATATTGTATGGTTGGGTGGGGTGGGGGGAATAGAGGGAGCCACTGTAGCACTTTTTAATTAATTTGGTGACAATGATAAAGCAATTTTTGGATGCATAATTTCTGCTTTTCATTCTTCAATCGAAGCATAATGGAGATGGCACATCCCTTACTCCTGAAGAACAGAGATAGCTTCTTCTTGCCTAATGACTTAAGTCACATAGGCATAGGTTTCTTTTCTAAAAATTAATTTGTTCTGAAAACTTGTAAAAATATTGTTGGGTTCAATCACTTCCTTCGCAGTCATTTCATATCCTCGTATATGTTTGAGGTTTATAACTTAAAATGTTCAGACAGATTCACAGTGGGTTCTGAAAGTCTAGCTGTGTCTTTTGACTCCTGCATCTTCACCAGTAACGAAGACTGGAACTTAACTAATGATTTTGTTGCCTATGCATGAGACAGACCAGGGTCCATTGCTGTCCCCAATAATTGTTGGTTTTCAAGACTGAGGGGAGCAAAAAGGAGCGGAACTTAAAATGTTAGCAATAAAAATAGATGATATTAAACATTTATGGGAGGATGACTCTAAATTCAATTCCAGATTTCCACAAGCAGACCTGTGACATAAGGCATCAGTTCTCTCCTTCCCCGCCACTCCCGCAAACTAGTACTAAAAAAAAGCGAAAGTTTTTTATTAAGGCAGAGTTACTATGAAATGTTAATGGTTAGTCAGAAAAAAAACATGTTGTATAGTCTGGCCATTGTGCAGGGTGAGGACGGTTATGGGTAAATCATGAAGCTATGGATTAGATTTAAATAAGCATCAAAAGTTCAGATACTATTTGGAAGGCACACAACTGTGTGGAAAATGCCAAGAACTCTCAATATTGCTGAGATGTGAGGCCTACATAAATCTTTCCAACTATCACCTGGTTTGATTGGGGAGAAGCGGACCTCAGAAACTAACTTTTCCAATTATCTGCCATTGGAAGTAGTGCTAGAACATCTGTTATCTTACTTTTTCTGTAAATACTAAACATAGAAATATAAGATGAGAATGAGATTGGTTACATTCTTCCAGGCTCATAATTTCTCTTTGGTTGTTGGAACAGCATTGTTCTGACTTCTAAATATCCTGTGGTCAAAACTACTGTCCTGAACCTTAATCTCCAAATGTTATGACTTGAACAAAAGCTAGTTTAGGTAGGTTTTGTCTGTTCTCATTTTCCTGGGTAGTTGTCTGAGCCCTATAATGGCGGGGATAAAAGAAGCAGCATAGATTATCCCAGTATCGCCTCTTGTGAGCCATTGAGCATCACACATAGTCTCAGTGCAGCAGCAGGAAGCTATTCAGTGTATAATGATGGAGGAGCAGTGAGATGCAATGTTGCAAGCCTTTGAGATTTTTATATCATGAGGCTTACAATTTTGGGGGGCGTACTTCCAACCCTGCCTTCTGAAAGTTTCTGGTTGTCGTGATTGTAGAGAAAAGCTTGAACATGTGACTCTGGGATCACAAAAAAAAATAAAAATAAAAATAATCAAACAGAAGACAAGGAAATGAACCCCAACTTTTAATTCTCAGAATATTTGTGGGGCCTGACATTTTTCTGAATATTTGGAGTTGGCCATACTGCTCTGTGGCATCATACAGCACTTCTGCCAGCACAAGGAGCCCTTATCTGCCTGGAAAATAGGAGGCTAAAAATGAATGGAGGAGGAAAGAAAATAGAAATCTGGAAGAATAATGGGAACAAGGGGCATGGACTAGTTGTGATGTCTGCTTCCTTTTCATGCATAGGGCAGTTGACAAGGCCATAGATGGAGGTCCTGTTCATTCTTTTTTTGTGTTTATGCAGGACCTGAGCCAAAGCCTGTTCAAGCAATCTGGTCTCTCTCTCCACTGTGGTCTATGGAGGTTAGATCAGGCCTTGATTTCTGGGTGTGGCCTAGCTCATAGCCACTAAGCTACTTGACTTTACAGATCGATGGTTATGAAAAGCAGAATCCGTTTGAAAGTGTCACTTATTTAAAAAAATTCCTCTAATGAATGTAACACATACAAAGGTTGCATGATTGTGTGTCAGTGAGTTTTATCAGCTCATTTGGGTATAACTCACCTTTGGATAATTCAGTTGCCCCACATGAATGCCAACAAACAGCTTATAGAATATCATTCTATAGTCAGTGTTTTTGTGTTAATTGTAGTAAAAGAAAAAATCCACTTAAATATTTTTCTAAACTGGCTGGCTGAAAAAATGGCATGTGATCTAAATTACACTTGCAACACTGTGTTGCCCAGTTGTTCCAGATATTGCATATATTCAGATATGCTGTACTTCCCAGAAAGCACATTGCACCCACACAATTTTATGTATATATCAAGAATAAAAGTGAATTGTGAAGTTAAAGCAAAGAGCACAAAATGTTGTAAATCCCTTGTTATACCTACTGAGTGAAGAAACCACATGATAATGCTGTAGTATATGCTACCCATCTTTGAAATAAGAGCTCCGCCAATATTGCCTTACAAAAGAAAATGTGATTGACTATATGTAACACCCCCTGATAGATTTAAAATCCCAATCTCAGTAAGTCTAATTATCGGACAAGATTTTTACTGGGGGTGCTCTTTACACCAGCACAATTTTGTGTGTATGTGTCTGAAAAATGTGGTTACCAAAATAAACATAAAATACATTGAAAAACAGTTCCTTTATACTTTATAACATTTTTTTCTCTAGTCTGAGCATTCACAAGCATCATTACTAAAAGGCAATGAATTGTTCATTACTCAAATACATCATGGAACAGATTGCATTTATGGTGTATCTGGAAGGAATAATAGTGCAAGTGTGCAAACGGCAGGAACAGTGACTAGAAATGTGTGTGCATCTGCGCATATACGTACTGTTGATTTTGGCCACTTGATGTGGATTTGGTTTGAGGCAAAATGATTGCCTTGTAAGTTACTATAACCCAAGACAAACTCACACTGCTGGGCTTATACTTGCTCATAGATCACATTTAATATGAAATATGCAAAACCTTTTAAAAGCTCATCATAATCTCTGAACAAATTTGGCTATCTTAGAGAATTAGGTCCAGCTCTTGGACTGCAAATACCCTCAGTCTGAAGTGACCCCTAATGAGGGATGTGCAATAGGGTGTTAGTACTACAATCCTGCGAGACATGGAGAGGGATGATGGGAATGTTACTTAGAAGGCTTGAAAAAGAGATGGACAGGCAGAGTCCAGCCCTCCTTAGGCTGATCTCATTGCAGAACTGGGTGTAAGGAGCCTTCTCTAAGTTTACAGAGATGTACTGTGAATAGATGCCCACCACTGTGTTACTGGAAGTATTCCTATACAAATCTAGACAGTGTTGAAAGTGTGGTTGGAGTTCAAATGCTGCCTTTTAGTGCAATGCAAATGGCATAGCAGCCACTTGAGCAGTGGCATCTTTTGCTTGCCTGTAATATTAAGTGAAAAGATTTGTTGAACTGCAGCCAGCTACTGACTCCTTCATGAAAATCTGGAATGGTTTAGTTTAATGTAGTAAGAGTTGTGCTGCCACTAGGGTTGCCAAGTGTCCGGTATTGATCCGGACAGTCTGGTATTTTCACCTCCTGGCTGGTAAAAAAAAAAAAAAAAATCAGAAAATACCGGACACCTAAAATGTCGGGTATTTTCCGATTTCCCCGCCTCGCTGGCCAGGAGGCAAAAATCCTGGATGCTTACCTGGTTCTGCAAGGGAGCTGTCTTGCCTGGAGCAGGAAGGCAAGATGGCAAACGGCCGCCAGCAGCCTGTTAGGGCCAAAAAGCCTCAAAAGCATTTCTTAAAGGGGCTGTGTTGTGTGTGTGTGTGTGTGTGTGTGTGTGTGTGTGTGTGTGTGTGTGTGTGTTTGGTTAAACCATCTGGCAACCCTAGCTGCCACCTGACCAATGTCCCACACTGACATTACTAGGGATATCATGCTGGTCGCTTTAGAATCCATGGCTACACACAAATGCAAACATAATATAATTGTTCTTGTCCATCGAGCTGGAATGCTAATGTGCGGAAAATGGAGTGTTCAGATTCAGCTGCAGAAGTGGTCATTCCAAAACAAGGCATACTACCACTTTGTCCTGTGACTGAAAAAACAGCTGTGCTCAGAAACATCTGCCACTCGTCGTGACATTGGGCCTAGGCCCAAAGGAGGTAGGGTTAACCCACTGTAATCGAGAGGGCTAGTACAAACACCAGTCATATCAGTTTATAGGTGTGGAGAATGGTAAGTAAAATGGTGGCATGAATAAATATGAGCTAAATGAAGGGGCAGAGTGGGCAGTAATGCCACACAATAGTTAAAATGTTTTCAGAGGAGATTCTGACAGTTTCTTAAAGCTCTGATCTGGAGACAGGTGAACTGGGTTGGCTAAAGAAAGTTTCATCTCATTTATTCTAACAAGAAGTACCATGATTGTCCAAACCAGTGTCTGCCAAAACTGAAAAAGCCTCTCTTATTCACAAACTCCCATGATGAAAGGATGGGCCTTCCAAGCTGAGGTTCACTTTTAAGGTGCTGGGTAAGCAATGAGGCATGAAAGCAAAGATAGAAGGGCATTGTGGAGGATACTTTGAGAAATGGTACATCTCAATCATTGCTGTTTCCTTTCCCAAACAGGTGCAATGCCATACCTACACTGGATACTGTTGGTGTGTCACTCCTGATGGCAAACCCATCAGTGGCTCTTCTGTACAGAATAAAACTCCTGTATGTTCAGGTACTGTGGCGGGGGAATAAATAAGTATTTTTTTTTATGTTTTAAAATGCTGGTGGAAGAGAAGGGGAGGAGTTCTGTTCCTAGTGCCACTTGTTTGATATCTGTGAATGGCTTTACTAATTTGCGAAACCAAAGTTGCAACTATACCCACTGCTGTCAGTTGTGTGCATGTTAGCTCATGTGGGACCTTTGTGTTTCCAATCACTGTCATGGTTGTGGCAGCTCAATTGTTCATTGGGGAGCAGACATGCAGCGAAAGGCTTATAGAAGATAGTTGTTAAGGTAGAGGAGTGCAACTGCAGCATGAAACCCAGGGATGGGTTCTCTTCTTACTTCAACTGTACATCAGAGGATTAATGGGAGTGTTTAAAGAATGGGGCAATACAGTTTTAACAATGGCAGATGTGATAAGTTCTTTGTGGGAAGGAAAGCTCGCATACTATTCAGTTAGTGCAGAAGGACAAGAGAGTTAGATCCTCTCTTGAGAGCTTTGCCATTTTGTTGTAACACAAAAGACATGACTTTCAAGTCGTGAGCTATTTTTCACTCCTCCCATTTACTGACCTGCTGACCCTTCTGTATAGTGGCTGCTATTCCAGCTCATGCTAGAGAGGTCTGCTAGATGTCAGACTTAGTGCTACTTCTCCTACTGCAAGAAAGAAAGAGTAAGTAGATTGCAGCAGTGCCTGGAAACACTACAGGAAGTCCCCGGGTTACGTACAAGATAGGGACTGTAGGTTTGTTC